>JADWOT020000008.1:786495-1118152 GCA_036345935.2 Taenia hydatigena
ATGCCATATTAATGAACGCAATTGGCAGCTTCGATGTCCGTTAACGTGACTAATGTCTAACAAATGCAAATTTTTAAACTAAATTGCAGGCAGCTAGAGCAATGCTAAGTGAGTGCTATTATTAATTTGTTGATCCTACAAATAACGAATATACGTTAAAATTAATCACGTTCTCTTAAATACGCAGGCATCCGATTCCTTCGCATTCGTCTGCAGTGCATAATTTGCCCATTTTGGCGCAGTTGAGGGCTTTGGATATTGGTACTGCACCTTCTGAGCATCTGAGCATGCAGAAATGCCGTTCTGTATCAAGCGCACTGCTGTATGAAGCTCTTTATAAACTCGTAAACCACAAAATTACAACTGATTTAATAAAATTGCATGGCCCTCGGCAATGCGCAACAGAAAGCTTACCAAACGCGAAGTGCACACATGGCACTGTCTAAATGGCTAATTTTAGTTCATCCCTCTGCTACGCCAGAGTTTATCGTTATATATCTCTATTTCCTAAAATTATTTTAATCCACTTTCTAGCCAAAAGAGATTGCAAATGCATTCGTTAAGTCAAAAGAAAAACTTGTTATACATCATATTTTAAGCAGCGAAAAGCAATTTTAAACATTATTCTCGCATAAATACGGACAGGGTTGGGATGCAGTAGAGTAGAGACTAAAGGGGAAGGAGAATAGAAGACAGACAAAGTCGTTAAAATAGACATAACAGGAATGACGTGCTAAATGGAGATGGCACATTTCCGTGGCCATTTTGCGAAGTGAAGTCGAACTGACTGATCATTTGAATCGAGCCGATGGAGATCCACTCTAGCTTACCCACCATGGGACTTACATCTCTTTGCAAACAAAATTGGGTGTATTAGATCTGATTAATTTTGCTTTTGCTGTACGAATGACAAATGCTCTACAGTAATATTTGACGTGCTCATCTGTGGCTCTTTTGTTATTTACTTAGTTGCAAGCTCTGAAGCATACAAGCTTTAGAATGCTTCCAGCAAGATTACGACTGTAGCACTATCGTCGTTAACCTCCTCTTCCCAGCAACTTCTTCTGTAGGATAATTTTGACGCATTTATGGTCTTGAAGCAAAAGGGTTGATACAACTTCTCCAGCACGAATTCGAGCTCTAATCTCTCCTCTCACTTAAGCATCACATATTAGGAAACATAAGCCTTCGCCTGGTATTGAGGTCATGCAAATCATATTAACACATCAGAAGAGGTCTTCTTAAGCTCAGCGGCAGCGCGCTTCATATGCAGAGCTTCGGTTTTCTATCGCTGTAAATAAGTAGCCAACGATGCCATTTGCTATTGTTTGCCAAGCATTGCGATGGCACGTTTAAAATAAGCAAAGGTGGTTCAATGATTATTTTAGCAGGCATACGTTTTATTATGAGGGGAGAAAGCTACTGCACAGATAATTGGATAGAAAATAACCTAGAAGTCCTACACAGTTCAACAGACGCTCGTAAAAACGCACACTTTACTAAAATAAAAAGCACATTATGTCTGCAAAAAGAAGCGTCAAATTAATAGTGTAGCATTGCGACTTCAATCGTGGCCTTTCTGGCCAAATTCACTCACTCCGGCCATCGATCTGTATTTATGGGTACCACCATCAATAACCACAATCTACCCTAGAATATGGACCAAAATCTGCTCTAAGGGCATGTTACTAACTTCAAAGCTTGTTACTAGTGAGCCTATTCATTAGGCAGTCGGCACCAATTTTGTATTAATTGAAATGCATTTGAGGTCATAGATGTGCCACTCGGCCATCCAGAGTGATTAACAAATAACTGCCAGCAATCAAACAAAAGGGCGTTTGGTAGGAAGGCAATTTGAAAATGCTGATCTCCATGCAAAGAAAACAAGTGCCCGCGATTTCTTTGGTGCTTGCATTTTGGGCATCTGAACTGTCAATATTAGTCACGTTTTGCAAAGATTTAACGTGTGCCAAGCATTCAAGAAATCGGCTTCAATCTCTCCATCTACATTTCTGAGCTAGCTAGCTTACATGTTGGCGCACCTGAAGTTAGTTCAAATGCCTGACTTAATATCTTGCCTCTGCTTGGATGAATTTTGCTAGTATAGCACCCTAGCCTCAAAAGCCTAGACCTTTGATGTTCCAACAGCCTTGGACAGGTACCACAGCAATGTCAATTGCAAAATATGCCAAAAGTTAAGTCCGAATATAATAGGAAGTTCTGGCAGGATATTTGATTAAAAGAAATAAGGTCGTTCTGCTGACTCGGCAGATTTGCAACCAAAAATGCGTGTCTATTGTGCTCAAAGAAGAAAACCAAAGAGCATTCTTCCTCACAAAGGCTCTAAAATATCAGAATTTGTAGGCAAAGTAAAGGTGGCTGGTCAGCAGACCAAATGCTTAGATTTGTAACGGTAGCTAACTCAAAAAGGCATAACAGTGGTTGCAGCTCCGAAAATTTATCTATCAGTAGAGTTCAACCGCTCTCGTATGTGCTATTTTGTCTCGTCATCAGTGCGTCATTACCAATCCGTGCATGGAAGACGCCTCTGGCCAGCCTTTTTACAACGCATGCATTGATATCTTGACACCGTTCGCCAAACAACACACCTCTGCAGGGGTAATTGGACAACAGCAACAAAAGCATGCCTGTCAATGCTGCTTTGCGGAAGCCTGTTACATGCTATGAAGCAGACTACTATTTTGTGCATTGAATTGACTCTCCAACGCGAATTCGATCCACAACCTTGACCTCTACTTCCCATCAAGCCTACTACTGCGCAAACGATTGGCACAATCCTCCCAAGATGTCTTTGCTCCTAAGACCGTTGTTTTTTTAGAATTAATTTGAGGTCTACCTGACCTATAATCATGGACACAATATTGTAGGCACTTCAGTATTTCTGACTTACTTTGGAAGGAAGAAGACGCTCTGAGATCACAGTCAGTCGAAGTAGTTAACACATTTTCAGGCATTCGCATTATTGATGAATTTTGCGCTAAAATTTGGATATTTTACTCCATTTGCTCTATATTATTCTAAGGATACACACATGCCAAGAATGTCAACTCATAGCACCTTAAAAATGAGTGCAGCTATGGAAGCGACTGGGTAGAATGTAAGCAGAGTGAAGGTTTGAAGCAGAAGTACGTCAAGTGGCCAATCAATCAATATCTAACCCGCAACCTTTAATCGGCCTTTCTTGACCGCAATTTCATTACCGATGTCAGACAGATGTCTCGACCTCATCCCAACAGCGGCTGCAGCAGTACGATCAACACACCGAACCACACAATTAATCCAAGCTAGGGCTCTGCTTTGACCACCTCTTCTTGACAGATACGAATCGCACTCCCTCCTAGACAAGACCTCATACGACTACATCGAGTAGGAAGTTTGCGACTGTATAGAACCGTCCGCGTTGTCCATGTAACCAGCTTGTTGGGCCCCAAGGTCCAGCCAAGAAGTGCGGCTAAAAACTCACGTATCACAGAATTGGACTTAATGCTATAGCCCGAACTAAAGAACTCAGTCATCTATCAGCAACTTCTCAATTAAACGCTGTACTTTTGAAGTTACATTTAAAGTAATTTAACGAACCGCATCTGAGCTAAAGTAATTTCTACCAAAAGATCCCCAAGGCAAAATCAGGGCAAAATTGAATCTGCTTTTTTGCCGGCAAACTTCATCAGGGCGCCTCAGCAATTGCACAGTCAACAACATCATTCCAATTGCAGTTTTTGGTTAAAAGAGTTGGTCAAATACCAAGAAAAATCAGAAAGCACATTTTACACTCACCTTCTACTCCCCATCCCTCTGCACACGCTAACTGGCACTCCAAGCTGTTTTTCACTTTGCGCCTACAAGTTTGACTGAACACAGCTTTTAATTACTGCCATCCATTCTTCCTAAAATCATCTTTCTCCATTGGCTAACTGATTAATAAAGCAATCAATGCACTGCACGTTGATGTTTACTCGCACTTTTAGAAATGTCGAGTTGTTGTAAAGGCGTTCGCAGATTCTCCGCTCCCTTTCGCCTCTTCCATCGACAGCATCGCCTTCAACAAGGCCATTTCGCAGAAGGGAACCTGCTAATGCGTAAGTGGATATCGCACCAACTCACCCGCTCTATCACTTGCAGCAATAGCAGTGAACACTCGGCTTGACTACTCCTTTCTTCTAATTGTTGTTGCAGGTGCAAATGGACGTCGAGGTCTCTCAACCTCACTGCCTCCACATCCATCGCCATCAACGTTAGCACTGATGCTGAAGCGACCGCAGCTTGCAGACGCCTTTTTTCCTTCCCATATAGGTAATTAGGAATGCTTTTACTAAACAAGACAAATTGTCTCCATCTAACAGGAAAGTCTGAGCCATTTTGAGTTCCCTTGGTACCTTTTTTGCCTCCCTTTGGCTCCTGTTTGCCCAAAATTTCCCGCTCTGATGAAATCACGCTGAACGTTTTGGTACTTTCTTCTTTCCAAATAGAGGCGCTCACTTCAATCTAAAATAAAGGAATAAATTGGAGTAGCAGCAGAAGTGGGGCTAGGTGTGGCATGGTGAGTTACTGGGCAGGTGCTTGAGTTTTGACGACAGGAAAAGAGAAGCCAACACGCATAGTGAACAGAGTGCAGATGGATGCAAGTGGAAGGGCCATATTCAGTCTAAGACAATCTCTACAAGGAGAATAACGAGTGGATAATGAAAAGGGTAGGTAGAAGTTAGAGCCGTCCTGCGAATCACGAGGTAGAAGTAGAAGCAACGCATTGACTCTCGCTTTTGAGGGAGTGAGCATAGGAGTAGGAGATGGAACTAAAACGAGATGGTGTTGGGCAAACTATAGCTGCAGTTAAAAGATGTGGATGGAAAGTGTCTGGCAATTCAAGCTAAGTTATGCTAAAACAAGTAAAGTGCAAATTTTATTCATATTCATTCTAGCTTGCGCTAGTCTTTTCTAGGTTATGATTCTTGGCATCATTTCTTCATATCACGGTCAAAGACGAGACTAGGGGAGAGATAAAGAAGACTTGCTAAGAGGGTGCTGGCAGAGGATGAGGTAGGAGGAGAAGGTGAAGACAGGAGCAGCTTGGCAGTGCATTTGGAAGAGACAAAGGTTTTTAAAAGCGTGAAGAAGACAGAGTAGCGATCCATTCTTGTGGCACTAAAGTGCAATATAAAGGTAAGGAAACAAGATGCAAGCGATTACTCACCTCCCTTCTCTGGGCACGGAGTGCACAGGGTGGGACTTAACGCGAGACGAAATACTTGGGAGCAAATCGAGCGTAGTGGGAATCGAAGGAGACGCCTACCAAAGATGCATCGAAGTGGAGCTCCCACTCCTTCATTTTGAGGACGTCATCAGACCCAAACAGACGTGAACATCCAAAAGCCATCCCACCACCACCTCTAAGGCGTCTAAGCAGTGATAAGCAGACATTTAATTCACTCCATTGAATGACCTGTATTTTATGATCTACTCAGATGAATCATGAAATCTGCCCAAAAATGCAAATCACTATTAACCAAAGCATTTCAACGCAGCTTCCTTTTTAAACAGTAGGTCACCGAGCTTTGCAGTGCATCGCTGGCCGTTGTCATAATTTAAGCCCGGAAAGAATTATTTCTCCCAGAACTAGTCAAGATTCAACCACTACTAGAATGATTTAGCAGTGAGTTGCACAAGGGTTTTGAGTAAACAGTAATTTTACATACACAATGCGGGTTTTAACTGGCTTATACCATGACCGCATCAAGAAAGTTGGAATCACGAACAAACTTTGCATCTTTACATAGGCACAAAAGAAAGGCGTTTCAAGTTAAAAGACGTGGTATGTGCCTGTCCAAGCCTAACTTGCATTGTTAATTTCTTTCATGATTTACATCTAGAAGCTCGTGAATTGAATTTTCGCCCACTTGGTGAGTTAAAAATACATCTTTAATTCTCAAGTTGGCTTGTATCCAGAGCCTTGCGACGAGTTAATTCCAATCTGATCCAGATAAGACTGCCACATGTCAAATCAGCCAAAAGTAGGTCAAAAATTTTGCCAGTCAACTTATTTTTCCCAATGCGCTCTTACTCTCCTTCCTCATGTGGTTGCATGCCCTTCATTTTATCATTCTGGCTGCTGTCGACATTTTCAAACATCAGCCAGCAGAATTTATGTCCAGTTTTAATATTTGGCTTGTATTGGTGAAGTGGCTGTAACTCACTTAGGCATTTATTGAGTTTTCATAAAACTCGTCAGAAAATTAAACCTTTCGTTGAGATAATAGGGTCTTCTCACAATCTGGTTAAATGCCTTGCACAAAATGACTGCAAAGTTGAAGAAACGGAAGCCAAACACAAACATTCCTTTTGCCACTGTTCTCTGTCTACGAAACGCCATACATTTCTCGTTCCTTATGAAAGCAGGATCTTGAGTTCAAGTGATTGTGCCAATGCCTACCAGAACTTAACCAACAGTTAAAATTCTGCATGCCTGGAAAGGTGGAAGCATGGTTTACAACACCAACGCTACTAGTTTTCACTAGAAAACTAAAGAGAGGATAAAATAGATTAAAAGAAGTTAAAGTGCTTTTAATCAATTTTGAATCCAGGCACCTTACATCGCTCGCAACTTCAAATAATAAAGCACCTGCATCAGGTAGACGTCCTCTTATTCTTCTTCCTCCTCTCACTTTGTCGTGTTTTTGCCAATGCTGTCTCTTTTTGATTATGTTAACCTAAGGTAACAAAGCACAAAAAGGCGTCTTTTGCCTATCGTTCTGCTAGAGCAGCTGCTTCACTGATCGTGTTAGTAAATAATATCAAAGCCTAGCTCTTTGTTCGGAGTGAATTCACATTGACAAAAATTGACCATTCTCGAAAGTCTTTCTATCACCCCGTTTTCTAGATATCTTTGCAGTGGCTATGTAAACAAGTGTCTAAATAGCGGAAAAAGTTTTGCTTACTCTGCTGATATGCTGTGAGGTCTCAGTAGCAGAAAGGTGTTCATTGGTTTTCGCTCGATGGCACGTGTAGTGAAGTGCGGTCACAAAAATATGCATAAAGACGAGCAAACTTTATAACCGAAATGACCTCAAGTGAGTTTTGTTAGCGAGTGGTTGGTAAAATGGGTTGCCACCACGATCACCGATCGCAAAGGTGCACATTCTTAAATTGGTTGACGAGGTCATCGGCTACGTATTTGAGGCAACCTTCTTTGCATCGTTGCTGGTCTGGCACATAAGGCCGGATCATATCCGCTTCTCTCACTTCCTTACGATTCGATTTGTTGTTTAATCACTACCGAGTGGCGGTAATGAGTAAGGACTTTGTTTATCGCATTCTTGAGAGGCAAATATGAAAAACCAGTTTCTGAGCCTGCTCATCTTAAAAAACCACCTGAGAAAAGAGCCATCAGAACAATAACCAACCTAAAGGCAGCAGTTTGGGAGATTAGCAGCGCTGTTCTTAAAAAGATGAGCAATGTCAAAACTGTGGGGACAACGGTTTATTATCTGGAAAACATGATGGCATAAATCACCACATCAAATTCAGCGGTTATTTCACCTTAATCAATTGGAACAAAATGTGTTGCTTATGTACATCACTGACAATTATGAAATCTGCCTAACAAAACGAATCACCAACATTTTACGCCTCTATGCAGTTAGACTGTGTGTAATTTGAGCGAAGACCCTCCTCTTTGAACAGTGTAATCAATGGCATGATCGCAGAAACGCCCTAGATAATGGTTTATGACTTGAATGCGCGTTGAATGTTCATCGTGTAGATTCAGCGTTATTGTGACCTCTTTCAATATCAAAATATTGCTTGTTAATGGCAACGAAAAGAATCTGGATCATACAGCAGACATACACACGTGCATAGCAACGTTTATAACAAATTTGACCAGGTGCTTATGCCACAAGGATTTGTCCAATGCATCAACTTTATCCTTTTCTTTTTAAATTTATTCATAACTTGCTTCACTCTTGAAAGATATTTACTCAGACTTTGCAAAATCAGGTTCAGGTATCAACCGCGCAAATAGATCTTACAATAAATTTAAAGTGGAAACATCCGGCCTAAGGTGACCTCATAACTGAAACCTTCACTTTCTCTCCTCACCTTCATCCTCTGCCTATCGCGACGACGATCGTTGCGCCTCCACTCCTCGACCATCTTTCCAAATGCAAACAATGCGACGTAATTCGATGACCCAATTATTGATAAACTGGTAGTTACAATCGCTTGCATGGTCAAACAATCATTTGGGGGGGGTCTGTGGTCACTCCAATTAAGCACCCTTCAACATGGAAGGATCCAAGATTAGGCACCTGATGCGTGAATGTATTTGGCATTGATTCAGAGAACTCAAAAGATTTGTTAAAAAGCAAATAACTTTTAAAATGACAGGAATGGCCTTTTTGGCCTGTTATTACTGCCTTGGGGCGCGTAGGATGCCTTTAGCCCATGCAGAAGCGAAATGGAACTTGGTAGAGATTATTTTAGCTTCTAGTTGAAGAATTAGAATCCTAGTACAACTGTGGTCATCATTTCGATCCTACGGTTCCTAGAAAAAGGAAATCCAGCCAAACTGTTGGAGGAGGACAAAATCGATAGCAGCTAAGCTTCACCTCTAAAATGCACACATGCACACACCCACCGTCCTGCGGAAAAATGCGTTGTCTGATCTCTAGTAATGCTAGCCACCTTTCACGACGTATGGGTATAGTAAATTCTACTTCCAATTAGTATTTTTTTTCTGCGAGAAGCAGCAATCTAAAAGTCAGGCTGGGTGAGGAAAGAATGATTTGCACTTTAAACCAATCAAATCGCGCACAAGAGGCAGGCACACCATTGGTTGAGCGCGTAGTGATTGCTCGTAAAAACGCTTCTAATTGGCAGTTGGGGTCGCTCCCACACATTGGTCAGTCGTGCCTATTTAAGTCGCCTTTTTGCTGTGACCAAAATATTGCTTAACTCCTCCGTCCTTTGCGCTGGTCGGACTTGATAGAAACAACTAAGGAGTATTCAGGCTAAGTAAGTCCTCACCTGCTTATGTTTGTTGATGTGTCAAAAATTTTTGACTTGATGCGCTACTGGTCAGCTGATCCAGGCTTAGTAGATGATCACTGCCTTAGTAACCAAACTTATCGGACATCCATTGCTGGAATAAAATTTAAAATTAGAAAGATTGCTTTCCCTTACCTGTAGGGTCTACATTCTTGCTAGTATCATTTTAAGCCAATTTATTTTATAGCGAGTCTTTTTTGTAAGTCTAGCTAACTCTGGTACCTTGAACAAAGGATTGCTTTACCCACAATGAGAAAACTAAGGTCCTCTTCTAGACTGACTAATGCCTCTGCCACACAACCGCTTCTAGATTAGTAACAGACTACCTATTGGGATAATTCGAATGTGAAGGGGGAAGGATGGAGGTGTAGGATGAATAGGGATACGCAGTCATTCGAGGAGTAAGAGCCTCCACCTAAGTCCAATCGAAGAAAGTGCCTATCTTTTGAGAGTCATAGAGACGTGTTTAGGGGCTCCGGTGGCTATGAGTTATTTTCTTTGCGTGCATATGTTCTCTAATTGGCTTGCTGTTATTGCCAGGGAGGGCAAAATGGCGAGAGGTTTGTGCTTGATTGTAGGCTTTAACTCTTACACTGCAATCGGTTATTTTTATTCTTCTATTCATTAGTTTGTTGACACATTCAGGCATTCAGAAGGCCAAGCTCTTGAGCCGATTTTGCTGTTATCCTCTAAAGGCATCTCACCAGAGCACTGGTGGGTAGAAAGGAAGGGGTACATTCCTACATCAGCTGCAAACTTCCTAGCCCGTATTTGTACTTTGCTCTTCCTAATCGAAGAGTTTTGGTCACGATCATCAAAAGTGGTCAATTAACTGGTTATTTTGTTCGTTTTTAGGCCTGCACACTTGCTGCTTTGCTGTGGGTAGAATTCTCCAATTCGAATAAACACTTTCACCTGGCAGGGAATTAAATCAGAGAGGCAGACGGCCTATGTTTACCACACGATCGCAGCACCTCCATCACCTACACAGGTAAAAGGAGTGCTAAGATAGTTCTCACATAATAAGTAATGCACGGCGTGTGGCCATACAAGAGTTGCTTTACCGTGCCTTGGCCTATTTAAAGACCTCAAGGCTATGTGAATCCATCCTTGGTGGAGGCTGCACTTCTTTTCCGAACGCCTTTTGGTGTAAATTGAGAGAAAAGGAGTTAGCAGTGGACTAGACTAGGCTGGGGCTGATATCAGTGTGGGTTCAGAGGGGTGCGTGTACCCATTTCTCAAAGAGATCCTAGTTTCGTGCTGTCACTGCTATATTTTTAAATAACCCTTTAAAAACCATTTCGCTACTATGGTAACAACTGGAAGTGGAATCTGAGAAAGCACATTGAAATTATGCACGGCAGAGAAGGGAAGGTGGTAATCTTAAGTAATGAGGAGACTCGTCGTACCCTCGATCAGCACAAGGCAAATAAACGACAGGGTCAATATCGATTGCTTTGTTGCTCAACTACGGATGTCTCGAGTGAGCCTTCGACATCGCGGCAATGCTGTGCCTCAGAGGCCTCAAGAGATGCCACAGTCTCATCTGACTACAATACCTCTAGGTCGGCCAGCCAAGCGGAGGCGATGTAAAAACTGCCTCTACTTTTCGTTGCTGTGTATGTAAGATGATCTTCTCAATGTGAAAGAGCCTTGTCAAAAACATTGTCTTCCACCGTCCGGGTCTTATAAAGGCCAACACTCTGGCTGCCACAGCCACGGGAAATATTGTAGTTAATACTGCCAATGCAAGATGCAATAGCTTTGGTCCTTTGGAGCCTACGTCTTCAAGGGTGTCCTCAAAGAGGAGCCTTACCTCACTCAACAACTTGTTATCTGGGGAGGGCGCATGGTCTGCTACGGTGAGGAAATATTTTAAACAGAAGTGCAAACCATTTTGACTAGAGATCCGTAGTTTATCGAATTAATGCTTGCACTGCTTGATTCTTCTCCCAAGGAAGGCTTGTCGCCATAGTATGGGATGATCTGACGTCAGAAAAATATTTGATGGCAGATTTGATATAAATATTAGTTTCACTGTAAAACTACGTTTCAGAGGTTTCTCGAATCGTAGCTTGGCATCATTTTAATGTTGCTTTCTTTGAATCTAGGCGGTTAAGGCTCGTTCGTCAAGGCTCCGTCAGCAAGCCCGTAATGTCGCCTTCAAATTCATCGACTCCAACATCCCTAACTGAGTCGGAATCAATAAAACAGAGTCCCAAGCTTCGAGTAAAACTATCTTTAGTCCACCGAGTTTCACCCTCTGCAACCCAAACTTGAAACTCTTCATTACTTAGCACCCTGCGCACTCTGTTTTCTGGAAGTGCAATAGATTCTGTCGTCGCGGTCTTTTACTTTGCAGAAATACAGGCTGTAGCTTTCCTTTAGTCGTTGTTGGATGAAGGACATCAGGAAGCAATCAAAAATTCAAACGAAGAGCTTTTCCTTGACGTTTACTAAACGGTTGTTGTCTCGCTTAAGGCGCGGTGAAATCGAACCCTCAGCGCCACCGTTAGTGCAGATATTTCAGTCATACCTACTTATTTACTGTTTAGTGGTTGGTCACACCTATGCTTTTTTACACAGAGATAGATCGCAGCGCTTGGACTTGCTGCCAATGGATCCTCAGGTCCAATCATTGACAGACCAGCTTCTATCCCTCCTACAAGAGTGAAACAGCAGTTTAATATCCCCGGTGGAAGCGATGATCCCCCTCGGTTTCTCAGTAACTCGCCTGCTTGATTGCGGGCATTTCAATATGCGACTCAAACTGGAAAAGTGCCATATTTTGTGATTTAAAAAGTTTTGCTTTTTTATAAGTGCAGCGCGTAGAAATAATTTGCCTTTTTTGTTGTACCTTGTGGATTAGGCTTTATTAATCTGGTCAGGAGGCCCTTCACAGTCCCGTGCGCTGGCAGCATTTTGAATAGATATGGCTCTCTAGTATAAAGAGACAGCGCCACTGGTGATGAAGGAATATGCTCATATGTCTAAGCCAGAAATACATGCCACCTTATGAACACTAACTGATAGGCAAAAGCAGAGGCCGAAAGTTGACATCCGTTGATGTTCAAGCTTTTTCAGCTTTAGTAACCTCGTAGAGACGTGTGCATAATCAAAACAAGTCTGTAGTTATCGCAGCAGCTTCTGGTTGCAGGATTTAAAGCTGTATGACTGGCATTCATTTTAATCCTAAGGCAATCTTATTGAAGAGGTTGGGTAGGCATTTTTACGAAAGATTTAAAAAGAAGCCCTGAAGACAAATGAATGATAAGGCGAGAATATTTTTAACAAACCAAATAGATAAATATATTGTAGGAAACCAGACCTAAAACGAAACCTAATAAATGTCAGTTGGGTGCTTTTTGAAGACCGAAGATGGATGTGACTTCGTCTCAGCGCATGTGTAACACGCTGAAATTTTTCTGACGAGAAAGAGCGGCTTAATAGTCTGTCAGGGCATGTAATGGCGACGATAGGTTAGAATCAAGGTCATTGGCTTGGTCTGGGATACCAGGATGCTCAGAGGAGACATAAAAGCTGAGTTCCGTTAATGAGTTGTTGCCCAAATCGAAAATCAAGCGACCAGTTAAAGCATTACATGCACTCAAATAGTGACAAGTAAGACCCTAGGCAGCCGAATATTTTAGCTGGGTTTATGCAGCAGTGAGATTTCTCTCAAAGACGTCAACGTTAAATGTCTGTGTTGCATTTGCTTATGAACGCACAGAAGGCTTATTAAGGAAGTGAAAAAGAGAGAAGGTCATAGCAACAGGCTAATAAAAGGATAAGGTACACAATTTCCTAGAAAGTTTTAAGATACAAGCAATGAGCGCTTGATAAAATCAAAGCCAGTTTTACTGCCATTAGCGGCCGAAAACCGAGAACACATGCCATCAGTCAAGCAGGTTTATATAGACGACGAAATAATTCGGTTAATATCTAGTTCACGGAGCGAAATTATGGAATTTTAGTTAGAGGATTACTGTAGTATTGTAATGGCCTGTCGCCCCTGCCTCAACGACATCTGTGGTTTTCAGTTAGCATTAATTATTTGTCTGCAAGTCTAAAGTTGATGTTAAGAGAATGGGCCAACGTAACAGCTCATCCCACGAGGAGAGCTTAAAAGTACTGTGAAAGCAATGCAAAATTTAATCTAACACAATAGGGAATTCATTTCATTTAAGCCATTTTTAAGATTTTACAATCCATTACTCTTCAGAGCGAAACCAATGAGTACATTGCCAAAGCACCTCTACGGCTTTCTTGGAAAATCGCGGGATTTAAAGATGTGTGCAGCGTGAGTTCTGTTCTTTTGTCTGGTTTTCTGTTTTGAAGCATTTTCTTTTGCTGTTTTTATTGCTTCTTAGGTTTTCCAATGCATAGGGATGCTTAATATTTATCAGCAGCAAATTTTGATTGCACAAAAATTAAGTCATGCGCGTACCAATGCGAGAATCTCAGCCGCATATTTTATAACAATTCGGTGCAAACTCATCAAACCCTGCTGTGTGTAACAAAACCCAGTCATTCCCTGAACGCTCAGAGCCACTTGATCGAGGTAAGTAAGTCAGAGCGCCCAGCCACTATTAATGGTGGAAACGAAGAACTGTAAAATTTAAAAGAAGCGACGATGCACGGGCCCCTTGATCATCGCCTTATTTCGAGGTTTCAATATTGTTGTGTGGCATAAAAACGCCCTTTGATAGAAACTGCAACAATAAGAAGAAATGGGCATTCTATGTTTCCCTGCGTTAATGCCAAAGTGTGTTGGTTCCAAACATGTTAATTATAAAGCAGCAGTCACTAGGAACCTTAGATCGGTCGTTGAAGTGGCTGCTAGTGCTGCCATGTGCTGCTTGCATTTCAGCCAAAAAAATAGTCACCATACTGGCGGTCTACTCTTTAACTTTCTAATCCTTTCATTTTTAAAATAGGAATGCTACATCCACTTGCGCAGAAACTGCTTCTCCCTGCCACCCAATTACAATCACACATTGCGACCCCTCTGCTCGCATTTGCAAGGAGTTGGAGTAACAGGAAAAATTCGTTAATCGTGTTGGACGATTCGGAGGGAACTTTTATCCGTGGCTTGGAACCTGGTGGTCAGACCCATTAACAAGGCCGCCAATTGCCATAGCGACCACGGATTCGTCATTAGCAAGTCTATCCACTGCTTGTTACTTAAAAAAGTTGGTCCGAAGACGTTTTAAACAAGCACCACGGTAGCTAAGTTCCTTTTGCTAGCTTTTTCATTGCTGCCGTTTTACGTGGGTGCGAAGGTAAAAATAGAGTCAAACTTTGGGAGGCGCGGATGACCAACAGGGCACTCACTTAACTCCCAGCGGTAGTCATGGGAGTCCAAATCGAAAGATGGGTGACGGCTTGGCAAGATATCTCTTTAGCCGTATAAAATTTAATCTCTGGTGCGATTCGCTCATAAGTGTTTTCAATTTAGCGCCGAGTTCGTTGCGGTGACTGAGACATGAGGTTAGTTATGTTTCGGTCTCGATAATGCGCACTTAGTCGAACACTTTGCATTGGCTGAGTGAACTAGCCTGTGGGCTACACCAGAATTCATAGCCCTTCTTTGTAAGCCAAATGTCGATACTCCGCCTGAGGGTTACATCATCATTGGTGTGCAAGAGAGTTTCAGGGCGCCATATTAGCAAATAATGGTTTATGTTTCCCTGCTCGACTTTGGAATCCTTGTGTACATGTTATCTTGAAACAAAGAAAATCATATTAAAGCAGTGTTTGGAGGAAGCATGCATATTGACATTTAGATTTGGTCCCATAAATTCGTGCATATTGAGCGTAAATATGCACACAATCACTTGTTCAGAAGCGTTTTGGATTTACTACACTTAAAGTCACACAGATTTGGCATTGTTGCAATATTTTAGCAAAATGATTATAATCTTATGCGGGCGTGGATAATTTAGAACCTTTGCAACACAGCTAAGTGCGCACTTGTGCTCACGTATGGAGCAGCAAGCTTCTTCCTATATTTGTCCACACTCTGCGACCACGCACACTTTTAGACACTTGACACTGCCGCAAAAGAATTAATACATTGGTGAACGGTACACCCACGGTGGGACTCAAACCCAAAATACTCTACTTAGGAGGCAGACGTCTCAACTTTATAAGCACTTAACCTAATTATTTTGCCAAGGATGGATACCCACCCAATGGCACAATGTTTTTAGTTCTTTATCCTACTACCTTATCAATTCCACCAACCAAGCAGTGCGGCAAAACAACTTTCCGCTCAGTTTGCATCACTCCTCCTCATTTTCATAGGTTTTACTATTTTTTCCGTAATAATTGGCTCCTCGAAATATTTTATTCCCCATTTGAGGTTCTGGGTGCCCTTCACACCTTTCCACGCCCTTTGTTTACTTCACATATCTTAGCAGTACTTACATTTTCACTCCCCTTTCACATCATTTTCATAGCTAATTATAACATGTTGTTCCTTTTGTCGATTTTTCGCAACCTTTAGCAAGCAGGAGTGGTCGCAGCTTAGTCGAACAAAGCATGTCTCGGATCTCAGCACTTGCAGGCTAATCGCACTTCTCCAAAGCTTGCGCCTGCTTAAAAATATTGTCAAATTGTGTTGCTGCAAACGTATGACACCACAACTTCGCAAGATTTGCCCTGAGGTAACCAAAGCCTAATCAGTTAACCAGCCAAAACACCACTTAAGTTCGAAGACTAACCAAGCTCACACGCTTAAAATAGTGGTTATTCATTAACTTAAGGCAACAACAGGGTCCAGCGGTTCTGCGATGTGGTTTTGACTTGAAGTGCGTGAGTTTTCTGATTCTAATTTGGTTGGGCCCGGCACCCGATTTGTACTTGGTAGTTATCTGGTAAACGCGTCTTATAGTTCTTGAATCACTGCTTAGTTAGATTTTTGTTGGTCACTACTTTATCAGAAGTCCTATGGAAGCGGTTCCCCTTTTTATTCCGTCATTTGCACAAACAGGACTGAAATTGCTATCCAAGGTCATCGAGTTGATTGTAAAAATGAATTTCCTCGATGTTAATTTACCGATATTATTGCAAAGGAGGATCAACTAAGCTTTGTATTTAAAGCAAAATGTCCTTCCTGATTGGTCTTAGATGATGCTTATGGACAGTTTGCCTGCACACCCTTCAACATTGGAGTGAACATTTGGTTATTGCGTCAAAACCAAACGTCAGGGAGCGTCTGTCTTACCAATTTGAGGAGGCTAATTTGGTAGGAGAAATAATTGATGTCGCGGTCAGTCATCTCTTTAGTCATCACAGTTAACTCATGAGTGTTTCCTTTGGCTCTGCTCAACCTGTAATGCCTGACGCAGGAGGCTGACCAACCATCCTCGAAGCCATTCCTCCACAGCAATTCTTTGCTGCGCATGGTATACGGCAGAATGAGGGATGAGCGGGCGGCATTGCTTTGAGGTGCTATTTCACGTGGTCATGCAGAGCTTATAACACTATCGCTAATTCTTTCATCCAGTTATAACTGGCATACAAATAAATGGCAACGCCATTTGTCATCAAAGACTTGTCATGCCATAGTGTTGTGCACATGCCTTCACAAGAGCCTACATCGAGTCCATACATGAGAAAACATGGCTGTTCTTCGGGACCATGGGTAACGGTCTTCACTTAGTTTAAAAGTTCTGTCGAACTTGTTTGCATTTTAAAATCTCATTTACGCGCTTCCTCTAAACGCGTTTAACAGTCACCATGGACGCAGTGACAGCCTCAGATCGCTGGTACATTTGCGGACTTTTAAAGCAAATTTGACTTTATAGCGGTCTAGTCGCTCAAGCATATGGTTATTGCACTGAATTCAGGCAGAACTGCTCGTTCGTAACTTCGAAATTTTAGCCAATCGCTTAGATGCGTAGCTAAACTAGTCTTAGAATCTACCACCATAGTCTTCAATTTGCTTGCAAGAGAAAAGGGCTTCCAGCTCTAATTATTTTCTGCTGGGCAAAGCAATTATTGCACGTGGACTTCTTAATGGAGATCTTTATAAAATAGCAGATTGCACGTAGCAAATTTACACTTCGCTTGACTGTGCGCTTAACTACTCGAACAATTCATTCTATGAAGGATACAGTTACGTCTCGCAGTATGGTCTTTCTAACAATGCAAAGGGTAGCTTAGCCCTTCTGTACGGTATCAAGCAACGCGCTTTTGCATACTACTTCAACATTCGACACCAATGTGGATGCAGTCCACATCGTTTATGTGCCTCTTACGAGAACGTGCTAGAATCTGCTCGTTTGATAGGTGCGCTGATAACCAACACTAATGGGGTCACGCATGAGTCATTACAAAGAGCAGTCAGCAAGCCCATTCCATGTTTGTCGGCAAGGATTGTAGGAATGCAACGATCAGCAGCCACAACATGAGAGGACATTTAGCCCAGAAAAATACTTTGGTTGGAAAGGCTTCGAGAAATCACACATAGACACATGCAAAGGGGAAAGAACATTAATCAACGCCTAAGCATCTATAATATTCTCCTAGCAAGCATCAGCCCTCTATTATCTATTTTGATAGAACGCGTTCGCTCTGCATGGGCAGCTATGGATGCAACTGAACGTCTCACGTTGAAATGACGTGTAACGAAGTATTTGCAGTGCTGCATACATAAATTTGCATCACAGTGATCGATTGTATTAGTTGCATCAAGGATGCAACTATTAGCCATCTATCGCGATATTCAAATACAGAACCGAAAAAGCGCTACATGCATGGGTGTAAATGTGGCTGTGTGCCCTCCTACCTTCTTCATCACAGACGAATGGAGCTTGTAAGCCTAAAGTGCCTGAAATAAGGCGAATTCGTGGACAAATCTCATTCACTGCATGTCGTCAGTAAGAAGTCGCCTCGCCAAAGTTGTCTCACTGACTGCGGCAGCAGCAGCTAAATTCATCTCATAGCCCACGCATCCAACCCCATCGAGGGCAACGCTCTGACCACCCCTTCCCTGGAAGATACAAGTCACACTCCTTTATCAAGGAGGCATCATGCGGCTGCCGCAAAGGAGGAAGGCGGTCCCACTCACTGCACGCCATTAGTAAGATGTCGCACTACCAGTGTCATCTCCCTGGCTGCAAGAAAATTGCAGTAGTGGTAGCAGCAGCGGCAGCACCATCTTACTTGCCCACTCAACCTAAGTGAGCGCTTCAATTCACCATCCATTTCTGAGGGATACAGATCACACACTTTTGGAGAAAATAGATCACACAACGACTGCAAAGGACGGGCTTTGCGTTTGCATTAGACCATGGATATTTGCTGCACAAAAAACGCTTAGCTTGCATGAAATTCCTGCGCAAATGTTCAACATCAAGCTTATATATCTTGGCTAGGTTTAGCCACCACGTCACCCATGAAACCGAAACTGCACATCTACTAGTGGTCTAATTTGTTGCATGGGTATTTTACCGATCGGAAAGAAAATAACTCATAGAGAGGGCCAGGGGTCGACAACGAGGATGTCAGCGGGTTGACGGAGTCTTAAGGTGCCACTACTACCAAAGTGATGTTTAACATTTCTGGCCGCCAGATGCAACATATCTCATAACGGAGAGAGAGAAAAGTCACAAATGGCAACGCTGCTCATTAAAAATGTCTCATAATGCAAGCAAAAATACAGGTAGACTGCACCGATTCACATCTTGCGAAAACCACGGCGACACTATATCTACATAGGGCATGATGCAAGAAGTTTGAAACTAACTTGAGAGAGAAAAAGGACCAAGAGATGGGGTATGCACGCAGTAAGGCTTCGGGTTGCCTACATTACTTGAAGAGGATGGTGGCGATCCAGAATGGTCCCGTTTCCCGTAGTCAAGAGTAAATCAAAAGACTTAGGCATCGAAGAACCTCCGACCTCAGCCATCACAACTTGTTGGTGACGTATGAAATGCGTTAAGAGTCCACGGTGCCGACCACAGAATTTCCATGCAAAGGAAAGAGGAAGGAACTCACGAGCAAGAGGTTTCGCAGGCACTCTTATTAACTGGAGAGAAGGGGGCTAAAGAGTGGTACCAAGCTGGTAGACATTCGAGAACAGGTGCCGCGACCTCAATTCTGTCTTCACGGATCGAATCAATCTACCACCCCTCAGTGCTTTGGCGGACTGGTAATTAAAACGCCCAATCACTTTATTAATAATCAGCTAAACGAATGAACGGGTCAAATAGATGCAAAAAAGCAAGGGTATGGATAAACCATTCAATTAATCAGTCAAACAAAATCAATCAACTAGTCAGTCAAATCATCAAATCACTGCTCGATGAATTGGTTTAAGAATTGGGGAATCACTCAGCTAAATTGGGGTTAAGTACAGCGATTGCAGCAGTAGCACGAGGAAAAGAGGTAGCGGAGACGCCTTCTCAGTCGTTTGAACCACTACAGTGAAAGAAGAGTGGAAGAAGAAGAAGAAGAAGAAGAAGAAGAAAGTGTGTTCTCTTGGGTGGGAAAGACATTGGCATGGTAAACGGGAGGATGAAGTAAAGAGTGCAAGCTTACCGAAGGAAGCAGATGAGCCAGAGGAGGCGGATGATTGACTAGGACAAGAGAAGTGCAACAAGTGAGCTCTTGGCTCAAGTATTAAGGCAAGCACTGGATGGCTGGATAATCTAATGGGTTCTAAGTGCGATGGCACAAGTATTAGAGTCACTCACCAGAGTCGATTAAGTTGCACAGAGTCCTATATTTTCCTTCTTGCAATCTCCTCACCATAGCCACATCCCCTTTTCCTCCACCCTCCTCCTTCTCTTCACCTGGCTCTACCTCAGCCTCGAATCCCACACCCACCTCCTCCGTCGCTCTCCGCGTGGTCGAGAGTTGGCTCGTCGGCAATGGTGTCACTGTGGTGAGCGATGACGACGTAGGAGAATCTGATTCCATCCGGGAGGGTGGCAACTGCCACCACTCCGCCTGCTCATCCCCATCCGACCACTGACTCGTCAAAATCAAGTAGTCGGACAGGTCACATTCCGATTCTGCATGCCCCGTCAACTCGACCTCGTCGTCATCGCTCAGCGTCTGCTCCTGCGCCTTATTCTCACGGGTGAGGCCTGAGCGAGGGGAGAAATAGGAATGAGTGGATGTGAGCAGAGGAAGCTGAGTAAAGAATGAAGGCTGCAATGGGAAGGAGGAGGAGGCACTTACTGGTATGCTTGGTGACGTCGTTGAGAGATGCATGAGTGGGAACGGAGCCAGGAGAGAAGAGGGAGGTGCGAAATGGGAGAGATAGTGGGCGACTAATTCCGATGGACGAGTAAGATCTGGTGGGTGGAATGCTATTCCACGTTGCCGCCAGTCGTGGTTGCCACAACCTCAATGCTAGCGTTGGCGGTGAGGAAGAGGGTGGTAGTGAGGTTGGGCGCCTCTGATGTGCACTTGCATCTACAACAACAAAAATTAGAGGGAGGAAGCGCTTAAGCCGAGTGTGCACTGCTATTGCTGCAAGTGATAAAGCAGGCGAGTCAGTGTGGAATCCACTTACTCATGAGTGTGTGGCCTCCTGAAAGTTGGTCTTTTCGACGATAGTGCTGCCACCGGGAGAGGCAAAGGGGGGCTGAAAATCTGCGCACAACTTTACAGCAATGCGACATCTCGAAAATTGCGAGTAAATGACGACGTGTGGTGTATTGATTGCTCGATTGATGAGTCAACTTGAATTATTGATCGGTCGATCACGAATAGAAGCTGACCTTGAGGAAGGATGGGTGGCGTCAATTGCGAAGTTATGTTCATTTACACTTGTAAGCGCTAAGTGAAAAATAGCTTGAAGTGCTATTTAACCTGTGTAGTGACAGAGGACAAAGAGAAATGGACGTAAAATGCGCCACAACATTAGCAGGCCTTCGCTGTTCGTCTAAGCTTCTCATCGCGTCATTCGAGGGTTAATTCACAGTGAAAGTGCATTTGATTATGGGTTTGAAGGAAGGGCGAATGAAGGACTGGGATAGGATAGAAGGAGGGAAATAGCATAGCACAGCTCAGGTGCTAAGTGAATCAATGCGAATGGAATAATTGGCTTTTACGTCGATTAGATGCTGAGTGAAATGGGCTGTTATTTACACTTCTGGACTTTTCATGCAGAACAACATATTTGATGCAGAGTAATAGTATTTTTCAAATTTTTTTAATTGATCCTTTTAAGCAACAAACTGCAATTAGGGTGATTTTATGGACTGTGGGATAGCTGAGGTGCCTTGATGAAGTTTGCCGTCACATAAGTTGGTCCTAGGTTGCCTAGATTTTACCTTCGGCTTCCTTTAGTAGGGATTTCCTTCCTTTTAACTCTCTTCTCAATGTGACTTTAGCATTACAAACGTTTAATCGGGATTGTGCTAATAAATGGTTGAGAACTTTAATTTGAGCTATACCGTTATGCCTGATCTTGTGATAAGTGAGTTTTGACTGCACAGCCTTTCAGTTGGACCTTAGGATCCAACAAGCTAGTTGCGCGGGTACCACGAATGGCTCCATACAGTCGCAAACTTCCTTCTTGATGTAGTCGCATGATGCCTTATTTACGAAGACGTGCGCTCCGCATTGTTTAGTAGGAACTAGTCAAAGCGGAGCCCCAGATTAGACCGATTGGGTGGTTTGGTGTATATAACTGGCTAATGCTGCCACTGCTGGCATTGGTAAATTTGTAGTCAAGAAAGCTCACAGAATGTTGAGAGTAAATTAAAGATGCTAGGTTAGAAAAATTATCCGCCATCTTACGTACTTTTGCTTCAAAACTCACTGTGCAAAACTCTACCCATTTGCTACGTCGCAGTCTGTAGTGGCTGTATGTTAGGATCTGGATTGCAGCTGTACCACTCAACTGGTGTGAGACCTAGTCTTACATGCAACACGTTGCAAATGTTTTCGTGCCTTTAGTTCCTGCCCCTACCATAGCTGTGCCCATCCTTTATGAGCTGTAAGTTGACATGCTTGCTATGTACGTGTACCCGCAACAAAATGCAAGGCAAATGGATCAGAATATTTCACCTTTCGTGCAAAATTTATTGCCGAGAAGAATGAATGCATATGAGCTGTTAGGAAGACTTTATATGGTAGCGTTCGCTTTGCGAAGGGTGCCCACTGACCTTTCCCTCCTGTGATTTCTGCTTACAGTAATAGACGTTGAATGCTAAAAATTAACAGCAAGTAGTCCCTATTATTTGTTGAAGCGATTTAGGAAGGTATCAACAAATTAAAGTCAAACCGAAGCTGATAGAATGGAATGCCGATGGCTCAACCTCCGATGGATCTACATCAATAAGTACTAACACATTTTAATGTTGCGCAAGAAAATCACCCACGAGCCAATCGTGCCAGTCACCATATTCCGTGCAAATAAGGAGACACTTGACCTCAACGTCAGTGCTGATCATTAGCAATTCCACGGGATCTGCATTTTCGTCCCACATGTAAACTGCCTTGGTAAGGCGAGGAGTCTGCTGGCCATCGCATGTCTATGCCGTCTAACTTCATCATTGTTTACGAGCTAATTTAATAATGCAAACGGACAAGTTGAAGACTAGCCACAGATGTGAAAAAGCATTTGTGAATGAATCACTTTATCCTGTACCAAAAGTATAACAGAACTGCACTTAAAGACTTCAAAAGTCCTGAGCATTGCATGAATGCAAAGCAAAATTCGAGTAACACAAAAATTAGGCGGGTAGTTTCAGGGGAATAGAAGCAGAGAATAAAGAAAGTCGCACATGTAAGAATGCCGAAATAGGAAAAGAAGATCCAAAAATTAGAGCAAAAAGAACCAGACAACGCTTAACAGGATTAATCCATTCGCAATGATTCACTTAGCACCTGAGCTGTGCTATGCTATTTCCCTCCTTCTATCCTATCCCAGTCCTTCATTCGCCCTTCCTTCAAACCCATAATCAAATGCACTTTCACTGTGAATTAACCCTCGAATGACGCGATGAGAAGCTTAGACGAACAGCGAAGGCCTGCTAATGTTGTGGCGCATTTTACGTCCATTTCTCTTTGTCCTCTGTCACTACACAGGTTAAATAGCACTTCAAGCTATTTTTCACTTAGCGCTTACAAGTGTAAATGAACATAACTTCGCAATTGACGCCACCCATCCTTCCTCAAGGTCAGCTTCTATTCGTGATCGACCGATCAATAATTCAAGTTGACTCATCAATCGAGCAATCAATACACCACACGTCGTCATTTACTCGCAATTTTCGAGATGTCGCATTGCTGTAAAGTTGTGCGCAGATTTTCAGCCCCCCTTTGCCTCTCCCGGTGGCAGCACTATCGTCGAAAAGACCAACTTTCAGGAGGCCACACACTCATGAGTAAGTGGATTCCACACTGACTCGCCTGCTTTATCACTTGCAGCAATAGCAGTGCACACTCGGCTTAAGCGCTTCCTCCCTCTAATTTTTGTTGTTGTAGATGCAAGTGCACATCAGAGGCGCCCAACCTCACTACCACCCTCTTCCTCACCGCCAACGCTAGCATTGAGGTTGTGGCAACCACGACTGGCGGCAACGTGGAATAGCATTCCACCCACCAGATCTTACTCGTCCATCGGAATTAGTCGCCCACTATCTCTCCCATTTCGCACCTCCCTCTTCTCTCCTGGCTCCGTTCCCACTCATGCATCTCTCAACGACGTCACCAAGCATACCAGTAAGTGCCTCCTCCTCCTTCCCATTGCAGCCTTCATTCTTTACTCAGCTTCCTCTGCTCACATCCACTCATTCCTATTTCTCCCCTCGCTCAGGCCTCACCCGTGAGAATAAGGCGCAGGAGCAGACGCTGAGCGATGACGACGAGGTCGAGTTGACGGGGCATGCAGAATCGGAATGTGACCTGTCCGACTACTTGATTTTGACGAGTCAGTGGTCGGATGGGGATGAGCAGGCGGAGTGGTGGCAGTTGCCACCCTCCCGGATGGAATCAGATTCTCCTACGTCGTCATCGCTCACCACAGTGACACCATTGCCGACGAGCCAACTCTCGACCACGCGGAGAGCGACGGAGGAGGTGGGTGTGGGATTCGAGGCTGAGGTAGAGCCAGGTGAAGAGAAGGAGGAGGGTGGAGGAAAAGGGGATGTGGCTATGGTGAGGAGATTGCAAGAAGGAAAATATAGGACTCTGTGCAACTTAATCGACTCTGGTGAGTGACTCTAATACTTGTGCCATCGCACTTAGAACCCATTAGATTATCCAGCCATCCAGTGCTTGCCTTAATACTTGAGCCAAGAGCTCACTTGTTGCACTTCTCTTGTCCTAGTCAATCATCCGCCTCCTCTGGCTCATCTGCTTCCTTCGGTAAGCTTGCACTCTTTACTTCATCCTCCCGTTTACCATGCCAATGTCTTTCCCACCCAAGAGAACACACTTTCTTCTTCTTCTTCTTCTTCTTCTTCTTCCACTCTTCTTTCACTGTAGTGGTTCAAACGACTGAGAAGGCGTCTCCGCTACCTCTTTTCCTCGTGCTACTGCTGCAATCGCTGTACTTAACCCCAATTTAGCTGAGTGATTCCCCAATTCTTAAACCAATTCATCGAGCAGTGATTTGATGATTTGACTGACTAGTTGATTGATTTTGTTTGACTGATTAATTGAATGGTTTATCCATACCCTTGCTTTTTTGCATCTATTTGACCCGTTCATTCGTTTAGCTGATTATTAATAAAGTGATTGGGCGTTTTAATTACCAGTCCGCCAAAGCACTGAGGGGTGGTAGATTGATTCGATCCGTGAAGACAGAATTGAGGTCGCGGCACCTGTTCTCGAATGTCTACCAGCTTGGTACCACTCTTTAGCCCCCTTCTCTCCAGTTAATAAGAGTGCCTGCGAAACCTCTTGCTCGTGAGTTCCTTCCTCTTTCCTTTGCATGGAAATTCTGTGGTCGGCACCGTGGACTCTTAACGCATTTCATACGTCACCAACAAGTTGTGATGGCTGAGGTCGGAGGTTCTTCGATGCCTAAGTCTTTTGATTTACTCTTGACTACGGGAAACGGGACCATTCTGGATCGCCACCATCCTCTTCAAGTAATGTAGGCAACCCGAAGCCTTACTGCGTGCATACCCCATCTCTTGGTCCTTTTTCTCTCTCAAGTTAGTTTCAAACTTCTTGCATCATGCCCTATGTAGATATAGTGTCGCCGTGGTTTTCGCAAGATGTGAATCGGTGCAGTCTACCTGTATTTTTGCTTGCATTATGAGACATTTTTAATGAGCAGCGTTGCCATTTGTGACTTTTCTCTCTCTCCGTTATGAGATATGTTGCATCTGGCGGCCAGAAATGTTAAACATCACTTTGGTAGTAGTGGCACCTTAAGACTCCGTCAACCCGCTGACATCCTCGTTGTCGACCCCTGGCCCTCTCTATGAGTTATTTTCTTTCCGATCGGTAAAATACCCATGCAACAAATTAGACCACTAGTAGATGTGCAGTTTCGGTTTCATGGGTGACGTGGTGGCTAAACCTAGCCAAGATATATAAGCTTGATGTTGAACATTTGCGCAGGAATTTCATGCAAGCTAAGCGTTTTTTGTGCAGCAAATATCCATGGTCTAATGCAAACGCAAAGCCCGTCCTTTGCAGTCGTTGTGTGATCTATTTTCTCCAAAAGTGTGTGATCTGTATCCCTCAGAAATGGATGGTGAATTGAAGCGCTCACTTAGGTTGAGTGGGCAAGTAAGATGGTGCTGCCGCTGCTGCTACCACTACTGCAATTTTCTTGCAGCCAGGGAGATGACACTGGTAGTGCGACATCTTACTAATGGCGTGCAGTGAGTGGGACCGCCTTCCTCCTTTGCGGCAGCCGCATGATGCCTCCTTGATAAAGGAGTGCGACTTGTATCTTCCAGGGAAGGGGTGGTCAGAGCGTTGCCCTCGATGGGGTTGGATGCGTGGGCTATGAGATGAATTTAGCTGCTGCTGCCGCAGTCAGTGAGACAACTTTGGCGAGGCGACTTCTTACTGACGACATGCAGTGAATGAGATTTGTCCACGAATTCGCCTTATTTCAGGCACTTTAGGCTTACAAGCTCCATTCGTCTGTGATGAAGAAGGTAGGAGGGCACACAGCCACATTTACACCCATGCATGTAGCGCTTTTTCGGTTCTGTATTTGAATATCGCGATAGATGGCTAATAGTTGCATCCTTGATGCAACTAATACAATCGATCACTGTGATGCAAATTTATGTATGCAGCACTGCAAATACTTCGTTACACGTCATTTCAACGTGAGACGTTCAGTTGCATCCATAGCTGCCCATGCAGAGCGAACGCGTTCTATCAAAATAGATAATAGAGGGCTGATGCTTGCTAGGAGAATATTATAGATGCTTAGGCGTTGATTAATGTTCTTTCCCCTTTGCATGTGTCTATGTGTGATTTCTCGAAGCCTTTCCAACCAAAGTATTTTTCTGGGCTAAATGTCCTCTCATGTTGTGGCTGCTGATCGTTGCATTCCTACAATCCTTGCCGACAAACATGGAATGGGCTTGCTGACTGCTCTTTGTAATGACTCATGCGTGACCCCATTAGTGTTGGTTATCAGCGCACCTATCAAACGAGCAGATTCTAGCACGTTCTCGTAAGAGGCACATAAACGATGTGGACTGCATCCACATTGGTGTCGAATGTTGAAGTAGTATGCAAAAGCGCGTTGCTTGATACCGTACAGAAGGGCTAAGCTACCCTTTGCATTGTTAGAAAGACCATACTGCGAGACGTAACTGTATCCTTCATAGAATGAATTGTTCGAGTAGTTAAGCGCACAGTCAAGCGAAGTGTAAATTTGCTACGTGCAATCTGCTATTTTATAAAGATCTCCATTAAGAAGTCCACGTGCAATAATTGCTTTGCCCAGCAGAAAATAATTAGAGCTGGAAGCCCTTTTCTCTTGCAAGCAAATTGAAGACTATGGTGGTAGATTCTAAGACTAGTTTAGCTACGCATCTAAGCGATTGGCTAAAATTTCGAAGTTACGAACGAGCAGTTCTGCCTGAATTCAGTGCAATAACCATATGCTTGAGCGACTAGACCGCTATAAAGTCAAATTTGCTTTAAAAGTCCGCAAATGTACCAGCGATCTGAGGCTGTCACTGCGTCCATGGTGACTGTTAAACGCGTTTAGAGGAAGCGCGTAAATGAGATTTTAAAATGCAAACAAGTTCGACAGAACTTTTAAACTAAGTGAAGACCGTTACCCATGGTCCCGAAGAACAGCCATGTTTTCTCATGTATGGACTCGATGTAGGCTCTTGTGAAGGCATGTGCACAACACTATGGCATGACAAGTCTTTGATGACAAATGGCGTTGCCATTTATTTGTATGCCAGTTATAACTGGATGAAAGAATTAGCGATAGTGTTATAAGCTCTGCATGACCACGTGAAATAGCACCTCAAAGCAATGCCGCCCGCTCATCCCTCATTCTGCCGTATACCATGCGCAGCAAAGAATTGCTGTGGAGGAATGGCTTCGAGGATGGTTGGTCAGCCTCCTGCGTCAGGCATTACAGGTTGAGCAGAGCCAAAGGAAACACTCATGAGTTAACTGTGATGACTAAAGAGATGACTGACCGCGACATCAATTATTTCTCCTACCAAATTAGCCTCCTCAAATTGGTAAGACAGACGCTCCCTGACGTTTGGTTTTGACGCAATAACCAAATGTTCACTCCAATGTTGAAGGGTGTGCAGGCAAACTGTCCATAAGCATCATCTAAGACCAATCAGGAAGGACATTTTGCTTTAAATACAAAGCTTAGTTGATCCTCCTTTGCAATAATATCGGTAAATTAACATCGAGGAAATTCATTTTTACAATCAACTCGATGACCTTGGATAGCAATTTCAGTCCTGTTTGTGCAAATGACGGAATAAAAAGGGGAACCGCTTCCATAGGACTTCTGATAAAGTAGTGACCAACAAAAATCTAACTAAGCAGTGATTCAAGAACTATAAGACGCGTTTACCAGATAACTACCAAGTACAAATCGGGTGCCGGGCCCAACCAAATTAGAATCAGAAAACTCACGCACTTCAAGTCAAAACCACATCGCAGAACCGCTGGACCCTGTTGTTGCCTTAAGTTAATGAATAACCACTATTTTAAGCGTGTGAGCTTGGTTAGTCTTCGAACTTAAGTGGTGTTTTGGCTGGTTAACTGATTAGGCTTTGGTTACCTCAGGGCAAATCTTGCGAAGTTGTGGTGTCATACGTTTGCAGCAACACAATTTGACAATATTTTTAAGCAGGCGCAAGCTTTGGAGAAGTGCGATTAGCCTGCAAGTGCTGAGATCCGAGACATGCTTTGTTCGACTAAGCTGCGACCACTCCTGCTTGCTAAAGGTTGCGAAAAATCGACAAAAGGAACAACATGTTATAATTAGCTATGAAAATGATGTGAAAGGGGAGTGAAAATGTAAGTACTGCTAAGATATGTGAAGTAAACAAAGGGCGTGGAAAGGTGTGAAGGGCACCCAGAACCTCAAATGGGGAATAAAATATTTCGAGGAGCCAATTATTACGGAAAAAATAGTAAAACCTATGAAAATGAGGAGGAGTGATGCAAACTGAGCGGAAAGTTGTTTTGCCGCACTGCTTGGTTGGTGGAATTGATAAGGTAGTAGGATAAAGAACTAAAAACATTGTGCCATTGGGTGGGTATCCATCCTTGGCAAAATAATTAGGTTAAGTGCTTATAAAGTTGAGACGTCTGCCTCCTAAGTAGAGTATTTTGGGTTTGAGTCCCACCGTGGGTGTACCGTTCACCAATGTATTAATTCTTTTGCGGCAGTGTCAAGTGTCTAAAAGTGTGCGTGGTCGCAGAGTGTGGACAAATATAGGAAGAAGCTTGCTGCTCCATACGTGAGCACAAGTGCGCACTTAGCTGTGTTGCAAAGGTTCTAAATTATCCACGCCCGCATAAGATTATAATCATTTTGCTAAAATATTGCAACAATGCCAAATCTGTGTGACTTTAAGTGTAGTAAATCCAAAACGCTTCTGAACAAGTGATTGTGTGCATATTTACGCTCAATATGCACGAATTTATGGGACCAAATCTAAATGTCAATATGCATGCTTCCTCCAAACACTGCTTTAATATGATTTTCTTTGTTTCAAGATAACATGTACACAAGGATTCCAAAGTCGAGCAGGGAAACATAAACCATTATTTGCTAATATGGCGCCCTGAAACTCTCTTGCACACCAATGATGATGTAACCCTCAGGCGGAGTATCGACATTTGGCTTACAAAGAAGGGCTATGAATTCTGGTGTAGCCCACAGGCTAGTTCACTCAGCCAATGCAAAGTGTTCGACTAAGTGCGCATTATCGAGACCGAAACATAACTAACCTCATGTCTCAGTCACCGCAACGAACTCGGCGCTAAATTGAAAACACTTATGAGCGAATCGCACCAGAGATTAAATTTTATACGGCTAAAGAGATATCTTGCCAAGCCGTCACCCATCTTTCGATTTGGACTCCCATGACTACCGCTGGGAGTTAAGTGAGTGCCCTGTTGGTCATCCGCGCCTCCCAAAGTTTGACTCTATTTTTACCTTCGCACCCACGTAAAACGGCAGCAATGAAAAAGCTAGCAAAAGGAACTTAGCTACCGTGGTGCTTGTTTAAAACGTCTTCGGACCAACTTTTTTAAGTAACAAGCAGTGGATAGACTTGCTAATGACGAATCCGTGGTCGCTATGGCAATTGGCGGCCTTGTTAATGGGTCTGACCACCAGGTTCCAAGCCACGGATAAAAGTTCCCTCCGAATCGTCCAACACGATTAACGAATTTTTCCTGTTACTCCAACTCCTTGCAAATGCGAGCAGAGGGGTCGCAATGTGTGATTGTAATTGGGTGGCAGGGAGAAGCAGTTTCTGCGCAAGTGGATGTAGCATTCCTATTTTAAAAATGAAAGGATTAGAAAGTTAAAGAGTAGACCGCCAGTATGGTGACTATTTTTTTGGCTGAAATGCAAGCAGCACATGGCAGCACTAGCAGCCACTTCAACGACCGATCTAAGGTTCCTAGTGACTGCTGCTTTATAATTAACATGTTTGGAACCAACACACTTTGGCATTAACGCAGGGAAACATAGAATGCCCATTTCTTCTTATTGTTGCAGTTTCTATCAAAGGGCGTTTTTATGCCACACAACAATATTGAAACCTCGAAATAAGGCGATGATCAAGGGGCCCGTGCATCGTCGCTTCTTTTAAATTTTACAGTTCTTCGTTTCCACCATTAATAGTGGCTGGGCGCTCTGACTTACTTACCTCGATCAAGTGGCTCTGAGCGTTCAGGGAATGACTGGGTTTTGTTACACACAGCAGGGTTTGATGAGTTTGCACCGAATTGTTATAAAATATGCGGCTGAGATTCTCGCATTGGTACGCGCATGACTTAATTTTTGTGCAATCAAAATTTGCTGCTGATAAATATTAAGCATCCCTATGCATTGGAAAACCTAAGAAGCAATAAAAACAGCAAAAGAAAATGCTTCAAAACAGAAAACCAGACAAAAGAACAGAACTCACGCTGCACACATCTTTAAATCCCGCGATTTTCCAAGAAAGCCGTAGAGGTGCTTTGGCAATGTACTCATTGGTTTCGCTCTGAAGAGTAATGGATTGTAAAATCTTAAAAATGGCTTAAATGAAATGAATTCCCTATTGTGTTAGATTAAATTTTGCATTGCTTTCACAGTACTTTTAAGCTCTCCTCGTGGGATGAGCTGTTACGTTGGCCCATTCTCTTAACATCAACTTTAGACTTGCAGACAAATAATTAATGCTAACTGAAAACCACAGATGTCGTTGAGGCAGGGGCGACAGGCCATTACAATACTACAGTAATCCTCTAACTAAAATTCCATAATTTCGCTCCGTGAACTAGATATTAACCGAATTATTTCGTCGTCTATATAAACCTGCTTGACTGATGGCATGTGTTCTCGGTTTTCGGCCGCTAATGGCAGTAAAACTGGCTTTGATTTTATCAAGCGCTCATTGCTTGTATCTTAAAACTTTCTAGGAAATTGTGTACCTTATCCTTTTATTAGCCTGTTGCTATGACCTTCTCTCTTTTTCACTTCCTTAATAAGCCTTCTGTGCGTTCATAAGCAAATGCAACACAGACATTTAACGTTGACGTCTTTGAGAGAAATCTCACTGCTGCATAAACCCAGCTAAAATATTCGGCTGCCTAGGGTCTTACTTGTCACTATTTGAGTGCATGTAATGCTTTAACTGGTCGCTTGATTTTCGATTTGGGCAACAACTCATTAACGGAACTCAGCTTTTATGTCTCCTCTGAGCATCCTGGTATCCCAGACCAAGCCAATGACCTTGATTCTAACCTATCGTCGCCATTACATGCCCTGACAGACTATTAAGCCGCTCTTTCTCGTCAGAAAAATTTCAGCGTGTTACACATGCGCTGAGACGAAGTCACATCCATCTTCGGTCTTCAAAAAGCACCCAACTGACATTTATTAGGTTTCGTTTTAGGTCTGGTTTCCTACAATATATTTATCTATTTGGTTTGTTAAAAATATTCTCGCCTTATCATTCATTTGTCTTCAGGGCTTCTTTTTAAATCTTTCGTAAAAATGCCTACCCAACCTCTTCAATAAGATTGCCTTAGGATTAAAATGAATGCCAGTCATACAGCTTTAAATCCTGCAACCAGAAGCTGCTGCGATAACTACAGACTTGTTTTGATTATGCACACGTCTCTACGAGGTTACTAAAGCTGAAAAAGCTTGAACATCAACGGATGTCAACTTTCGGCCTCTGCTTTTGCCTATCAGTTAGTGTTCATAAGGTGGCATGTATTTCTGGCTTAGACATATGAGCATATTCCTTCATCACCAGTGGCGCTGTCTCTTTATACTAGAGAGCCATATCTATTCAAAATGCTGCCAGCGCACGGGACTGTGAAGGGCCTCCTGACCAGATTAATAAAGCCTAATCCACAAGGTACAACAAAAAAGGCAAATTATTTCTACGCGCTGCACTTATAAAAAAGCAAAACTTTTTAAATCACAAAATATGGCACTTTTCCAGTTTGAGTCGCATATTGAAATGCCCGCAATCAAGCAGGCGAGTTACTGAGAAACCGAGGGGGATCATCGCTTCCACCGGGGATATTAAACTGCTGTTTCACTCTTGTAGGAGGGATAGAAGCTGGTCTGTCAATGATTGGACCTGAGGATCCATTGGCAGCAAGTCCAAGCGCTGCGATCTATCTCTGTGTAAAAAAGCATAGGTGTGACCAACCACTAAACAGTAAATAAGTAGGTATGACTGAAATATCTGCACTAACGGTGGCGCTGAGGGTTCGATTTCACCGCGCCTTAAGCGAGACAACAACCGTTTAGTAAACGTCAAGGAAAAGCTCTTCGTTTGAATTTTTGATTGCTTCCTGATGTCCTTCATCCAACAACGACTAAAGGAAAGCTACAGCCTGTATTTCTGCAAAGTAAAAGACCGCGACGACAGAATCTATTGCACTTCCAGAAAACAGAGTGCGCAGGGTGCTAAGTAATGAAGAGTTTCAAGTTTGGGTTGCAGAGGGTGAAACTCGGTGGACTAAAGATAGTTTTACTCGAAGCTTGGGACTCTGTTTTATTGATTCCGACTCAGTTAGGGATGTTGGAGTCGATGAATTTGAAGGCGACATTACGGGCTTGCTGACGGAGCCTTGACGAACGAGCCTTAACCGCCTAGATTCAAAGAAAGCAACATTAAAATGATGCCAAGCTACGATTCGAGAAACCTCTGAAACGTAGTTTTACAGTGAAACTAATATTTATATCAAATCTGCCATCAAATATTTTTCTGACGTCAGATCATCCCATACTATGGCGACAAGCCTTCCTTGGGAGAAGAATCAAGCAGTGCAAGCATTAATTCGATAAACTACGGATCTCTAGTCAAAATGGTTTGCACTTCTGTTTAAAATATTTCCTCACCGTAGCAGACCATGCGCCCTCCCCAGATAACAAGTTGTTGAGTGAGGTAAGGCTCCTCTTTGAGGACACCCTTGAAGACGTAGGCTCCAAAGGACCAAAGCTATTGCATCTTGCATTGGCAGTATTAACTACAATATTTCCCGTGGCTGTGGCAGCCAGAGTGTTGGCCTTTATAAGACCCGGACGGTGGAAGACAATGTTTTTGACAAGGCTCTTTCACATTGAGAAGATCATCTTACATACACAGCAACGAAAAGTAGAGGCAGTTTTTACATCGCCTCCGCTTGGCTGGCCGACCTAGAGGTATTGTAGTCAGATGAGACTGTGGCATCTCTTGAGGCCTCTGAGGCACAGCATTGCCGCGATGTCGAAGGCTCACTCGAGACATCCGTAGTTGAGCAACAAAGCAATCGATATTGACCCTGTCGTTTATTTGCCTTGTGCTGATCGAGGGTACGACGAGTCTCCTCATTACTTAAGATTACCACCTTCCCTTCTCTGCCGTGCATAATTTCAATGTGCTTTCTCAGATTCCACTTCCAGTTGTTACCATAGTAGCGAAATGGTTTTTAAAGGGTTATTTAAAAATATAGCAGTGACAGCACGAAACTAGGATCTCTTTGAGAAATGGGTACACGCACCCCTCTGAACCCACACTGATATCAGCCCCAGCCTAGTCTAGTCCACTGCTAACTCCTTTTCTCTCAATTTACACCAAAAGGCGTTCGGAAAAGAAGTGCAGCCTCCACCAAGGATGGATTCACATAGCCTTGAGGTCTTTAAATAGGCCAAGGCACGGTAAAGCAACTCTTGTATGGCCACACGCCGTGCATTACTTATTATGTGAGAACTATCTTAGCACTCCTTTTACCTGTGTAGGTGATGGAGGTGCTGCGATCGTGTGGTAAACATAGGCCGTCTGCCTCTCTGATTTAATTCCCTGCCAGGTGAAAGTGTTTATTCGAATTGGAGAATTCTACCCACAGCAAAGCAGCAAGTGTGCAGGCCTAAAAACGAACAAAATAACCAGTTAATTGACCACTTTTGATGATCGTGACCAAAACTCTTCGATTAGGAAGAGCAAAGTACAAATACGGGCTAGGAAGTTTGCAGCTGATGTAGGAATGTACCCCTTCCTTTCTACCCACCAGTGCTCTGGTGAGATGCCTTTAGAGGATAACAGCAAAATCGGCTCAAGAGCTTGGCCTTCTGAATGCCTGAATGTGTCAACAAACTAATGAATAGAAGAATAAAAATAACCGATTGCAGTGTAAGAGTTAAAGCCTACAATCAAGCACAAACCTCTCGCCATTTTGCCCTCCCTGGCAATAACAGCAAGCCAATTAGAGAACATATGCACGCAAAGAAAATAACTCATAGCCACCGGAGCCCCTAAACACGTCTCTATGACTCTCAAAAGATAGGCACTTTCTTCGATTGGACTTAGGTGGAGGCTCTTACTCCTCGAATGACTGCGTATCCCTATTCATCCTACACCTCCATCCTTCCCCCTTCACATTCGAATTATCCCAATAGGTAGTCTGTTACTAATCTAGAAGCGGTTGTGTGGCAGAGGCATTAGTCAGTCTAGAAGAGGACCTTAGTTTTCTCATTGTGGGTAAAGCAATCCTTTGTTCAAGGTACCAGAGTTAGCTAGACTTACAAAAAAGACTCGCTATAAAATAAATTGGCTTAAAATGATACTAGCAAGAATGTAGACCCTACAGGTAAGGGAAAGCAATCTTTCTAATTTTAAATTTTATTCCAGCAATGGATGTCCGATAAGTTTGGTTACTAAGGCAGTGATCATCTACTAAGCCTGGATCAGCTGACCAGTAGCGCATCAAGTCAAAAATTTTTGACACATCAACAAACATAAGCAGGTGAGGACTTACTTAGCCTGAATACTCCTTAGTTGTTTCTATCAAGTCCGACCAGCGCAAAGGACGGAGGAGTTAAGCAATATTTTGGTCACAGCAAAAAGGCGACTTAAATAGGCACGACTGACCAATGTGTGGGAGCGACCCCAACTGCCAATTAGAAGCGTTTTTACGAGCAATCACTACGCGCTCAACCAATGGTGTGCCTGCCTCTTGTGCGCGATTTGATTGGTTTAAAGTGCAAATCATTCTTTCCTCACCCAGCCTGACTTTTAGATTGCTGCTTCTCGCAGAAAAAAAATACTAATTGGAAGTAGAATTTACTATACCCATACGTCGTGAAAGGTGGCTAGCATTACTAGAGATCAGACAACGCATTTTTCCGCAGGACGGTGGGTGTGTGCATGTGTGCATTTTAGAGGTGAAGCTTAGCTGCTATCGATTTTGTCCTCCTCCAACAGTTTGGCTGGATTTCCTTTTTCTAGGAACCGTAGGATCGAAATGATGACCACAGTTGTACTAGGATTCTAATTCTTCAACTAGAAGCTAAAATAATCTCTACCAAGTTCCATTTCGCTTCTGCATGGGCTAAAGGCATCCTACGCGCCCCAAGGCAGTAATAACAGGCCAAAAAGGCCATTCCTGTCATTTTAAAAGTTATTTGCTTTTTAACAAATCTTTTGAGTTCTCTGAATCAATGCCAAATACATTCACGCATCAGGTGCCTAATCTTGGATCCTTCCATGTTGAAGGGTGCTTAATTGGAGTGACCACAGACCCCCCCCAAATGATTGTTTGACCATGCAAGCGATTGTAACTACCAGTTTATCAATAATTGGGTCATCGAATTACGTCGCATTGTTTGCATTTGGAAAGATGGTCGAGGAGTGGAGGCGCAACGATCGTCGTCGCGATAGGCAGAGGATGAAGGTGAGGAGAGAAAGTGAAGGTTTCAGTTATGAGGTCACCTTAGGCCGGATGTTTCCACTTTAAATTTATTGTAAGATCTATTTGCGCGGTTGATACCTGAACCTGATTTTGCAAAGTCTGAGTAAATATCTTTCAAGAGTGAAGCAAGTTATGAATAAATTTAAAAAGAAAAGGATAAAGTTGATGCATTGGACAAATCCTTGTGGCATAAGCACCTGGTCAAATTTGTTATAAACGTTGCTATGCACGTGTGTATGTCTGCTGTATGATCCAGATTCTTTTCGTTGCCATTAACAAGCAATATTTTGATATTGAAAGAGGTCACAATAACGCTGAATCTACACGATGAACATTCAACGCGCATTCAAGTCATAAACCATTATCTAGGGCGTTTCTGCGATCATGCCATTGATTACACTGTTCAAAGAGGAGGGTCTTCGCTCAAATTACACACAGTCTAACTGCATAGAGGCGTAAAATGTTGGTGATTCGTTTTGTTAGGCAGATTTCATAATTGTCAGTGATGTACATAAGCAACACATTTTGTTCCAATTGATTAAGGTGAAATAACCGCTGAATTTGATGTGGTGATTTATGCCATCATGTTTTCCAGATAATAAACCGTTGTCCCCACAGTTTTGACATTGCTCATCTTTTTAAGAACAGCGCTGCTAATCTCCCAAACTGCTGCCTTTAGGTTGGTTATTGTTCTGATGGCTCTTTTCTCAGGTGGTTTTTTAAGATGAGCAGGCTCAGAAACTGGTTTTTCATATTTGCCTCTCAAGAATGCGATAAACAAAGTCCTTACTCATTACCGCCACTCGGTAGTGATTAAACAACAAATCGAATCGTAAGGAAGTGAGAGAAGCGGATATGATCCGGCCTTATGTGCCAGACCAGCAACGATGCAAAGAAGGTTGCCTCAAATACGTAGCCGATGACCTCGTCAACCAATTTAAGAATGTGCACCTTTGCGATCGGTGATCGTGGTGGCAACCCATTTTACCAACCACTCGCTAACAAAACTCACTTGAGGTCATTTCGGTTATAAAGTTTGCTCGTCTTTATGCATATTTTTGTGACCGCACTTCACTACACGTGCCATCGAGCGAAAACCAATGAACACCTTTCTGCTACTGAGACCTCACAGCATATCAGCAGAGTAAGCAAAACTTTTTCCGCTATTTAGACACTTGTTTACATAGCCACTGCAAAGATATCTAGAAAACGGGGTGATAGAAAGACTTTCGAGAATGGTCAATTTTTGTCAATGTGAATTCACTCCGAACAAAGAGCTAGGCTTTGATATTATTTACTAACACGATCAGTGAAGCAGCTGCTCTAGCAGAACGATAGGCAAAAGACGCCTTTTTGTGCTTTGTTACCTTAGGTTAACATAATCAAAAAGAGACAGCATTGGCAAAAACACGACAAAGTGAGAGGAGGAAGAAGAATAAGAGGACGTCTACCTGATGCAGGTGCTTTATTATTTGAAGTTGCGAGCGATGTAAGGTGCCTGGATTCAAAATTGATTAAAAGCACTTTAACTTCTTTTAATCTATTTTATCCTCTCTTTAGTTTTCTAGTGAAAACTAGTAGCGTTGGTGTTGTAAACCATGCTTCCACCTTTCCAGGCATGCAGAATTTTAACTGTTGGTTAAGTTCTGGTAGGCATTGGCACAATCACTTGAACTCAAGATCCTGCTTTCATAAGGAACGAGAAATGTATGGCGTTTCGTAGACAGAGAACAGTGGCAAAAGGAATGTTTGTGTTTGGCTTCCGTTTCTTCAACTTTGCAGTCATTTTGTGCAAGGCATTTAACCAGATTGTGAGAAGACCCTATTATCTCAACGAAAGGTTTAATTTTCTGACGAGTTTTATGAAAACTCAATAAATGCCTAAGTGAGTTACAGCCACTTCACCAATACAAGCCAAATATTAAAACTGGACATAAATTCTGCTGGCTGATGTTTGAAAATGTCGACAGCAGCCAGAATGATAAAATGAAGGGCATGCAACCACATGAGGAAGGAGAGTAAGAGCGCATTGGGAAAAATAAGTTGACTGGCAAAATTTTTGACCTACTTTTGGCTGATTTGACATGTGGCAGTCTTATCTGGATCAGATTGGAATTAACTCGTCGCAAGGCTCTGGATACAAGCCAACTTGAGAATTAAAGATGTATTTTTAACTCACCAAGTGGGCGAAAATTCAATTCACGAGCTTCTAGATGTAAATCATGAAAGAAATTAACAATGCAAGTTAGGCTTGGACAGGCACATACCACGTCTTTTAACTTGAAACGCCTTTCTTTTGTGCCTATGTAAAGATGCAAAGTTTGTTCGTGATTCCAACTTTCTTGATGCGGTCATGGTATAAGCCAGTTAAAACCCGCATTGTGTATGTAAAATTACTGTTTACTCAAAACCCTTGTGCAACTCACTGCTAAATCATTCTAGTAGTGGTTGAATCTTGACTAGTTCTGGGAGAAATAATTCTTTCCGGGCTTAAATTATGACAACGGCCAGCGATGCACTGCAAAGCTCGGTGACCTACTGTTTAAAAAGGAAGCTGCGTTGAAATGCTTTGGTTAATAGTGATTTGCATTTTTGGGCAGATTTCATGATTCATCTGAGTAGATCATAAAATACAGGTCATTCAATGGAGTGAATTAAATGTCTGCTTATCACTGCTTAGACGCCTTAGAGGTGGTGGTGGGATGGCTTTTGGATGTTCACGTCTGTTTGGGTCTGATGACGTCCTCAAAATGAAGGAGTGGGAGCTCCACTTCGATGCATCTTTGGTAGGCGTCTCCTTCGATTCCCACTACGCTCGATTTGCTCCCAAGTATTTCGTCTCGCGTTAAGTCCCACCCTGTGCACTCCGTGCCCAGAGAAGGGAGGTGAGTAATCGCTTGCATCTTGTTTCCTTACCTTTATATTGCACTTTAGTGCCACAAGAATGGATCGCTACTCTGTCTTCTTCACGCTTTTAAAAACCTTTGTCTCTTCCAAATGCACTGCCAAGCTGCTCCTGTCTTCACCTTCTCCTCCTACCTCATCCTCTGCCAGCACCCTCTTAGCAAGTCTTCTTTATCTCTCCCCTAGTCTCGTCTTTGACCGTGATATGAAGAAATGATGCCAAGAATCATAACCTAGAAAAGACTAGCGCAAGCTAGAATGAATATGAATAAAATTTGCACTTTACTTGTTTTAGCATAACTTAGCTTGAATTGCCAGACACTTTCCATCCACATCTTTTAACTGCAGCTATAGTTTGCCCAACACCATCTCGTTTTAGTTCCATCTCCTACTCCTATGCTCACTCCCTCAAAAGCGAGAGTCAATGCGTTGCTTCTACTTCTACCTCGTGATTCGCAGGACGGCTCTAACTTCTACCTACCCTTTTCATTATCCACTCGTTATTCTCCTTGTAGAGATTGTCTTAGACTGAATATGGCCCTTCCACTTGCATCCATCTGCACTCTGTTCACTATGCGTGTTGGCTTCTCTTTTCCTGTCGTCAAAACTCAAGCACCTGCCCAGTAACTCACCATGCCACACCTAGCCCCACTTCTGCTGCTACTCCAATTTATTCCTTTATTTTAGATTGAAGTGAGCGCCTCTATTTGGAAAGAAGAAAGTACCAAAACGTTCAGCGTGATTTCATCAGAGCGGGAAATTTTGGGCAAACAGGAGCCAAAGGGAGGCAAAAAAGGTACCAAGGGAACTCAAAATGGCTCAGACTTTCCTGTTAGATGGAGACAATTTGTCTTGTTTAGTAAAAGCATTCCTAATTACCTATATGGGAAGGAAAAAAGGCGTCTGCAAGCTGCGGTCGCTTCAGCATCAGTGCTAACGTTGATGGCGATGGATGTGGAGGCAGTGAGGTTGAGAGACCTCGACGTCCATTTGCACCTGCAACAACAATTAGAAGAAAGGAGTAGTCAAGCCGAGTGTTCACTGCTATTGCTGCAAGTGATAGAGCGGGTGAGTTGGTGCGATATCCACTTACGCATTAGCAGGTTCCCTTCTGCGAAATGGCCTTGTTGAAGGCGATGCTGTCGATGGAAGAGGCGAAAGGGAGCGGAGAATCTGCGAACGCCTTTACAACAACTCGACATTTCTAAAAGTGCGAGTAAACATCAACGTGCAGTGCATTGATTGCTTTATTAATCAGTTAGCCAATGGAGAAAGATGATTTTAGGAAGAATGGATGGCAGTAATTAAAAGCTGTGTTCAGTCAAACTTGTAGGCGCAAAGTGAAAAACAGCTTGGAGTGCCAGTTAGCGTGTGCAGAGGGATGGGGAGTAGAAGGTGAGTGTAAAATGTGCTTTCTGATTTTTCTTGGTATTTGACCAACTCTTTTAACCAAAAACTGCAATTGGAATGATGTTGTTGACTGTGCAATTGCTGAGGCGCCCTGATGAAGTTTGCCGGCAAAAAAGCAGATTCAATTTTGCCCTGATTTTGCCTTGGGGATCTTTTGGTAGAAATTACTTTAGCTCAGATGCGGTTCGTTAAATTACTTTAAATGTAACTTCAAAAGTACAGCGTTTAATTGAGAAGTTGCTGATAGATGACTGAGTTCTTTAGTTCGGGCTATAGCATTAAGTCCAATTCTGTGATACGTGAGTTTTTAGCCGCACTTCTTGGCTGGACCTTGGGGCCCAACAAGCTGGTTACATGGACAACGCGGACGGTTCTATACAGTCGCAAACTTCCTACTCGATGTAGTCGTATGAGGTCTTGTCTAGGAGGGAGTGCGATTCGTATCTGTCAAGAAGAGGTGGTCAAAGCAGAGCCCTAGCTTGGATTAATTGTGTGGTTCGGTGTGTTGATCGTACTGCTGCAGCCGCTGTTGGGATGAGGTCGAGACATCTGTCTGACATCGGTAATGAAATTGCGGTCAAGAAAGGCCGATTAAAGGTTGCGGGTTAGATATTGATTGATTGGCCACTTGACGTACTTCTGCTTCAAACCTTCACTCTGCTTACATTCTACCCAGTCGCTTCCATAGCTGCACTCATTTTTAAGGTGCTATGAGTTGACATTCTTGGCATGTGTGTATCCTTAGAATAATATAGAGCAAATGGAGTAAAATATCCAAATTTTAGCGCAAAATTCATCAATAATGCGAATGCCTGAAAATGTGTTAACTACTTCGACTGACTGTGATCTCAGAGCGTCTTCTTCCTTCCAAAGTAAGTCAGAAATACTGAAGTGCCTACAATATTGTGTCCATGATTATAGGTCAGGTAGACCTCAAATTAATTCTAAAAAAACAACGGTCTTAGGAGCAAAGACATCTTGGGAGGATTGTGCCAATCGTTTGCGCAGTAGTAGGCTTGATGGGAAGTAGAGGTCAAGGTTGTGGATCGAATTCGCGTTGGAGAGTCAATTCAATGCACAAAATAGTAGTCTGCTTCATAGCATGTAACAGGCTTCCGCAAAGCAGCATTGACAGGCATGCTTTTGTTGCTGTTGTCCAATTACCCCTGCAGAGGTGTGTTGTTTGGCGAACGGTGTCAAGATATCAATGCATGCGTTGTAAAAAGGCTGGCCAGAGGCGTCTTCCATGCACGGATTGGTAATGACGCACTGATGACGAGACAAAATAGCACATACGAGAGCGGTTGAACTCTACTGATAGATAAATTTTCGGAGCTGCAACCACTGTTATGCCTTTTTGAGTTAGCTACCGTTACAAATCTAAGCATTTGGTCTGCTGACCAGCCACCTTTACTTTGCCTACAAATTCTGATATTTTAGAGCCTTTGTGAGGAAGAATGCTCTTTGGTTTTCTTCTTTGAGCACAATAGACACGCATTTTTGGTTGCAAATCTGCCGAGTCAGCAGAACGACCTTATTTCTTTTAATCAAATATCCTGCCAGAACTTCCTATTATATTCGGACTTAACTTTTGGCATATTTTGCAATTGACATTGCTGTGGTACCTGTCCAAGGCTGTTGGAACATCAAAGGTCTAGGCTTTTGAGGCTAGGGTGCTATACTAGCAAAATTCATCCAAGCAGAGGCAAGATATTAAGTCAGGCATTTGAACTAACTTCAGGTGCGCCAACATGTAAGCTAGCTAGCTCAGAAATGTAGATGGAGAGATTGAAGCCGATTTCTTGAATGCTTGGCACACGTTAAATCTTTGCAAAACGTGACTAATATTGACAGTTCAGATGCCCAAAATGCAAGCACCAAAGAAATCGCGGGCACTTGTTTTCTTTGCATGGAGATCAGCATTTTCAAATTGCCTTCCTACCAAACGCCCTTTTGTTTGATTGCTGGCAGTTATTTGTTAATCACTCTGGATGGCCGAGTGGCACATCTATGACCTCAAATGCATTTCAATTAATACAAAATTGGTGCCGACTGCCTAATGAATAGGCTCACTAGTAACAAGCTTTGAAGTTAGTAACATGCCCTTAGAGCAGATTTTGGTCCATATTCTAGGGTAGATTGTGGTTATTGATGGTGGTACCCATAAATACAGATCGATGGCCGGAGTGAGTGAATTTGGCCAGAAAGGCCACGATTGAAGTCGCAATGCTACACTATTAATTTGACGCTTCTTTTTGCAGACATAATGTGCTTTTTATTTTAGTAAAGTGTGCGTTTTTACGAGCGTCTGTTGAACTGTGTAGGACTTCTAGGTTATTTTCTATCCAATTATCTGTGCAGTAGCTTTCTCCCCTCATAATAAAACGTATGCCTGCTAAAATAATCATTGAACCACCTTTGCTTATTTTAAACGTGCCATCGCAATGCTTGGCAAACAATAGCAAATGGCATCGTTGGCTACTTATTTACAGCGATAGAAAACCGAAGCTCTGCATATGAAGCGCGCTGCCGCTGAGCTTAAGAAGACCTCTTCTGATGTGTTAATATGATTTGCATGACCTCAATACCAGGCGAAGGCTTATGTTTCCTAATATGTGATGCTTAAGTGAGAGGAGAGATTAGAGCTCGAATTCGTGCTGGAGAAGTTGTATCAACCCTTTTGCTTCAAGACCATAAATGCGTCAAAATTATCCTACAGAAGAAGTTGCTGGGAAGAGGAGGTTAACGACGATAGTGCTACAGTCGTAATCTTGCTGGAAGCATTCTAAAGCTTGTATGCTTCAGAGCTTGCAACTAAGTAAATAACAAAAGAGCCACAGATGAGCACGTCAAATATTACTGTAGAGCATTTGTCATTCGTACAGCAAAAGCAAAATTAATCAGATCTAATACACCCAATTTTGTTTGCAAAGAGATGTAAGTCCCATGGTGGGTAAGCTAGAGTGGATCTCCATCGGCTCGATTCAAATGATCAGTCAGTTCGACTTCACTTCGCAAAATGGCCACGGAAATGTGCCATCTCCATTTAGCACGTCATTCCTGTTATGTCTATTTTAACGACTTTGTCTGTCTTCTATTCTCCTTCCCCTTTAGTCTCTACTCTACTGCATCCCAACCCTGTCCGTATTTATGCGAGAATAATGTTTAAAATTGCTTTTCGCTGCTTAAAATATGATGTATAACAAGTTTTTCTTTTGACTTAACGAATGCATTTGCAATCTCTTTTGGCTAGAAAGTGGATTAAAATAATTTTAGGAAATAGAGATATATAACGATAAACTCTGGCGTAGCAGAGGGATGAACTAAAATTAGCCATTTAGACAGTGCCATGTGTGCACTTCGCGTTTGGTAAGCTTTCTGTTGCGCATTGCCGAGGGCCATGCAATTTTATTAAATCAGTTGTAATTTTGTGGTTTACGAGTTTATAAAGAGCTTCATACAGCAGTGCGCTTGATACAGAACGGCATTTCTGCATGCTCAGATGCTCAGAAGGTGCAGTACCAATATCCAAAGCCCTCAACTGCGCCAAAATGGGCAAATTATGCACTGCAGACGAATGCGAAGGAATCGGATGCCTGCGTATTTAAGAGAACGTGATTAATTTTAACGTATATTCGTTATTTGTAGGATCAACAAATTAATAATAGCACTCACTTAGCATTGCTCTAGCTGCCTGCAATTTAGTTTAAAAATTTGCATTTGTTAGACATTAGTCACGTTAACGGACATCGAAGCTGCCAATTGCGTTCATTAATATGGCATATCAAGAGCTCAGTCTGATTTTGGTTACGGCTGCAGATCGCAAGTCGTAAAACTCATCAAGCTTGGGCTGATGTCCTCTGGATGGAATAGCGTTTAGGAAGCCTTAAGCAAGCCACCTTAAGGCGAAATCGGTGTTGTCTAATCCGAGGGTGGCTTTCATTCGGTCTTCAACGAATGAGATCTATTATGGTGAGTGGATCATGTGTACCTTTTAGTGCCCACGTACTTGTCTTTGGTATTTGATGGAAAGGTGTGTGCTTGTGCGTATGCGGGTGCGAGTGATGCGGATGAAGAGAGGGAGGTTAATTGTGATGCGACTTGGCTCAGCGTGATATTCCCTTGCTCGTCTAGCGGTACTGAGTCCCGGATCTCACTCAGACAGCGTGTGCCCGACTCCCTGTGAAGAAGCTGTCTCTATCAACACACACATTGCTGTTGGCTGCTCAAATGCCTGTTCACATGGCTAGCTAGTGACTGATGGAATGAAGGTGAGCACAGCTAGAGCTAGCGTGTTGGGTGGGTACAAGTTGGTGCACTATCAGGACTTGCTGTTCAGTCAAAAGAATTGAAAGTAGAGAGCTGGTACAGATGGCAGACGGACACTTGATAATTCGACTTTCATTAGTTTAGAAGGCCCAAATGAGAGTTCTATGACTTAATTCTTTCTAACAGGTCCATATTTTACTCATAAGATTTGTTGGCCTCCCCCAAACTTTTCTGGCCACCACCACTAGCTCTGCGTTACTGCCTTAAGCAATTATTTCGGCAGTTATTAAGGTAAGAAAGGAATAGTTTAGCTGAGTCGAGTTGCTTAATCATGTTTGTGATGATATTTTTGTCCATTCTATAAGAAAGTTAAAGGGATATGGGCAGATCCGTCTCCATTTCCAAATCAAGGAAGACTAAAAGGGATCAGACATCGGTTAATGACTGGCTTAATTAAAAGTGACTAGTAGTCGCATAATTGTTAGTCAGGGTACTATCCAGCATTATACTTTCCTTGTACGATCGGTCGAAAAGCCCGACTATTTTGCCTTGGTAATTGTCTCCGATTTCCCTTCATAATTCTATACTTCTGCATTTATCATTGCAGCAAAATTGTTATACTAAGGTTTCGCTACAGACCAGGAAGTATTTAAAGAGTAAAGCCTGTGAATTTAAAATTGACTTTTTGCATTCTGCCACTATAATATCATTGATGCATTAAAAAGCCTATAGCCAGTAGCTACTGCACTTGATGCTTACAAAATATTGAGATCTGGGAAATTGAGCCCTTTCTTTGTTGCTTTTCAAAGTATTCAAACCTTCTTGTTCGAAAATAGGGCGTTGTAATGGATTCGCCCCTAGGTATTTTTGTCTTTGTTTCTGAAGTCGGTGTATACGAAAAAAATCAGAACTTTCTGGGCAGTCTGATTGAAGCAAAACTAACTATAAAGGTAATTAGAATTGGACACACGGAAGCTTACAATTTGCACTCCATCGGCCTAGATTTAGACCCAGATTTAGCCTAATCGGTTTTATAGCACGAATGTCTCCTGAGTAATGCTGGCTCCTTCGCCTAGCCCTGTCGCAATACCTCCGTTGTTTATGATGTTAGGCAGAAAATAAATTTTACCAATATGTACTCGGCTAGTTATAAGAGCCTATATAGGTGAGTTGAAATTGAAAATTGAAGATGAAGAACGCAGGTTATTGCCGAATGACTAAAGGCAGTGCAAGCAAGAATTGCACACAAAATATCAGTATGCGATGGAGTGGGGATAAAATCGGCATTGCTCCAATAGCATACCTTAGGTTTCGCCATAAAAATCTTATCCAAATAGTTTGAATAGGGCAACAATGCCCAGCAAAGTCATTGCGTTCGGAAATTTTATTTATGCTACATGAGAGGATCACCGTCGGTCCAAGGAACACACCAAATGATTGTAACGATGCGTATCACGTTCTTATAAAAAAATGCACAAAAATTTGTAGACTAGAGCACCACACTGGCTGCTGCTGAAATGCCTTTGCAGAATTGAAGGAAGATTGGCCCCATAGAGTAGCATTTTACTCGATCGACCGAATATTGAAGAGCAGCAAAGAAAAACCAATGGAGGGAGCGTTTATTCACAACACAAAAGAGGAACAGAGGACTTGACGAAGTAAGACAAAAAGAGCAAGGAGAAGAGTGGAACCATTAACATTAATAAAAAGCATTAATCAGTGCAAATGAAGTTAAGGGGAAAGGAAGAAGCTGCAAAAGTGTGTACGATAACAGTTGAACGGGGGGCTGTAATAGAACTGTCAGTATACAAGGAAGAAGCAGCAGGGGACGTAGATGAGCTAGCGATAGTGGCAAGGAGCTCTGTTTTATTAGATACTGCAGCGGTTAGCGAGTAGTGTTGTGTTGGTGGCGATGTGAATGGGGCCGAAGTAGTGATGCTGCGCAGTAGACTGAAGCATCGGTTGTTGGTGTCGCTGCGTCTTAGTTAGCGACATTCAATGGGATATCTGTTTTATTGGGCGCTGCAGTAGTAGCGTATAGTTTTGAGTGGGTAGCGTTGTTGTTGGAGCCAAGGTAGTCTTGGCCGTAGTGGCGACTGAAGTACTGGTTGTTGGTGCCGTTGTGAATGGAGTAGAGACGTTCGTGAGTTTATCTGTTCTATTGGACACTGCAGCAGTGCGCGGTTCGATTTCTGCCACCAAGCATGCAGTGGGCAATAGCACGATGAGTCCCTTGTATGATGTCATGATTTGATTGACCATAGATGCCTCAATCAGATTTCTGCCAGGCTGCACCTATTACATGGCTCAACGTGGATATCCTCTGATTAGCGTTAGGATAATTCTGAAGTGAATAAAATTTATTAATATTTTTGCCCCTTAGCCAATTCTGATTTCTTTCTTCCCCCACGCCGTCAGGGATAAATATGCTCTGCATGTTGCGATTGTTGTCTTGTTTTGTTTTCTATCCGACAGATTTTGCAGCTTTACTACTGAGCAAACCGTTTAACTCCCATGCAAAATATATCCATTGTTTGTAGGGGTAAGTTATATTTCGCTGAGTTGGCGGGCCGCGCTAGATCCTTTCAAATTGTCAACCCGCATTCCATTTACGCTCACCTAGCATCATTGCATGCACAGCACAATCACATTAGAAAAAAGCGCGACGACAACGTTTCATTGTGCCCAAGTGATCAGAGCTCAAGATTTGTTATCCGCTTATCGGTCAATTGAAGCCTACATCCAGATAAGGCTGTCAAACATGGTAGAGTATTGCAAGCCGACCCCAGTCACTAAGCCTCTAGAGTTTTACTATGCAAATTAATGCATTTTGAACACCAAGACCCATTTCGTTCACTGCAAAACCACATCGCTGAACAGCTTCAGCTCCGCATCCACATTCATATCCACACACTTTACTATGACATATGTGACAGGACTACACTGTGCCGATAAAACACAAAGAAGATCAACTTCATTCCTCAGTCAAGAGCTACAAAAAATCAAAGTTTTACGTGCCTTTTCACTGTCAACATTAAAAGTGCGTTCCTTTGATGTCACCATGAGCGCTGCTTAAAACTTTGATGCTGTTTTGGAAGGGCTTCTTCAATTTCGCATTTCAATTGTAGTACTACCACATCTGATCCAAAAATTGCCTTCTAACTAAGCAGTATCCTTTCATTTTAGCGAGTGTCAACAGTCTGCATCAGGAAAAATTAAGAAATCTGAAGTTGTGCTCCAATGAAACAAGCAGCAAAGAGGCGATTTGCAAGTAAAATCAATCTGAATTTTGTGTTTTACAAAGCAACGCGCATTTACTTCTTCATCGTTCATTAGTTATAGTCATCTGCTCTAATCCGCACAGTGAGTTAATGGATTGTTTACGCAGTGTAAGAGAAACGCCTTCATCCTAGTGACGCCGCCTGGATTTCTGTAATCAGTACACATTTTTAGACTGCCGTAGCTTTATTTTTCAGTGTAATCAAGCAGACATGGTAACTTAATGGTGTTTCACCTCGTGCTGTGTCATTCCTTATACCAGATAATTCAATTTTTTACAAGTGAGAAAGTGGTGGGTAGCTAAACGGTTGCTAACTGGGCTTAGCTTTACCAGTGGCTGTCGTAAGCTTGAAGATGTCTCTTCATCCCAGATGCGCACATTACTATGAGAACATGGACGCACTTGTGCTCAGCAGTGCCTGAATTTCCTTGCTCTCGTTATTAGTGACATGAGTTAATCGTGTTTGTGAGGAGAGCTGCAACATTAAAAAGAGTACATAAAACGGCCGCGTTGGCTGCGGTGCTTCACAGGGTGGAAAACGCACCATTCACAGCACTCAGGGCCAATATGGCATTACGAAGAAAGTCAGCAACAAGCATCACGTTCCAAGCTACTTCTTGGCTTATAATAAACGTTACCATCCAGGTTTCTTTCCCATGCAGACTTCGAACGGCGTGCCCTCTTATGCCACGATCTCACTTTCCTGTGCTAAACATCATCATGAGGAGTGGAAAAATGTGGATCTCTTGTGGAGTTTTGGGTCAGTCTACAGATTTGTTATTTACTTGGCTGCATCTCAGTTGTAAAGAAAGCTGCATAAACATCCTTCTAGTTGAACTGAACTTCATATTAACGAATTGGGAGCCAGTTGGCAGTGGACAGGAGAAGGAAAAGGATGACTCATCTGATCTTGCAAAGCAGTGCGAGTACGTTCATCCTAAAATCGTGGGATTTGAATGCCTGTTGGTCATCAATGGATAGATGTCACGCAGAGTTCTTGCCACTTTTCGATTGCAAAGTCGAACAGATGATCAAATTTGTTTATCTTTATGGCATAGATTTTACTAACCGTGGTGGATGTTCAAAGTCGGTCTCCTTATTGTATACAGCCACCTTGATCGAATTCTGTTGCACGATACGTCTCAGAAGGCATTGTCTTCCAGACGTTAATTGTTTTAAGCGTGTTCCTTATCTCCCTCGCCAGGTTTTTGGCAATGGAGGAAAAAGTCTTAGACAGGATTCCGCTCCTGCCGTTTGGTGACGAGATAAGCCGAGGCTTCGTGGCAGTGGTTAGTGTTAGAGTCGTTAGGACATAGATTGAGCTTAAGCTTTGCGATATGGGGCCAGCAGTTAAAGTCCATACCGTTCTTGGAAGGAATAATGTTCTCCGACGCCGCTATCCTCTTTACTACAACAACCCCTAACGCGAAAAGGCTTATTGTTTTGCAACATCTTTACTGCCTCAATTTGAGGGAGAATAATGCGTTGGGGCAATCGGCCTTCTGCTCAAGCACATGGTTCAAGTCGTGCCTTCATCCCTTGTCTAAAGGATGCATTTAAAGAAACAATTGCATTACGGGCAAAGAGCCTTGAATATAGAAACTGTATTTTTCGGTCGTCTAGTTGAACCACCTTGATTAATTTTATTCGCATTGATACCTTATAACCACGCTCCTATCCTGCCAGCAGGATCAGTCGACGGCTATTCTGGTCCACTTGCACACAGCCATATTATCTGCACTGCTGTACTTACTATGTCGGAAGCGCGTTTACATTTATTGTGTTTCGCGTGATAGAACTGTAGATAAACCTCCCTTAGATCAGTTGCATATACTTTTAGAGAGAATAAGCAAGGAAAATGATTGCGTGTGTGCATATTTTTACTAGGAGTAAGTTTAGGGAGCTAAGGTTAGGTAATAATGAGTAACTAGACGAATTTGGCAATGTTGGCAAGGATTCACTCTTTTCTTCTGGCAGAAGGACTAATATTTAGAGCACGCTTTTAATGCCATTTCTTAGGTTACGCAGAATAAATGCACTTTATATGTGCTGTTGGTGTCACAAAACTTAAGCAATGAAGCAATGTATTCTGTATATCGAAAGGGGTTTGAGTTTAAAGAGAAAGGAATTGCAAATGTAAATTAAAGTGCTAAAGAACCTTTACGTATTGAGTGCGAATGCTGTGTAGCTCCTTACTACAAAAGGGCTCAATCATTTACCCACACCTCATAACGGAAAGAACCGTACTTTGCTGGTGAAGATATCATTGCTGACGCTTGCTTTTGCTTACTACGAAATCTTATGGTGTAGAGGTTAATGTTATTCTTGAGGTGTAAGAATTATTATTGGAAAATGCACTGCGGTAGGCATCGATGAATCATGCAACGTAAGGAGAAATCACAGCAAATCAAAATCGCAGGTTATTGCCGACCGATTCATAGAGAGTCATTCTTTCAAGCCATTTTAAGGCTGATTGTAAATTGGAAAACTATGCGAGCATAACGATAGCTGTTCCCCCGGCTCAATTGTGTACTCGACTGTGCCTTGAAAGCTAAAATAATCGTGATACGCTGGAACGAAGAAGACTGGCACTCTTGAGCAGTAAAAACGCAATTATATTGCAGTATGTTCATTGTCCTTAAGGCCTACACTTTTGCAAAATCGAAAAGAGCGTCGAAGAAAACCTAAAGCACAACAGCTTGAAAGAGGTGTGTGAAATTATTACCAAAACTATGTTTCACAGCATTTAGGAGGCATAACTTAATTTGTCTGGTGCCCTCTCATTATAAGTGCCTATTATTCACGCACCCATTTTAAACAAATGCTCCATTATATTAAGGTGGGTATAAAGGACCTTTTGACCCACCTTTTAGAAATATGACAGCAAAATCCTGTTCTTTTATTTGAATTCTTAAATAGTTTTGCAAGTAGACGATGCCACGTCTTCCAATCTGCAATTTTTGATAATGAAAATCACAAGGAATAAGTTGAGGCTTACAGTATATAAATGGGTTTCGACAATTCTGTCGACAATAAAACGCAAGATATCATGCACCAAGCTGACTAAGTCTTCTGTTTATAACAGGCGTGCTAGCCCATTTGAGACAAAGCCAGAGCCACTTCGATCAGATTGGTGTGTTAATGCCATCGTCAGGGGATCACTAGTGTTATCGAGCATGCCAACTATTCCTTCCCTGCCATTTGAACCTCATGCGATATTTACGTACATGCAGCCACAGGGTCTAGAGTCCTGTTGCCTGTGCGCGCAACAGATTGTTGTGCATTTGGTGACCATAAGTTGAGCTCGCATCGCCTAGATGAAAACGAGAAAACCTTACTGCTGCACTGTCGCAGAGGCGGCTCGACATCGTCCCATATCAGTGCGCAATCCGCTGATCAGCTCCATTCCAACACCCTGCGATACGCTATGCCGTGTTGTGCTGCACTACATCATGGTGCCACACGCATACTCCCCATCCATCCCCATCCTCTCTCCCCCTCTTCGACATCCACATCTCTCTCTACCTCTGCTATCTCACTGCTTACGCGTCAACCAGTTACTTAGTAATCGTTCGAGCACACACGCATGCCTCGACTTTATGTGAATATTGAAGCTCACGTCAGTGATTTGTCATGCTGCTTGTGGCATCCTGCTGGAGAGATAAATTAAATTAAGAGGTATGTACAACGTCAGCAGAGTGACGCAGTGTAAGCGTGCTGGGCCCACAACCAAAAGGTACGTGGACCAAAACCACTCTCTGCTAATCGATCGTCCGCTTATTCACACATTCGGGTGTAGCTTCATCTCGCATCAACGCCTGCTTACCTGGCCTGCCAGGGCGATTCACTAAGCGTTCATCTGTCACTTCAATTCAGCCCTCTATTCTCATTTCTGCTGACTAGGTGGCAGGCTCTGCCAGCATACTGACATGCACTCACTCATCTTGTCGACGCCAACTGTACTTGATTTTAGTTCACAATCCACGGACTGGCCATGCAGACAGTTGGGCGCGCAGTAAGTAGAGATGCAAGAAGAGAGAAAGAGGGATTCCTGACTGTGAATTGGACACGCGTTGGCTAGGTGCGACTCGGGCTGTCTAGCCGCCTGTCCATTAATTAGATGCCGCACTACGCCAAGCCACCTACACTCCATCGCAATCCGCCTCCTTCTCCCCATCTTCTTCAATCGTACCTAAACACATGCACAAATCCTCTAAACAGGAGACACAAGCATGTAGGCACCAAAAAAACATTGGCAGTGAACTCACCATGATAGACTTCATGGCTTCGGAGGCGAACTTTCATCCAGGCTACTGCGATTTGCCCTTTCTTACTACAATGCCATGCATCTTTAGTCTGTGATGTAATTCGCAGGCGCGCGAACGTTCCTCAGCAGAGTAAGGAAGAGGAATGTTGAAGAGGAACTAGGAGACGTGCGACGGAAACGGCGACTGCCGATTTGATGGAGAGGAGCGTGCGTAACTGCGCCAGTGATGACTTGGTCATGGTGTGGTGTTCTTTAGCCAAAGCGGCTGTAAAACTATTCATACGGCTCAGTCAGTGGAGAATTGGTTTTAAATTAGCGTCTAGTGTCCAATTACCTGTTTGTGTGCGTTTTCATCGCAGCCGTCTTTTATTCGTGCCTGCAGTGCCTCCTGCGATGGGCACTCACCGGTTCGCCACAGTGTCTAACTTCCCGCTTGGCGTCTTACTGCCTAGCCATGCGACAAAATTCGATGCAACGTAGTGAATGCACAAGTAGCTAAATAGCACTTGATCCCGGTAAGCTGAGCTTGGATATTCTAAACGCGCAGTGGAAGGCTGCAGCATGATATACAAAGGCGGTTGGCATATTCAACATGGTTTTGATGTCACAAAGACATATTGTGTGCCCAGTTACTCATAAAAATATCTTGAGATCAACCGCATTGAACCACGACGCATTGCACCACACTAAGTAAAAAGAGTTTGGCATTGCTGGTAGAAGTTGGAGTCACGCCTCCCGTTACGCATTATCCATACTGCTTACTATTTGGTGAAGTCGTCATTCGATTCAGTTTAAACGTAGGAACGTTTATTTGTTAGTATTCAATTCAGGAACGCAGTCACTTAAAATATTTAAAAAGGACCAAGAGAAAATTGTATCATTTAGCTATTTAAATGAGTTTCTGTGGGTAAAATACTATGGATTGAATAATTGGTCGAGATCAATCCCGCCATATTAGACAGTTCGCAGAGAATACTTTTGATCTGATGTAGAGCTTTTCAACAATTGTTCAACTAACCTTTAGATTTGGAAAATTTTAACATCCTCTGCTTAAACCAGTGCTTAATTTATTAAGTGTACACGCTGTCCTCCATCCTTTTCACTTCTTTGAGCAGGTGAACTGAAACTTAACTGTCATTAGTTCACTTTAAGAGAATGATCGCATTTGTGTTTCACTGCATACAAAGGGGTTGTAATCTTGCTCAATGGTAAAAAATTTATCATCAGGAGTTCAAGACAAAGCCAAAGCTTCAAAATCAGATAGTCCACAATTGCATCAGCTCCCTTGGATTGATATTTTATGTGGTTTCAAGCACGACGCCCGTGCAGTTCAGGATCCAAATAATGACATTGTGCTAATAGACTGATGCATGTTTTACTAGTGCTGTGCGAACACGGAATCATGCGCATGTCATATTATTGTATAACTAAAAATAAATCAATGTGGTTCTTCTTACTTCACCTAAATCGTAGGCGTCACCATTTAATCAGCTGCGCAGCTGTACAAAATTGCATCATGCTACATTATGCAGTATGCATCATGAGATAATGGATTTGATTTAAATTGAACATTATAAACCCAAATCTATTCTCTCAAATGCTTTACCTTTGATTGCAGTTTTATGGGCCAGCGATTCGCTGGACTAAGTTGCAATTACTTTGCAACGAAACGACGCCGATGCAGTGTGTTCGACCATTCTGCCAAGTGTAAATGTCTGTCAGGCAGCTTTTACGCTCAAGGCCGAACCTCTAAACTCAAGTGCTGAAAGCTGTATTGAAATTCAATGCCTTAAATCTACTGCTGGCTAATGAATTTTAAGCCATACTACTTCTAACCGTTTATGAAGTGTTCGGTAAGTTCTGAGTTGCTAAGTTCTAATTCCGAAGGGCAGGTAATATTGAGCGAGTGCTTACAAGAGCAATGACGCAGACGCCGGTTCTAGCTAAAGATGTACTTATTCCGACCAAAAATTGTTTACATTTGATCACGTCTTGAGGATGTGAACATGTAAAAAGCAAAAGATCCAATGGCAAATAAGTTCAGTCTCTAAAATGCACGAAAACAGCGCTAAACAGCAACAGATACACAAACAGGCCGCAAACAGTGGAATGCAACTAGCCTTCAATTACGTACCACAAAGCATAGATTTCTGGTTCTTTGCCACATTTATTTATCAACCCCGGATTGAGTCGAATGAACGTGCGCGGGCACAATAAAATCCAAGGTTCGCATATGACTAATAACTGTCAGCAAAAGTTTGCAACGGCGTTTCTAGGGCACTAGCAAGGTCGTGAAAAGAAGTCGACGAGGAATTTCGATAGACTGAGCGAGTAGAAAGGATTGCGTTAAATGCAGCTCTAAGAGCATTTGCAATGTCTTTCTACGGTCCTTTACAATCGGCCGTACTTGTCCACAGTCCATTTGACTCCTGTATGTATGGCCTTTAATCTTATCTACCCGAGATCGTACAGTAATGTGCAACGTCAAACAAGATGGTGAAGTTAAATTTGATAAATTATAAAGTAGAAGAATGGGCAGGGTAGGCTGTGGAGGTGAGCAGGTATGCAGGTAGTGGGAAGGTGATGAGGTGATGCAAAAAAAAAACTTAGATGACTCCAGACAAGCTGGACACCCGAGCGATGACCTTGGAATGCAATGCAGATACTGTTCAGGTAAACGAAAGCTGGAGATAGTGACCCGCAGAATCTCAAACAAACGAGGAAAAGAGAATATGTGGCACGCAGCGGGTCCGGCCACCATATAAGCCTTGGACCTCTTGCACCTGGCTCTGGTGGCCTAATGGACGAAGCGTCGATTTCCTGGGTCAAAGATTGTAAGTTTAAGTCCTACCTACGATTATTTTTAGATTTACGAATTTTTCGGCACCAACTTCCAAGGCTGTTAAAATGTGGGTGTTGATTAATCGACTATTTATCGACCTTATGGTGGTGACAGTGCTGATCGCCGAAAATCGGAATCATTAGTCAACTAGGGATGGCAACGTATTCACGCCTTCTTCTAGCAAACATTGAGAACAAGAAGATGCGCATGTCACTTGGGTTTACCAATAGCCTAAAGCTTCTGCGTCTGGCCTTAGATGAAGTTTGACCCTGATCGAAAGACGTCAGTAGCAATATGCCAACGGATGCCACAAGAGGAGGCTTTCCTTTATTAATGCAGCCGTATGAAGTTACTAGTAGTCACAGCAATGGTTGCAAAGATTGTACGCTACTGGTTTTTAAGTATGCCAACCCTTATTGGCTTTGGCCTAATTTTGTGGTCGCTCTTGACCTTTACCAAGCGTAAGTTACAGTGAATTGGTGTTGTTAGCCTTTGACCGAGAAATTAATTTCGCGTGCTTGGTTAAAAGCTGGTTCGAATTAACTTCCATTCAACTTTTTTATCCTTAGCTTTTTAAAGGCAAAGATGTGGAGGGTTTTAGCTGCATTTTCATTAATTCTGTGGAAATTTCCATGTTTCAAAGTCTGAGTTCATTAGTTCTCTTATAGGCGAAGTAGGTTCGTCAGTCGGTTCACATACTCATGAATTGATTGAATGCGTCAAACTTTAAAAGGTTGCAATCATTTATCACAAGGCTTTGAACTGCCTCAAGACAAACGTGCTCTTTGGTGAGAACTGACATGTGCATCGTCTCCATGGTCGAATTTGAGTGGACAGTGCCTGCCCTTCCAATGAATGACCCCGTGATTACCGTTGCATGTCTGTGGAAGGGTGTTCAGCCCTTTACCAAAGTTGTGCCTCTACTTACAAGTAAACACCCCCATCGTCGACTCTGGTTTTCCCCATGACTGATTTTATTTTCTTTAATCGTGTGTGAATGCTTATACGCCTCCTTGTAACACTAGCAAAAGGTTAGTTTTAAATTTTATGAGTTGCACATTGACTAAACCTTACCGCGGCATTTAGGCAGGATGTTAAATGCCACAAAGTATTTATAGGTAAGTTGCGCGAACTCTTGTAATGAAAGTGCCCATGCTTTTAATTTATCACAGAGTCTCTCGTCCTTCACAGCCCTTGCATGATGCCATTTTTCCTAACTGTGATCTGTATGCTCCCAGGAAGATGTGATGAAACTAAAGCGTTTACAGAGGCCGGGTTGGTTGGTGGATGGGCATTTGAGCGACCATTGAGGTGACTTTGGTAAAGCAACTTCTTAGTGATGGCATACAGGGAAGAAGATATGCTTACACATTTGTCCTGCTTTCAGGTGCCTGATGTGCATTAGCTAAATTCACCCAAGAATAAGAACGTGGCGGGGCGCACGCACCCACATCTCCACTGCGCAACGTCACCATGCTAGTTGCTACGCTTGAGTTTCAAGGTGGAATGCTGGTGCTACTCATTTGATGCTTAACAGTCGCTGGGTCGGGTTCCAAAGAAGACCATGCATGAACCTGGAAGAGGGGCATCTGGCTGACTCTGGTGTTGAGCCAGTAGTCAAGAGAGGGATATTTGTCAGTTCAAAACATGCAGGTAGTGATTGAAGATGGCGGTTCAGGGGAGTGAAGTTGCCGTCTTACGTGCTTACATTCTGCATGATTGCTCCGTCGTAGTTGATGGCAAATGCATTTAGAGATCCTAGCCTCAAACAATCCAATCAACCAATTTGTCGCACATTTAATTAACCAACACTACGAAACTTTTGGTGCTCTTCATTTCGACGTAAAATGCCCGGTTGCTTCCAAAGCTGCCCCACCCAATAGGTGTCATGAATTGGCACATTTTTGTGAGCGTAAATTTGGTGTTAAGCACAGCAAATGTGTCGGAACCTTTGACCATTGGAAGCGAAATTAAATAGCTTCTCATAGAGATTGACAGGGTAATAGCAGGAATCACACTCAACCAGTAGTGTTCACTCTTCGAAGGGGAGAAGAAGGCAAAGAGTGTTTGCTTGCAGAGTCCGAACCTTTACTAAGTCCTATCTAAATGGATGCTAGATGGCTGATACTTGCTAAATAAATGCGGCTTACGCTAAGGCGCAAATTAATTATTCTTCCATTATGTATCTGCCTGTGTGTAAATCCTCGAGGCCTTGCTTGCTAAAATACATTTTTGGTACTAGAAGTCTGCTCATTTTGTGGATGCTCTTTGCCGCAATCTTAGAGACTTTGTTGCTTTTGTTGTTGCTTGTCCTTTTCATGTTTTCTTATCCCACCATCCACCTTCGTTAATAGCCTCTACTGGAGAGCATGTTTGTGCCACCGCCGGATAAGTGAGTGGCCCACGCTCTTTTCAGCAGGCGCCTCATTGCTGACTCATCTGCTTTAGGCAGCTAGTCGATCAACGGATCAATCAAATCGATAAGACCACCTGCCGTGCATTCGTTGCTCACTGGTTATCCGCCCAGTCGGTTGGTCTATTCACTGATCTACTCGACCCACGGCGAGTTGGGCTGTAAGAAATCTCACGGATGGGTAAGCGGAAAATTGGTTTATATTTGCTCAGGACTATGTTGCGTAGGGTCGGCAATTGCTGTGAAAATGGGCCAATAACGCATTGTTAAGTTTAATACTGTTGCAGCTTGGTGAAAGAGTATTTTTAACTCATTAATGAAGTTTAGTTGTAAAACATTTTTGTCTGCTATATTATGCATGAGAGGCAAGCTATTTTAATGACCAGTCTTATTATTGATGAACTTGCTTCTCACACGATTCCATCATGTTTGTCAAGTAAGTAGCTGTTAGGTTTAAAGACATTCAGCCTATATTTTAAATGAGTTTAACTGAGAGGGACATCATCGAACTTTATGGCATAATTTACGCGATGCAAATCCAGCATTTGTTTGGCTATGCTCGTCGAAGATATCGTATTTGTGAGGTAGACCACTTATAAATTAGAGATAAAAATGTAGTGGTTCACATCCAATTCTTGTGGAAAGCGGTTTCCAAGTAGCAAGATAGTGGATCCGTCAGTCCAACGCGAGCCGGCCTAAGTTAAGATAGCCACCTTTTTGGCGACATCATCAATAGTGTTTAAGCTTTGCAGCTGGTGCCACCCTTCTGCAAAGCGCTAATATTCAACCTCCACCAGCGCACCTTGCCAAAGCGCTGCTGCAAACCTAGTGGAGCACATAGGCAAAAGGGCCGCATGAAAGTTAAACTGATTTGTGGATAGTGCCTCCTCAATCAGTTATCATTTAAGCATCATTCCAGATATCCATCTGTTTTACCTAGCCTAATTCCTCCACCTGTCCTTTTTGTTTTGCATTCAGCTAAAGGCAAGTACCTTGTGGTGGAAACGAGAAGTGCCTAAAAGCCCAAAAGTTGACCAGCTCGAAGGACAGCATCGGAAAGAGATATCGATTGGACAACAAAAATCTAATCAACGTACATTAGCATCGTCTCATGTGCATGCAGAATGATGCGAGAAAATGGTTTAGAGTGAAATAGAACCAAGGCAAGTGATACCTGCTCCTGCAGAACCTTAAAAGGGAATGATGTTAAAAGTCTACACCAGTCGGAATTGAGAGCAACCACGCGGCACGTGCAACTAATTGATTTACACGTGCCAGATTCAAAGAAGTCAACCACACAGCCAAACTCCAGGCATGCTCTGCTGCGCGTTGTTTCGTCTGCTTTTATTCATCTTATTCACGGCAATGTTCCCTCCATTCAGTTCTTCGTCCCAATTAATTTCCTTTTTGCCTCGGGTCTTCTTTTCATCTCTTACTTCCGCCGCCTTTAACTCCATCTGCTCGTCAGTCCCAACCTCCCACCCCGCCGTTTTCAAGACGCTAAAGGACCACATCGGATAGAATTTGTAAAAGTTGGGGTAAGTTGTAATGCTGTCCCATTTTCTTCCCTTTTACCATATTCTAATCCCACCCTCCTGCTTCAGCTGCGTGCATCATTTCAAGAGCATTACATCTAACATTAAGTGTATATCACTCAGAGAGAAAATGCTATGCTTAGAGTCTCCAATTCGCCGTAGAGAAGACATTCGTGCTCTTTCCACTGAGTTAGATCCTTCATATTTAACCCAGTCAAATAGCTAGATGAAAGAATAAATGCTTAAGTTTCATAAAAAGATTAGAGAAAGGAAGACAATAAACAAACACTGCAAACAGCACCATTCGGGGTTATCCTAAGGTATTCACTTCCAATCCTCAATTTTTCTTTCCTAGTATCCTTTATTCCCGCGGTTTTTATCCCTACGCGTGTATGTCAACCATCCCTGTATCTGTATGAGCTATAAATGCATGCTTCTTTACTTCCATAAAAGAAATGCATGCACCGCTGGTGTCGCTGGTAATCAGAGGCAAGGAATCGTCCAAGTGTAGGATTGCGTCTGTTTGTAAGCTCCATAGGTATATTTAATGGCATGTCGACGACTCCCTCAATTAACTTCATACCTTACGCTGTGCTTACTGTGCTGCGCTAGCTTCTAATGGCTCTTACATGCGTTTGTAACCCCTAAATACATGCGGCAGCAGCAGATCTACTGGAGTGCGACGGCTTGCCTCATATCCATGCCCCATTGTGGAAGCACTGCAACACAGTGCTCAAGACTATGCCTAACTGGATCAGACTAGAATTCGCTCAAACATTACAGACTAGATTAGCCACCTAAGCTAGATTGTGATAGGGTTGGGTAAAATGGGAAAGATGCAGGTTGATGGGACTATCTGAACAACCGCGCATGCCTCATCTTCAGCGGCGCCTTCATGCGTTACCGTTATAGTCAATCCAACACTCTTATTCGGCCTGCTTAATCTACCCGGCACAACTTCATGCCATGTGAAAAAGGCCTTCCCTTTTTTCTCTTAGATATTAAGGATCACAGTGCACGCTCACAAAATAGGTCTTATGACGTCCACGAACGGAGGGATGGGTGCCCATTTGCCCACTACTCCTTTTCCACACCCACTCCGCCGGCAGGTGCTATGTGGTACCCAACAATATGGCAAACCCAGGTTGGGTCTATTTTAACAGTTTGCATCCAAATGCTGCTGCGACGTACAAATAGACCGAATGTCCCGATTTCACTCATGGCTATTTTGTACAGGAGGAAGGGGATCCTGATATTATAACAAAGGTAAATTAAGTGGGAGAAGGACAGCCGTACTGCATTAGTCGTGGCTTAAGCCATTATTCTACCATTGTTTTGCGATTTCTACAAATAGTGCATTTGATTCTCTTCCTGCGACTGCTTTCTTTATTCCTTTATTTTAGATTAAAGTGACACCTCGATATAAGAAGAGGAAAGTGCCAAAATGCCAAACCTACATCCACCAGAGCGGAAAATATTAGGTAGGCAAGAGCCTCTAGTTCCACACCTGCCTCACCTGTCGTCCCCTGTGCGATCAACAGTTGGTTCGATAGCAACTGTGTCGATACTGTGAGCGACGACCACGTGGGAGATGTTACATAAAAGGGTGGCAAGTGCCACCACTCTGCCTGCTCATCCACATCCCACCACTGACTCGTCAAAGTCAAGTAGCCGAACAGGTCACATTCCGATTCTGCATGCCCAATCAACTCGATCTCATCGTCATCGCTCTGCATCTGCCCCTGTCGGCCTCCGAGGCTGTCCTTCGTCTAATTGTCGCACGCGAGGCCTGAGCGAGGGTAGAAATACGAATGAGTGAATGTGAGCATAGGAAGCTGAGTAAAGAATGAAGACTGCAGTGGGAAGGAAGGAGGTATGTACCGGCTTGTTTGGTAACGTTGTCGAGATATGGTGATGTCGTCGTCGGTCGTACTGGGGAATGCAGGTTTGAGGTATGAGTGGAGACGGAGCCAGTAGAGGAGACGGAGAAGAGGGAGGAGGTAAGGAATAAAACAGATAGTGGATGATTGATTGCGACGAAAGAGCAAGATTCGGTGGCCGAGGCAGTATTTTTCTACGCCGCCGCCAATTGCGGTCGCCACGACATCAATGCTGGTGTTAATGGTGATGGGGGTGGTGGTAGTGAGGTAGTGATGTCCATTTGCACCTACAACAGCAGTTAGGAGAAAGAAGTGCACTGGAGGAAGTGCATACGGACATGTTTGATGAAATTGTGGAGAGACGATAAATTTGTCATCAGTGGCGACAGACGGAATCAGGAGAGGAGCAAGAACAAGGAGGGATTTGGAGGTAGTGCTGGTGTTGGTTGTGATGGAGGTTTGTAGTAGTGCGGTTGGGAGACGTCTATTTGCATCCACAATGACAACCAGAGAAAAGAAGTGCTCAAATTGAGTGTGTGCTGCTACTGCTGCATGTTAACGAGTCATCTCCTGCAAAATAGTTTTGGCGACGGCAGTGCTACCCGTGGAAGGGCATGAGGGAACGGCGAATCAGCGAACTTTGCAGCAATTCAAAATTTTCAAAGCGCAAGCGAATTGCAACACAATTCATTAATTGTTTTTTGATGGGTCAAATTAAAGCATTGATAAGTGATCCAATAATAGTAGATGACCGTGGAGAAGAATGGATGGCGCCAATTACGAAATGGCGTCTAGTTATACTTGTAGGCGCGAACGGAAAATTAGCTTTAAATGCCAGTTAGCTTGTGTAGATGGACATATGGTGGAAGGAGATGGGCAGAAAATGTGCCACAATAATAGCAGAGGCTTTGCTGCCCATGTAAGCTTCTCGTCGTGTCATTTAAAGGTTATTTCAATGACGCTGAATTCATTTAAGGGCTTGAATGGAAGAAAGGAAAGGGAGGAGGAGGAGGGAGTGAGAAAGAGTAGAATGAAATGGAATAGCATAGCACAGCCCAGGTGGTGTGCAAGTAGGGCGAGGAGAGAGCAGTTGGGTTGAGGGATATGGGATACTTTTGTGACTCACTTTCCAATCTTGCCATATTTCTGCGTTCAAGCATGTGCGAGGTTTTGTATTCTGCATCACAAATCCTCTAATCAGATATTTGCACTTTTGAATGTACCCATCCAATTCCGTTCAGTCATTTTAATTTCATTTAGCATAAATATAATTCGCAGATCTTTTGGAATCTTATTTTGCGGTTCCATCTTACTCTCGGTATGTAATGAAGTGTTAATTCAGCAATACCCTTTCAATCCTCGGCTGGTCTTTAACTACTCTGTTCGCATTGACAAATTAGGTCGCACACAACTAAAAAGTTGGTTGCTTTTAGGCCATTGTTCCTGCAACTGAAGATATAGACACTGTCTCGCCTTACTGACGCTGTTCGCATGCAGGGCAAGACTCCGAATTTGGTAGAACTGCCAAAATACAACACTAGCGCTGAGGACAAGCACCTTCTCATTTTGATGAAAGTTTGGCGACCAGTGTGGTTGGCTCGTAAGTGATTTCTAATACCAGTGAGTACTTTGTGATGGCTGACCCTGAATTTGATCTAGAGGATGGCCAAGGAAGAAGTTGGGAGCCAAGCAGGGCCGCAAATCACCTAAGTAGTTTGTTTGGCTCGCGCTTTTAGGAAAGGGACTACCTTAAAAGGTCCACCATTTCATCAAGTAGAAGTTTGCTCTCCCTCAGGTCCGTCAGTAGTCCAAAGCCTCACCAAATGCAAAATATACATTCCATCCAAATACCATCCCTCGCATTGTCTTTGATTTAGCTCCAAGGCATGTCCAATCAGGTTTAACTATAACGGCAACGTTTATTTGCATAAAAATATTGCGTTCATTCTGCTTTGAACACAGTTTCATTCCGATTTCCATTTAAATGCAATGATGAGACAATATGCTTAGGACGGTGTCATTGTGTTTGTTTCAAAATCCTACGAAGCAATACAGCGCGCAATTTACTTGGAGTACCGCTGCCTCAAATTTAGGTAATTTAATAATAGTGTAGGGTCTTAAATTTCCGAAAATGGATTTGCTATTATTAGAAGTTATCAGTAGTTGTGATGATTTGAAAAGCTTTTAAGCAATAAAGATGAGAGGTTTTCCTTTCAGGAAACTGTTCATACAGTAAAGCTTGCATTTAGCTGAATCGCCTCTTCGTCATCGAATTTATCCTGAGTCGGTTTCACGACAATCAATCACTTTTAAGCAAATATTTTGTCAGGCCCACTGCATCAAACCGTTTATTAAGCCGCATCAAGAGCAGTTGTCGCCCTGTGCTTTAGCACATTTGCCATCCTCATGCACACGAATATCCAGCAATCGCCACCACCAACGCAGAGTATGCAGTCGACTCAGAGACCACGCCTTCAAATGACACTCTAAACCACCGGAAAGCCACTGAGCTTGTCATGAACATCAACTACTACTAATCGAAATTAGACCATATGCATAGCTAGGTAAAACAGCAAAAAACCAACACTTCTGAAACAGCCAAGCTTTCCAGTGGGCGAAATTTGCTCTATGCCTTCCATAAGGAAGAGTGCACCCAGTTGTCGGTGCTCAAACAGAATCCTCAGTCGAGTGCCACAGAAGGCTGAGCAGCACTGGTGGAGCGAATGCAGACACGGCTGCCGTGGGTGCAATCAAGGTGCTTTACTACCCACGTCAAAAATGACCCAAAATTATGATTCTCACATTGGTCTACAGTTTCAAGCGCGTCACCGACAATAAAACTCCTCGCTATCATTGGGGAATACAGAAGCTGCATCACAGTGATGAACCTGTTTTCGCGCAGTTCATCGACTCACATTCAGACAGCGCACTACCTTACCTCATGCCATTCCTTCGCGCAATGCTGATCGGATTCACTCACCATGAAGAGGATAAGGCAAGAAGGTGTCAGTACTAACATCTTTAAGGATCAGGCGGTCCTATCGAAGATGCACAAATCTTAACATTTTCGCACTGATGAGAAGGACAAGAGAGACGAGTTAGCGCAAAATCTTGTGCCACCGTTGCAGTGAAGCGGTAAAAGAAAGAGATAGAGAGGTAGTGAGTTTGAGGGATAGAAGAGGAGACCGTCAAGTAGGTCGATAAGCAGACAAGAAGAAGACAACAAGAAAGGAGTACAAGAGCGGCAAACATTTCAGTCACAAGTGTACTCGCTAAGGCATGCTCAGTTGATGTACCGATGCGTGGTGCATCAACTGCTGATATGAATTGGAGTTAAAACTGTATAATTGGAGGCAGGAATTACAATTTACTACGGATAGTTGCACGAGACACGACGCGGTTAATGCACCATACTTTTTAACATCCAGGATGCCTCCTCGGCTAGCAGCAGCATATTCCAGCAAATAGCTTCAGGACTGGAATGTTTGTCGCTGTTTTACTCCTCGTTGTCTTCTGAATTCGAAAAACTTCGATCGATCGAATTCTTTGAGGTCACAAGACAACTTTTCTGTTTGTTTGGTGGCTTTCATTGTGCTTATGAAGGTTAAAATATATAGGACGTATAGGCTACTACATTGTTTAAATCCAAATTCTATTTGGAATTTTATCAATGCCGTCGAACTCAGCGCAGTGTCATCTTTATAAGACGCCTCTTGTAATGATTGCTTCTGAATTGCTTACAACTGCGACTTTCAGTGAGGATGCAGTGTTATGCTGACTACCTTGGAGGAGGTACACTAATCAACCCGGTATGTGATGCCTGCTGCTGCAGTGATGTGGTAGCTTCTGCGCGAACTTCTACCTTCCCTTAGCCGTAGTAGTGGTCTTAATTGTATTGCACTTTCGCCATGAGCAAAAAACTGATTGACGGGAAGTAGGGACCTAGACGAGATGTGGGTTTGGCTCGGCCTGCATTTTTGTGCATAGCAAGCATTAAGATCCTTTCATTTTTGCATTTTAGTTACCGACTCGTGTGGCCATTTGGCTAGTAGGGGTATGAATAGGTAGGCAGTCACCGACCTACCTGATGGCCTCTTGCAATATCTATCAAACTTACTACACCCTTCCATCACGGCAATGGCAGAATAAGCTATTGTGTAAGATCGTTTGCTCAGTCCTGTCCGATGTGTGTGGGCTAGTCGAGATTTCTACAGATCCGGAAGAATCCTCTTATTTTCAGTGATGCTAAAACTGACACCTACATGTCTTACTCTCTTCGTGGCAAGTGTTTTCGTTCAGCATTGCTTTATTTTGATCTCACCCTTGCCACTAAAGGCGCCCAAGTGCAGGGTTATCTCGATTCTGTTCAGACTACCAATCAGACAATGAATGAAGAAACGGAGATTATAATAGAGGCGTCTTTATCGACTTAAAAATGGGCAAATAAGCAGCAGTCGGTAGGCATGGTGCTGGCAGTTAGGAGGCAGAAGCTGTTTCATTCTGAGTCTGTGTGGTAGGATTTCAGTTATGGACAAATGTGGCAATTGATTAACCTTGATCTTTGAATGGGCAGCAACACATTTAGAGTACCTCTCCGTTTGGGATGAACCAATCGAGGAGGAAATTGAGTAGGGATGTTTGTGTGGGGTTGCAGATGTACTGAGGAAAAACTTCGTACTATACCTGTTGCATAGCATCCAAAGATGTGGCATGAGGTAACAGAGTGTGCCATCTGAGTGCGGATCGGTAAATTGCGCGAGGATGAGTGCACCATTTTGGGGCAACTTCCATGGTCTATAATAGTGGTGATGGATTATATTGTTGCTGACGCACTTGAATTTGTAGCCAAATGTGAGTGTAGCGATTTAGGATTATTATTGATGCGGACAATGAAACACTCGACTTGCACCCACAGCGTGGACGTGCAAATAAATGTTGCACCCTACCTACCATTTTTTAGAAAGGCGGTGGACAATAAGGTCTAAAGACTACCGATTTGGCATTTGCTTCCTTTACTAACGCTGAAACAGGAGCTGTGGAGACAGACAGACAGGCGAATTTGTAACCAGGTGTGGTTAATGCGGTCTGTGGTCTTTTAGTAACAGAAGTCCACTGAAAGCAGCTGGTCTATCATTGCTTCATTGCTTCATCGAGGCCATGATCATCATCTCATTTCATTCACCTCAGCCACAGCCACGCATAGCGTCAGACGTCAGCAGCTATCCATCAGCAGCACGCCAACCACAAGTCTTACCTCAACCTACGGCACCTGTAGCCGCTCAGCAATTTTTCATGCTGCCTGGTGATTTAAAAGTCTCAAGATCGTAGTCTCACTTGTATTTGGATTTTGCCTCATTGGGCAATGTCATGCACTACTTCTTTCCCTGCTCAAATCACCTCCTGTCAGATCCACGGCACCCTCGATTCGCAAATCACCCTCCAAAAGCCGACTCGTAGTTGGAGCTGGCATGATTAATAAAGGACCTAATAAGGGATGGCAGCACAGACCAAGGAAGTGGAACGATTAGAAGGTGGCACGAAACAAACAATCGTGTCTAGCTGACGAACAAAAGGCTGAATCATATAGAACGATGCTGGCCGACAAGGACACAGGGCTATTATTTAACTCAACGTACCTAAACTGTGGCAAGCATTATATTTGCTTGCAACCGTTGCTCTTCATCAGTCCATGTTATAAAGTCAATCGACAAAACATCTATAATTTTAGGTGATTACCTCGTTTTACTCGAGTTTTTTTCTCAATATCAAGCACCACGAGCATTAGAAGATCGTGAGTGAAGACAGTGTGCAAAGCAGTGATAAATGCAGCTGCAAGTACAGATGCAATTTGCCCTCGATTTCCACACCAGCATGGCGTTATGCACGACCCAATGCAATCCCATGGCATTTCATTCGCCTTTCAGCAAATTTCGACGTACTTGCTTCGACCACAGCGTAGGGCGGTGCTTAATGATTGAGATGTTGCCGATGCCTTTGTGTTCACATAGAGCAGGCCCGTAATGTACCTGCAACGTATGGTGGTAGCGCGGTGCAATAATCGAGCAGTTGAGGTGACATTATATCACCTCATCTGCACCACAAACACCACCAATGCCAAACGCCCGGTACTACACCGGGCGTTGGCAATCACAAATGCAGAGGCGCGGCGTCAGCGGTCCAGTGATAAACCAGTAGCTGGTGCCACCACAGTCACACTTTCTACCTCATAGTCTTCCACCTTTGCCCAACCCCTCATCGAAGTGCCATCTGAGCACCTATTCGTGCTTTAAACACAATGTTGTCTATGCAGCTGCTACTTCCATTGTGTGTGAGGCACTGTTGCTGACGTCATATGCGTCTTCCATTTAGTGATAGCCTGGGTAGCCCAAACTCCCTTTTTGGACATAGAATTTGCATAGAATTAAAAAGCCTAAATGCGCATTTATATTAAGAAACCAAATGCAAAGTAGTTAAGCATAAAGTTTAAAGCGGCGATTTCATTTGGCCATAATAGAAGCTACCTACCTCGTGTTTGAAACGCACGGCAGGCCGACTTGGCGAAATTGTTTGCTCTATATTCAACAATGCTGCTTTTTGTGAATATGAAACAAATAATTTTGCAAAGTTGGCCTACTATGCGTTTCAATGCTTCTCATAAATTCATTACAACTTCTAAAGTGATGATAAAGGTAGGATCCTCTGCTTGGTCCACTCCATATAGGTAGGGTTGATCTGAGTTATGAAGTGGGTGTTCTATCGCAGATGTGTTGCCTATGTCATTTTTATAGCAACATCTGATCGGAAGAGACAGAGAAAAGCGTCTCGGCCTCAGGCAAATTCTATTAAGTTTATCCAGATTAATTGAGTTTTAGTACAGATCACTTTGACAATTTTGCATGCAGACTTGAGTGAAAGCCGTGCTCTGAAAGTCGACAACATATTAGTAGCATTTTATCAATGGGTCTGTATTGCTCCAGTAGCCTTCAGTGGATTTCTTTCTTCCGTAAGTTCTGAGAGCAGTACCCCACAAAATAAAATATTGAATTCTCGGTCCCTCTTCTGATTGATTGCAAGACAATGTTGCCATTTTTTTAGGAAAGTGTGGCACTTTGCCAGGCAATACTACTTAAATGAAGTTCAAACGATTTTACTTGCCTTAAAATGACATCCTTAAGAGGCCATTCAATTAGGACCCTTGATTAGTAATCCTCACAACGCCCTCTTGGATGCACCGCGTTCGTCAAGCAATTGTTGCAGACATCATAGCATAGGCATTTGCGAACCACGTTCCCGAAAACACGCCGTGAAGGGGTCCACACCTCATTTTCCATTCTTCACACGCACATTTGGTGTACAACCCTAACTTATCTTGACAATGAAAAAAAGCCAGTGGATTGTTACAATCCGCCTCGAGAACAAAGTGAGACAGGAATATTGAAGTGCCCACAACATTGCATCCATGATTTTAGGTCTGATTGGCCTCCAAATAATTCTGGAAAATAGCTGTCTTGGAAGCGAAGACGTCTTGGGGGATTGTACCAATCACTTGCCCAGTAATAGACTTAATTGGAGGTAGAGGTCAAGGTTGTGGGGCAAATTCGCGTTGGAGAGCCAACTCAATGCGCAAAATAGTAGTCTGCTCCATCTCGGCATGTAACAGGCTTTTGCAAAGCAGCATTGGTGGGCGTACTTTTGTTGCTGTTGTTTAGTCATCCCTGCAGAGTTTTATTATTTGGCGAACAGTGCCAAGTTTTTAAGCCGCACGTTGTAAGCAGGCTGACCAGAAATGCCAATCCTTGCACGGGTTCGTAATGACGCACTAATGACGAGACAAACAGCACATACGAGAGCGGTTAAGCTCTACTGATAGATAAATTTTCGGAATTGCAACCACTGCAACGCTTTGATGGCGTTTAGTAGATTTGCACAAAAATGCCGTACCCACTATGACACCTGCAATTTTAGCTGAAGTCGGTCTGCTGGACTGGTCGTCCGCGTTGGCATGATAATTTCTTTTCAATATTGAAGTGTAAGGCCAAGTTCCTACAGATTTTTCGTGCATACCTGAGACAGAAATGCTAATCTCATTCAGTCCTTAAGTGGGGCAAGATCTTAATGGCATGTGGGCACCATGAATTCCTCTTCTTTCGGTCAGTCTGAAGTGCCTGATTACTACGCAAATAACAAACAGCTCATATCCTATTGTACTTCTCTACCTCACCTTATTTTAGAGTCTAGTACTAGCCTAGGCGATGATATGCTCCCTTCTATGTATCTTGGTAAAAGTACACCACCCACAACCAAATCACTTACGACCGTGTCCATTATAAAGGGCAGAGCATTGGCTCCAAATTTTGGTTATGCCAGGATCAGCGCGGAGCAGATAGTCTACGTTAAGTTTTCGAAATGCCTCATTATGGTAGCTGCTTTCATTGAAATCCTTTTCGCTTGTTCGTTAGTTAGGCTATGCAGAGGTACAGTCTAGTCAGATGGAATACCAGTCACCAAAGTCTGCAGAAATCAAGTGAGGACATGACCAACACCAACTAATGAGATGAATCTTAGCGGCATTTTGGGTTTGACATTTATTGCGGGTGTTTCAGAAGCTGTTTTGTTATAATTGCCGCTCTGCTTCATAAATTTGCCGAATTGGAGGCATGAAAGAAGATTAAGAGGAGGAATTGCTCAATAATGAGCTTAAAAATCTGAAGTAAGCATCTACTGTATGTACTGCACACAGATACGAGCGATGCTGCCGCGAATAGTGTGAACTAAAATAGGGGCCTAAGAAGGAAGGCAGCAAGCGCGGATGATTATCGCAAGAACGGGTCATCAAGCACTTACTTAATCGAAAGTGGTGCAAGAGATTGACCGTTCAGCAGCACATTGGCACGAGAAACTGCAGCGCTATGATCATAAAGTTCAATGCAGAAGAGCGCATGCGTGTAGTAATGCATGCATGTAGTACTCGATTTGATCCATAGCTGCAAATTACCCATTCTTGGGAGTTAACTCCTGCCAGAGCTCAAGTACATGCGTGACACCAAGACATTTTTGCAGGGCACTGGATAAGTGAATGGAGCGGATCGCATTCACATCGAACTGCTCCCATTTTGATTTGCACCTTGCCTAGTTAAACCAACGTGCTCTGAGGTTGGCCATAATCTACCTGAAATTAACTCCGGGTGTCACTTTTACAGTCTCTGGCAAGATGGAAATATTGAACTTTGAATGTTGCATGCATGATTTAGTATGCTTCCTGCGCACTTTCCAACGCGATTTACGATTCGCGTCATTGTCGGAATAGCCTCAGTGCACCAAAAGCGCAGAAAAAGTCACAAATAATAAATTTGGCATTTTGTTTAGCATTCGCATATCTGCTAACAGGTACCCAAAAGTGCTATTTCAACTCTAAGATGTGGCAATTTAAAAATCAGGTACCTCGTGCATTGCGAAACGCACTAGAGCTTTTTCAGGTAATCTAAAGAAATGTATTCATTTAGCTTCACCACTCTTGCACTTATGATTTATTGCCTTATCATATAGCTCAAATCGCAATGCTTGGTGCACAAACCTTTACTTACTACATTTTAATGGATAAGTCAGTGAAGTAGTTCATATAATTCCAGTATTTTTTCGTTGCTTACCAGACTTATTTCATGTTGACCACCTGGGTGGGCGTTAAATGATTTGAGTAGATTTAGTAAAACGCATTTGTCATCAAAAGTTTTTAAGTTTTTAATGCTATTTACATTAACTCGTCCACATGCTGACCGATCAAGGCAGTACTATTCGTCATACTCAATTTTTATGGTGCTGCATAGTGCATTCGCCCGTGCATTGTATCAGCCGAATGGAGATCGAGACACAAATGTAGACAAGTGTTAAATGGTTAGTCGCCACGAGTATTCATAGCTAGTATTTAAGGTGGAGTAATAACAAAGCGTGCTCAAAAATGCAAACTTTGTTTGTTTGTGGATTGTGGACGCATTTTATGCCACATAATAACGGGTTGACCTCGTTGTACGATATTTTGTTATCCGTAATTTATTCTTTGATAGATGCATGAACCGTCGTTTTTCTGTTCGACTATTCTGCCTAGTTACTAGGACATCGGGTTTAAATTCATCCCCTGTGCTAAAATTATCCTAGCAGGCTTTTAAACGTGGCTTAAATTGCACGAAAGGCTTCATAGTTGAATCACAGCACAATTGTCATGCAATTAAATGACAACATGAATTCTATTTCTTTGCATTCAGAAGAGTAGGTTCCGTCACACCTGAATACGCTTTTGGCTGATAAGCAACGGCAAACATCTGCTTTGACAAGAGGCGTGACTAAAAGCAGACATAATTCGAACTGCACGCAGAAATTGCTCAACTCTATAGACCGCTGTCGCTTACTCCCTATTTTCATCCTACAGCTGATGGCTGTACATAGTGCGGCAACAGCCAAATATTGCCGCGAGATGCAACGCCACGGCAAGGTGAGTCATGAAGTCGTGGGGTCGTAGAGTGAGAATGATGTCTGAGAAGTACCTCACAGCAATAAACTAAGCTAAACTTAATTTTGCAGGACGCCAAGTTGCCTTGAATAAGCTTCAAGAATGTTTGGATTGAGCGACCAAGCCTTGTGTCTTTGTGTTTGACATGATCCTTGCCTTGCGCATGATCACAGAGAAGGCGTTCTACCCTCGGTGTAGTGATGCGCCACTCAAATACTTGTAAGTAGCTATTCTTGAGCATTATGCTTAATCCATTTATTCAAAACAAGATGTTATGTGCAGCTACTTGCAACAATGCTGTTTTTGCTAAATGTGTTTGATAATACGCGGGTCTGCGGGTGCCAGCGGGCTTTTCTTATGCTCTGCAGTCCACGAGAACAAGGTTTTATTTATCTCGCTCTGTTACCGCAACTTTGCGCACCCGAGCTGCATCTTACATAGGGTCTTATTTTCTGCCTTAAGCACTTGCTTTTGCACAATCTCTAGTGCTTCTCGGAGATTCGTTATTATTACGTGTCCACTCTTCCAATCGACAACTTCGAGGAGCCGCCATCAAGCACTTCACCCACCTCAACTTCACCCCATCCCACCTTGCTTAACTTCTTCGAGTGGCTGGGCATCGAACAAGAAGACGAACGCGTGACCTCTCAAAGGTCCACTATGAGTCCCACTATGCTGGAGAGCAGGGCTGCGAGGCAGGTGTTTATGATCGTCTCAAAGTCGAAGAAACTTTTACAGCGACGGCTCGATCGATGATTGAGTGGGCAAGATTGCAAACTAACTGGCAACCTTGGTTGTCATATCTAGCAAGGCGGTGTTATTGAACGGAACCCAGCTATTCTGGTATTATGGATGCCAAAATTAGACAAGAAATTAGCATTGTTGACTTTTACTTGCCAAATTAATGGGAATTCCCATTGCCTTAGAACTGTCCTGGTAGAACACACTGGTTGGTGCGTTCAGTGGAAGCCCAAGGTCTCCACGAGTCTGCCTTTTCTATCCCTGCCCCAATCTGCACTGCTATTACTATCTGCAGCCCCAACCTATCCCCACATTATTAGCGTTTACTAAATACGCCTAAGCTTTTACCTCTAGCGCGTAACTTGAATTGTATCATCTGATGCCGGACGGCTAGAGGCGAGGAAAACCTTAGTAATATTTAAACAGTTAAATCAACAAGGGGATTAATGTCTGGTGAGATGCCTATGTTGCGGTTAAGCTTCGCTGTTTGTATCCCCTTAACTTGTATTGCAATAGCAGGATATAGTGCCAATGATCATTTGGTTGTCTATTTTGTTCAGTCAAAGGGTGGTGTGACTAGCTTAAAAACAACTCAGTCACGGAGGCCTCTAGGCTTCTGAGAGCTCATGGTCTAATGCATACAGATTAAAAGACGCCAGATGATGCCACGCTTCATGGGGCACTGCTTGTACCTCAGGAAAGTTCTGAGAGCATGGCAGACCTCTGACCTCGTACTAGTAGAGTTGCGCTAAATAGCAATGACGATTTATCGCATCTATATAGTTGATAGATTCGGCATCTTAAAGAGACCCAAAGCTGTGTTTCTTCAGTAATGGTGTTGATCTCTTATCCACCGGTTTGATTCGCACTTTCCTTTCATTACGCTATTAGTGGTATCCTGTTCTCCATTCTAGGTACTTCAATAATTTCAAAGTCTGCACAAAATTCTTTTTTAGATTTTGTCACGCGTGCGATCGATCCATCACTTCCATGTCTATTTACGTAGTACAGAGCAGAAAATACTGACATTAGCTTGTCATGGGAAAATCTAAAACCTTGCGGGAAGCATTCATGACCTCGAATTATTCTTTTTATTCTGTAATTGTTGAGAAATGCGTCCGTCGCATCGTAGCCAAGCCGGTAGCTGCTTCCTTTCGAACTGCATTTTAGCCGATCGGTAGAGGATAGCAGACTGGCATGGGACCAAACCAAAGTAGGTCACACATCAATACATGAGAGGGCACATTCATGGGTCTAGGTATTGCGTTGACCGCTGCTCAAAGATCTGTTACATCGGATCCCATGAGAAACTGTGAGATGCCTTGATGTGTGCAAAATTCTTACTCTACAACTGCTGCGATGGGCATGTGATTAAAAGCAAACATGAAGTTGTCAAATACTCTTCTTTTCAAAGCCCTTAATCTAGCACATTTGCTCACCTTCATGAATGTCCAAAACAAGTAGATATTGTAAAGATATTTTAACTTATGAGCGAACAAAAGAGTAGCAATTACAACCGGTTGCTGATCTTGATCAACATAGTCACCAATGCAAGAATATTGCTTCTCGGGAGGAAAACCAATTCTGTAAAATGTTTTCTACAAATTTATGAACTGTCTGCGAACGTCATTAACAAAGTTGATGAAACATCCGGGACTTAGTACCATCAGCTCTTCCGTAAATGCATTCACGTCGTCGGGGCACATCACCTCTAAATGCTCTCTTTCCGCATCCATATAATTGCTTGGATTGTTTATACCACCGCGAAACTTGATGATTAGCGAATCCAATTAACTGTCAAATTCGTCTGAAGAGTCACATCAGCTGGACCTTGGGACTAAATTGCTATCACTTCTTTGATCGGGGACGTGCTACTCGCTCCACCAGCGCTGTTGACGAATTGATTGGACCACGTGAATGTCACGCGGTTACAAATCACTAATATTAGCCGCCACTGCACTCCGAACCATTTCAAAACAGTTATATCTTTTTTTCAAAACCTTAGCCGAGGATCAGAAAATGCTGAGTGCTATGATGCGGATAGTAGCATCACCAGTGGTATGTGGTGAGAAAGTCCGCCAACCTTCACGTGTAATCCTCGTGATCACATCGATTTAATGCAGTTTGTCGGGTTAAGTGGTATCGCCATTCTACCACGAGAAAATGGACCGCAAGGGCAGCATGGCTTTCGGATGGCTGCAGAAAGCATTATGGGGAATGAAGTACAATTTATGATAAACCTTGAAGGAACCTCAGAAAACCCATTGTGTTGGCGGACAATGGCTGAATGAAAATAGCAGCATATTTTTGCAGCAACGGCCCCGCAAATGGACAGGAGGGTAAGAATTTTAACTACTTGTATATCTTGGTCGACAGCGTTTTGAATAGGGTCATGCGTTCACGTGTTGTATCCTCAAATATACCAAGAATTCTTCCTGCAAATTAAAAGCTGTCTTAATGCAACCTTTGTCATCTCTATTTACTAGGCCCTCCTACATAGTTTGTTAATAGAATGTGAGTAATTAAACGCACTTTGCAGCAGTTGTCATAGCATTATCATTTTGCACACAAGGAAGTGATCAAGATAGATGAACCAATCTGAGCCTCCCAATTTAATTCAAATGTCATCAAGAATCGGTAAATGTTTTTTAAAGGCCAGATTTGTAGAACACTACCTTTCATTTCGACAGATTCCACTTGCAAGCAAACAAAGTTAAGCATTGTCCATAGACGCTGCCTGGTGCAGTATCACTCCTCACCATTAATTCGCGTTTGTAATAATTTTATAACGCAACGTTGTCTTGAATGGGGACTTCTAGACATAAGCAAAATGTGTGAGTTATATCACAAAAAGGCACGATGGTAGGCTAGTGACTGATAAAATCCGGTCCATCCTGGAAAAAAGTTAAGAGTCAGTGCCTTGCTGGCATTTCTATCGCAAGTGACTTCAGGCACAGGAAAGCGCATATGCTAGGCTTGCGATTTGGCACTTACAGTTTTGTACAAAGTAGATCAGAGGAAGTCGTAGCGATGCCATAGGAGGCAGAGACAATCTACTGCCCATTCATAGCCAGATCTAGTGCCCCCAGCTTAGGCAGAGCAGATGCTGTGGTCATAAAGCTTCTGACTACTACTACTTCAACTCTCACCCACACGCTTAGATTAGCAACGTTTGGTTATAATGCTGATTACTTAGACGTTAACCTGATTAATTGCATTTTTTCTGCTCGATGTAATGCAACACGTGAGGCAATGGTGTCAAATCAATAATAACTGTTGAGTTTGTTAAAGCATCCTATCATCGACACGTCTAGAATTATTAAATATGGGTGGAGAGGAAACCTTAAAAACTGCCTACGTAAGTAGTGATCTCAAAAAAAATGGACACCGACAGACAAATCACGGTAGTTAGATCCCGAGCTATTCCGGAGGGACCAAATTAAATTTGGAAATCGAGTAGCTTATTTTGTGGCAGCCATTACTTACCTCGTCGACACGCGTTGCTTACTGCAGCTTAAAATTCTACATTCCATACCGACCACAATACTGCAATCTATATTTACAGTGTTCATAGAGGAAAGTGTAGGCATGAACAATAGGAGTCCTCTACCAGCCATCAAGACGGCAAACTGATGCATTTCGGTTTTAACAGACTGATCAAGAAAGAAGTCTGCCATAAAGGCACAGGATGCTGATCCTTTAGCTTCGGTTTTCGCCAATCAGTGGAGTGACCGAAGCGGTCCATAGCGATTAGGAACTTAATTACGAAAGCCGCCTTTTTGTTAAGCATTCAAAAGGCAATGCACATGTGGTAAATTCATTTGCACTCTAATTACACTTCTGAAGGTTGTCCAATGTAGATTATTAATCTGTTCACAAAAAACAAAGCTTGGTGGATGACCTTCATGTGCACAAGATTATAGTTCATACACCACCTGGCGTCATCGTTCAACTAAATAACTTCTGCAACTTCCCTGGATGCGATTTACAAACTTATGGGGACGTCGACGCACAGTGTACGCCACCGTCAGACTTCGCGCCAATTCAACGATTCGGTTGGTAAGGTCATTGAAGAATTTTACTCTGATTGAGAACGTTTTCAGCGCTCGCACTTGGTCCATTAATTATGTAAATGCTTATCATTTCAAAGGTTGGTGGCACAGGTGATCGTTGGACCATTTCCCACGTGGATCACTTGTTTGCGTAGACCTTAAACAATCGACTACACTACTGCAAACACCAATGCTATTTGTTGCTTAGCTGTTTCCGTTAAGAACTGGTATCTAGTGCAAATCTCTGGCTCTGATCTTCGTGCTCGCTGATTTCTACTCATACTATTGACTAAAATCGCCTATTTTCATAATCCATCATTCCACTTGTATACCGTATAAGAGGACAACTGTCATGCGTTTGGTTATTTCCTTGATGTACTGCCCTAAATGAGGAAGTTTGCGTTTAGTAGATCCTAATGCATGCATGTGTACCTTAAGGATTATTGTTATTGTTGTCGCTAAAGTTTTCATTCCGCATCATCTTAAAAGCTAATGCTACCGGAATAAGCACAGTGGGTGTTGATGAATAAAGTACAGTAATTTGTGCAATGACTTGCGGAAACATCTGCAATTTTTTCCAAGACAAAAGGGTAGCAGGCTTGATCTTTTCAATCATTCCAGTTGAGGCAATTTATTTGCCTGTGTCCGATGATTAGGCGTGCAAAGACATCTTGCCATTTGCCTGACACACTTCATGAAAATTATACAATTTGGGCAAGGGTGGCATTTCACTGCCAACTCTCTAATATTACAATACTATATTGTTTTAAACCACAAGTTTGGAATGCACCTTACTCCTTTTTTGGCATTGGCTGCATTTGCATCTGCAACAACCGAACAATCTTGACCTCGCCTGTACTATAATGTCTAAAACACTTCACCATCTGTCGGGCTTCTGCTTACAACATCCGGTTTATCCCCAAGATTTTGACCCAAGCATCATTGACTAAAACTTCAGCATTGGGGACAATGGTAGGGCCAATTACAACTTCAAGCAGTGCGGAAAACTTCATAGGAATTTTTCGTAAATAGCGTGATTTGTTTGGCGCATGTCAATGATCAGGCTTGCTTAATGTGGACGCGGCGTCTCCACTCGCGCTCTTTCCGAATGTCAGTAGCTAACTTGAGTTAAATCCCGACATGCCTGCACACAAGTGCTGCTGAAGTTAGTTAAGCAGCATCGCTGAAAATATGAATGCATGATTATGACGTGCAGCCGCATATTAAAAATCACTACTCATTAAATTACAAGAACAATGGAACAGTTCCAAATGTCTGAATTATCGTAACTAAATGTTAAGAGAGGTTTAGCGTATGTCACAAGTCAAATAAAGTTGCGTGAATTCTAGCATCGAGCGACTAGGAATAAATGCTCAAAGTATGATTAAATGCACGAAAAATGAGCTTGAGGTGAATGTGGAAGCAATCAGTTCCATTTGTGGTCCATTAATCGCGTGAAGCTAAGAAAAGTATTTTAAGACAAGGATCTATGCAGAAGATTCACACCAGTCACCATCAGTTCAGTCTTTTGGTCTCGCATGATGGCGATTGGTAGATGGCGAATAAATGCCAAGGCCTTAATGTAAATTTAAAAATTTGCTTTTAAATGGAACACAAGGAAACTTATACAAGGAGAGATATAACCAGCAGTAAAGCCATTCGAATCTACCAGCAGCTAATGCACTCAAAAGCAAGTCGTAACAAAAAAATACATCGTAGGTCAAAGCATGTGATTACAATAACAAAAAATATGTCTAATGTTAAGAGGCTAAGAATTTGAGAAGAAAAGAGGTCTCCATACATAAAGAGGAGTCAATATTCCAACACGCTTATCAAAATCTTGTGTGTTCCTACCGGGACAGATGCTGTGGGCTTGCTCAACCTCGTCCGCTTGTCAGCATCGTATTGCATTACCTCGAGGATCAGCCCATAAATGAAGGTCGTGACAGTAGTGGGGAGGGTAAAAGCATTACATCCCATAGCTGTACGCTTGAAGTGCATATATGTACATGCATAAGAAAAGAGAGGAAAGTAGGAGTTGCTCTCTTCGTACAGCGTTCCTTTACGTCACGTCACATCACACCGCCGCCACCTCCCACAGCTCATAACAGCATCGCTTCTTAGTAAACAGGAGCAGTGCGCAAGAAAATGCATCCATCGACCCACGCAATCAATCCCACGGCATACTAGATCTCTGCCGTATGGATTGTAAAGGCTGCGCACCAGTAAACACTTGAAGAGTCTGAAGCAGTCCAAAGGTTCATTGCTTTTTCCGAAGTTGCAATTTTTGTCATCACTACTTCGTCTATCAGCACTTCACTCAGGCATGGCTTCACTTATATTGTTTTCAATTTTATCTCAGGGTGAGAAGCAGTGCAGCGATTTAGACTCCGTGCTGGACAGCAATCCTTAGTCTCCCTATGCTCTTTACATCCATCAGAAGGGAGGCAGATGAATGCGGAGAAGGAAAATGTTTGAAGCCTGCATAAGGGAAGAAACTCGGACGTGATATTCATGCTAGTCTTCTACATAACGTCTAAGCTATCCTAACTTGTGCTGGATGCACCTTATCCACCCAACAAGAAGACGCAGCAGTAGCTATGCAAATGAATAGCTTTGATTACCTTGGCGCACAGTTAACCCACGCAACCGTGACAAGAGGAGGGAACTTTACGAGTTTGCGAGCTGATAAGCGAACATTGCACGTTTGATCCAATTAGAGTTCCCACCAATGATGATGACCGCCTGAACGATGCGAGCTTGTTCCCGAAGTAAACGAATTGCCGTTTTCGCCAATTCACGGTCACCAATATGATACGTGCAGTCCAGTCAGGTGGAATACCAGCCACCCGCACAAGTCAAGTAAGAATATGATCAAAGCCAACCAACCAGACAATTCTTAGTAATTTTTCAGGCTTGCTAATTACTGAGAGTGTATTGCTAATCGCCTGGCTATCGCTTTCGCTCTGCTGCATAAATTAATCAAATAAGAGACGTTGAAGCATGATAAGTGTAGAACAAACATAGTGGAGCGTGTACAAAACTGAAGCGAGCATCCAAAGAATGTACTGCGCGCCGACACGAGCGATGCAGCCATGAGCGGTGTTATCTTACGAAGGAGCCCAAGAAGATAGGCAAAAATCATTATCTTCGCGACCACTAATAGACAGCTAGCTGGCGCAGATGGTTATAATAAGAGAGGGTCGTCAACTATCCACTTGATCAACAGCAATGAAAGAGATTGGCCATTCGGCTGCGCGTTGGTACGTGAAACTGCAGCAATATGATACAGGAGTAGGCATGTGTATGGTAATGCAGGCATGGAGTGCCCAGTTTGGTCCATAGCTTTCAAGGCTCTATTCCCGCAAGTCGACAATTACTAGACTCTTTAATCATTCCAGATTTTAAAGCCACGCGCAACCCTGGGACGTTTTTACAGGGAACTAGGTAAGAGAAAAGAGCGAATCGTATTCACATCGGACTGTTACTGGCTTTTAATAAGGATATACAATCTGACGACTAAGACCTAAGCCTAGAACGGACTTCTCTTGCATACATGGCTACGACTCATGCAACAATAAGGATTTTACCTTGATAAGGACTCAAGGCCGTTAAGTAGAAGGGCCTTTCGATGCTAACGATGAGCCAGAGTATGTACAGCGTCCAAAAGAAGACGCAAGTAGACTTGTAGCATGCAAGCATTTACGACTGTGCCACATGAGCCAGAAGAAGCATTACGACAAAATTTTGGGGTAATGTCTACCGAGATGAGGAATTAGTAAAAAGATCCAAGCCAATCCACCCACTTCAGCTGCACTGCAAGTTTCATCCCCTTTGGGATAAAGAGTTAATCTGAGTGATAAATGTTCTGTCACCTAATAATTGCTATTTTCACACCACACTGCTCCATTTTCAACCACTAGTCGATGGCTCTGCAAATATGCACCACAGATCTTATACAAATTTAATGTTTGTGCACTAATGAGTGGAAGGAAACTACTGATGGCAAGTTTAAAGACACCCAACAAAGGCAGTACCCAAAATGGTGCTGATAAGACGAGTAATAAATGCAACAATTTTGTTGCTTAACTGGATCTTTTAAAGACAAAGAAGCGGCAATCGCGAATCTAGTGAGTAAAATTTCGTCAGAATTCCTTGGGGCCGAAAGAAGGTAGTATCCCGTCCACTTTATGGTCGCAATGAATTTTCTTGACTCTGACCTATTCGCTTAAACGATTTTAAGTCAGAAGAGAGGGCTGCATCTTTAATTATCATGCAAACCTGCACTGTCCTAAATGTACCCTTGATGCCAGGGGCGAGTGTTGATTTTGCCGAAGCTGACAAAGCCACTGTTCTGCTTCCAATTACGGCTGCATCGACAACTTGTCATTAAAGTTGATAGGGATAGCGCTTCAATTCAAATGTGCAGTGCATTGTGTTTAAGAATACATTTTTAAATAAATAACAGCAAATTTGCGCGATGTTAAATTCTCTAGTTAACCGCCTGCAAATTGTTTACGGATGTATATTAATTTTGATGCACCTTTTTTTCAACAATTACATTTGATTTCATGTGGTTGCATGAGCTATTATAGCTGTTGTCTTGGGTTTATATTTTATTTTGTTTTGTACATTAATGCATTTTTAAGATTTGAATGGTAGCTTTTAGCAATTCCTTTTCTGTTTCGACAGTTTCAATGCCATTGGGCTCATTCATTATGTTTTCTGTCAGCGCAGTAAGTTTAAGTTGCGGCAGTTCTTTGGCTAGGTAGGGTCTTTTGCTTTAAGAATAAAGAATAGACTATTCAATTTTAGGCTTCGCCTAGTGCTGATGATGGCCCGTACCTGTCTTTGGTTGTGCACCCGATAAGTTCCGAGGAATTGCAGAAAAGTGCCAACTTTGAAGCTTGGCCTCTATATTGCTCTCCACCTTACGGCAGTGCGAATGGGTGCATAGCTAAAAGCTAGCATGATCTATGTCGTGTTTTGACGAAGTATTTAATTATCCTTTCCCGAAGTTCTATTGCAACTGCAATGTAAGGACTGCATTTTCTAAACATTCAAAAACAATGTCGCTATGATATGTTTTGGCTACATTGGTAAAGCATAAAGAATCTTTGACAGTAAAGGTAAAAAGGACTTGGGAGAGAAACGAAAAGAGACTCTCCTCATGTAGTCTCCAAGGCATTTAACGCGATTCTTTGTGACATCGTTCCTCACTAGAAGTACTAGAATTACTGAGACTCGAGAGCAACTAAAATACAAAATTATACGAAATTTTGCACGTAGAGTTAAAAGAGAGTTGGATTTAAGACCAGTCTTGTTATAAATTTAAGCTTGTGCCCACACGTTTTAATGAGAATGCACAAAGTGACAAAAGATACATTTCAACTTGGTTCTTTGAAGGCCAAGTAAAATTGAGATGCGCGTACTAAATAGGCATAAGTATAGAATATCATATCGTCCTCCTCATTGTTAACAGAGTGCTAAAATGGCGTCAATATATGTCGAAAAGAATTTCGGATCATGATCATGCACATTTTATGATATTTTAAACGACTTGCACACGCAAAGCTAATGAAAATAATCTTCAAAGTGCTTATGGGGAATAAAACAAGGCTTATGGCGTTTGTCTTAATGAGTCAAAATTAGCTCCAGTGCTTAAATGTAATCAATGTTTTAGCACAAAGGCAAAGTAAAGTTGACAGGGCCAATTCACTCCTCTGGCTTGAGGGTGTTACATGGATTCATCGCCCGAGAGCTTATAAGTGCACATAATTCGTACATGTGGATGGCTTAATAAATGAAGGTACAATTCCACATTTATAAACTATGGTATAGCAGAAATCCTTTATGGAAGGTTATCAAAAGTCCATTAATTCGAAACACTTTAATTAGAAGCGGTTATTTCAGTCACAAAACCATTTTCCTAAATAATTTAGCTTTGATTGTATTTTTTGTGTCAGCACTTTGCTGGGCTAAGCTATAACTGCATTGCAACGAGACGATGCTCACTGTAGTGTTTTTGAATCGCAGGCTATGGATTTTGACTACAATAAAGCAATAACACAGTTGAGACAAATGCAGCGAGAGAACGACCACAACGAAATTGGCAAAGCAAACGGAAGTTGGCTATTAATGCACAGTAGAGTATCCCTTAGGGCAAAATGATAGACCACGTCTAAGGGACTTGAGGTTCCTCCATCTATGTGACTGGTGTTCTATAGACCAGCGCAGATCGCATAAAAGAAATGGGCCAGCTGTCACCATCGCTGATCCGTATTGTCCTTATCATCACTTTCACACTGTTTTCAGTGTAGCGGATTTGCTTTAATGCCTCGTTTTCCCTTCTCTTCCAGTTACCGACTTTGCAATGACGAACACAGACGATTTGCACCAAAGCATCAATGGCAGATCAGCGCCACCGCCTGGTGATTTGGCCGACTAGTAAACACCTTGGTCTGCTCTAAATGCTTAGACAACAGGCGTAAAGTAATAATCATATTCCGTCTCATTATCATTAATCCCGCTCCTTCCCCTGGAGGGGAGAAGGGGAGTTAGCAAGAGGCGGTTGCCAGGGGAGGGGAGCTCTAATAATGATCTTCTACTGTACATTTCATGAGAACAGAAATCCATTTTTTTGCATTGCACTAGGCATCCGTATTTGGGGAAGAGGAACATGATAATAGATCATTGTCCGGTTCCTCGATAAGTTAACCATTTTCAAAGATAGTTTAGAGGGATTTTGAGTGGGACCTCCTTAGCCTGAATAGTCCGCGCACGTATAGGCATGAACAGTTGGGGTAAGATTTCTGTGAGGCCAAACCGCTCTCGTTGTCCATGCTGATGGTTCGCGTCCGTGTATGAGTGAATTTGCGTGTAGCAGCAGCGGCGGCCATGCGTGATAGGGTGTGAGGCGATGAGGATGGGGAAATTGAAGGTAGTACAGTGGGTGGACAACGCCGATCCTCATTGGAAAGGAACTTAATGGCTTTGTGACGCTCAGCTGTGCCCGTGCCTCTCCCTCACCCTTCATTCCCTTCTCACATCTCCCTTTCTGCGTGTACATGCATATACGAGTAGGACCAGAGCGATGTACGAGTCATACTCCCTCGGTGTCTTACTATGGTTGGGGCTCCTACTCTGACCCCACCCCACCAGCTTCTACGCACTCTCTCGTTCGCTCTCATGTGTGCGTGTGCATGTGAGCGTGCCGTGTGCATCACCTTGGCCTGTATGTGCTTTCAAGCTAAAAGGCTAGCAGGCAAGCAGTCAGAGAAGACAGAACCAGCCGCCAATGTAATGGCATAGGTGGTGATGATAGTCGTAAAATCATTCGAGGTAGCCTAGGGGCAGCAAAAGGACACACGCATGCAACTCGCCTTAGATTTGTATGATCTGTCTCTGGCCAATCCCTTCTCTATCTTGTTGCCTGTGATCAGATGACTCACCATTTGCTTGTTATCTTTGACAGTAACGCAGAACGCTTGTGCTGGCATATGACATAGTTGCAGAGATCTTGAACTTTGTACCATGTGCATATGGTTGGTGTTTGCACCATTAGATTGTAAAAATTGTTCCTGTGCATGCACTCTACACAATCATGTTTCTTTGGTCCATTCAAAGGCTGCGTCTTCTTGGCCCAGTTGATTAGTAAAACAGGGCTCGCCTAGTTAATCACCGCCCATTTAATTCATCCAATCCCTCAGACTGACCGGTCGATGGTCTAAAGATTTCATCTTTTTATTCTCTACCAGAGGATCTCATGAAACAGCAACACTAGCAGTAGCAACGACAAGAGGGCACGGAAGCAGAAAAGCCAGAGCAAACTAACACTCCGGCTCTATGTTCACAGTATGCATCTACATCTCGGTCTGAAGATATACCATGTTCTTCAGCGTCTCTGATGCTGATTCAAGACAAGTTGTGGTTTTGCGTGTTCTTTAAAGATTTACCAATTTAGTTTACTTATCTATGTTAGTGTTGACATCGACAAAAGAGAGCAGGGCCTAATTGCTCAAGAGTGGGCCACACGTTTGACTGCTTAAAAAGGATAAGTGTGCCGGAGGGACTTTGTTAGTCTCTTGTGAGGTGCAAGTAAACGTTACACTACGGTGCTTCTTTCTGAATCCTCTTCATTCGGAGGGAATCTGATTCTTAGAGGTATTGCGCTGCAGCCCGGCACTAGGATGCATTTGTCACTCACAGTGACAGGCTGAATAGCCTTGACTTCCCTTAACCTCCTCCCAGGGATTAAATGTGTGGACTGTAGATATGATGATAGAGGTAGGGCCGTGGTGAACTGGCGAGGATGTGTGTGGTATCCATGTCTTCTGCGTACTGACAGAAATTTGAAATGTGGTTCTGGATCCTGTGGCTGCTACTGTACAAACTCAACTTAAATTATTTTTGAAATCGTCTCCCTTTTTTGCTATGTTTAGATACTATAAGTGTCCAAAGAGTTTTCTTTGGCATGGTGATCTCACCGATCATACGAAAAGGGTGCATGACATCACTAGGCGTCTTCGCAATTGCAGTCGTGGTGGAAGCGCTGCTAATAACAACACCACCGGTGGATGCACCAGAAGCAGTCGTTCCGCAGGTACATGCCAGTGCTCGTATTACAAGTACGATGCGATGTATCTGAGCAAGCTGCGACGTCACAAGCGTTCGCATATGGGTGCAAAGCCATTTGCCTGCATCTTTTGTGCCAGCAAGCCGGCGTGGAAGAGCGACCTCGAACGCCACCTAGAATTCTACTATAAAGATAAGTTCGAGGCAGCTAAGGATCTGGCTCTTATTATGCCCCATTTTAAAAACAACACCAAAACGGCAGCTCTTGATCATGGCAAGGAACAGATAGTGCGGCCTTCCTTTGCAACTTTGGCAGTGAGTCTGCTAATTACTTCTTCTCCCTTTTATGGAAATTTGGAAGTACGATTTTATTATATGTTCTAGAATTCGCTGAATTCTCAGCCGAATCGAGACGCATCAATGCTCTTAGGACCCCTCTTTTTCTCACGATCATCTCACCCTCCCTACAACGACAACTACAGCTCCTCAGCTGCTAATCAACACTCTGCTGATGCTCTTATCAACGGCGCAGGCGCCAGACCCAAGGTTCTGTCCACCGTTGCACCCTCTTGCCTTCCTTTTGAGCCCTCGACTAATCCTTCTAAATTTTTGGCCCCTAAAGTACTTCAATCACCACCGCCACCCCACCTCTGCCGTTACCGTCTCAGTCGAGCACCGCAATCCCATTGTCAGCGACAAAGGATTTAAGCACCCTTCTGAACAGCTAAAACAGGATGGTAAGTTGAGTGGCCATTGAACTCTGTCTTAGCCATGAGTCTAGCCCTAATAACCATAAATACCGAGTGGAGTGCACAACTACAGCTCTTTGCCTCACCTGCACATACAAGCAGTGGCCTTCCACGAGTGCGATACCACTAGCAAGCAATAGCGCGGGGTGTTGACGATCTCAAAGTGAAAAGTAACGAGCTCATAAGTGCGCGCACGGGTGGGCGAGAGGGCGGGAGGGCGGGTGGGGGCGAGCACACACATACAAGAAGATAACTGTAAATGGATTTCCATAAAGTACTAAAGACTGGCCTTCTCGTGCAAGTAGAGGCGTAAATGTGCTTTGTTCGTGTTTCGGACTGTCGTTGTATAATTTTGCCATAATCTGAGACAATCCTTGCACCCGCGTGTAACCTCTTTTCAGAGAAGCCATTCTCCCTAGGCACTCGCTCTTGCCTAGGTGAGTAAGGTAGCTAAGAGAATTGGGTGTGGAAAGTGGTCAGAAATTTCGGTTGCTTAGTAAATCTATTTTACTTGAAAAGATGAAAAAGTGCAAATGTGACTCTGTGCCTACTGATGGACTGTTTAGAACTCGTTAAGATGTAGGGAGGACAGAAACTTAGTGGTGGGCTTGGATTTCACTTTCCAGGCACCGAATGTATCATTTTTTTGTTACAAAAGTTCGACTGAACCGTAATTTCTACAACTGGCATTTTGTCATGTTATTAATGAGCACGATGTACAGCAGGGACTAGTTTAACCAGGTTCGGCTAACTTATGCGCTGTCTTGAAGCACCAACTCTCGACGCTTATTTCTACTACGCTTTCAGCTATATACGCAGTACAAAACTGACGTAACTTCATTGCGAAAGAAAAGAGGATTTTTACCCCCGGAGTGACACGATGGTCCTGGCTTGCTAGTTAGGGTGGTCCTCGCCGTCATGCCCAAGAGGTTTCTTAACGCGTAAATTACAGCTGATCTTTAAGTCCACGAAACCGAAGGGCAAAAATTGTATGCCGATTAACCACTACCGCTAGAAGTGAATTATTCTGTGTGGATGGACTTATGGCAAAATGAACGCAACGATATGTCATTAAAAGCGGTTGAACTAGGTTTGAAGGGTAGAGGTAGGATTCAATTTACCGCAAGGAACGTATGTAGATCTTAAGCAGTTTTGCCCTCAAGGTGGTGAATTGCGTAAGGAAGCCGGAGTTATTTTGTGCTAGACGACATAGTCCGTCGATATTTGCTATAGCCCTAACCTAGTGTTTTCGAATGGGCTCAGTAGACAACAATGGCAAAGAAATGTACAAAAACAACTAACTGAAATGGCGAGAGAGAGTGAGAGTGTGTCGAAAGAGCCGCCGTGCATATGATCCCCTTCCCTCAGCAATCGAAGCCCATCAGTTTCTTATTTGCTTCGAGCTTCCTACCTAGTTATTAAAGTAGCAAGTACAAAAATAAAGTTATCTTGGAGTCAGTAGTGATTGCCTCGGCTCTGGAGTGTCCCTCGGATCCCCGTACGGTGGAAGCCTAAACTCGTCTTTACCGCTTTACTGCACGTATTGAGGTATGGAGGCAGAGGTGAGGTATGCTGATGGCAACTGCTGCATCAATTAACCACCACGTTAACAACATTCACTTCCGATTTGGCTTATCCTAAGATCTATTCAACTAAACAGAAGAGAACTTGCAAAGCAGATGTCAATTGGCAACAAAAAGTCGCTACGATTTTGATCTTTCCTAAAAGAAAAAAACTCAAAGATCTTGCACCTAGGGAGGTAGTAGCCTTAGCAAGGCAACAATGTGTTGATTGAGGATTGAGCAGGTTGGACGGAAGACGTTTTGATGCATCGAAGGCAAGTTATTGATGTTGTGACTGCAATGAAATTATGCAGAAATCAGACCTGGTCGAGGTTGACTACACTCGGCGTGCGCTGTATATTCACACGCCTGCCGAGATTGTCTCTTATCTAGAGCACTTCCAAAACCCTTAGAAAGGCAAGTGGATGATGGAAAGCATGGGGTACTGAGCACGAAGTGAGTGTTGACACAAAATGCTCACGCGCAATAATGCCGTGAAGTGAGTCAAAGCGTTAAATTGATGAAATGGTGGTGGAGATTGAGAATAGAGTCAAAGAGACATAATTGCCAGTGGTCTTCATGACTCAGTGGCTAAAACACTGGTATCGTAGACCAGGAGCCGACAGTTTGATTCTCTTCGGACGCTGATGCAACCACTCACACCTACCTCATATAGTCGGTCATAGCACAGCTCTATCTACAAGCTTAACACGGCGGATTTAATGGATCCGATGCTGAACCCACGTGTGTCATGTCAATGGGTGACGGCAAGGTTAAGCGAGCCAATAGGATGAATGGAAGCCGATTTTTACTCTCCAACTTCCATCATATTGAGAGAGTCTATGTTCAGAGAACCGGAGGCAGTAAACAAACGTCTAGCCAGAACTTAAAAAGAGCACGGACTCGAAGCAAAGACTGTGTTGGCCGAGGACTGCTTTCAAGACGCATTAACCGAAGACGCCGGCTTTCGAATCCGAGGCCTCTCTCATGCAAAGCGAGCTTTTCATCACCGAGCTGCATCCCTGGCCTCATATCAATCTTAATTTGGTGCTGCATCGACTAATGCTAGAAAAGCCAAGGTCTGAGTGGGTTGAAGTCGTATGTAGAGCCTTTGTCTGTGCAAATGTGGAATGGCGAGTAACCGTAAAACGTGGCAGCGAAAACTTGCACACTCTCGATAACGTAGAGATTATACAAAGTAAAACACTGCTATCAAGGGAACTTAGCATATTTCTTTTTGCTAGAGGGTATTTCTGTGAGAGCGAAATCGCCTAAATCCTGATTTTTAGGGATTCGAACTACACTAACTATTTTACCCTTAATGCAAAAATATAATGATATGCTCGAGTTCATAGTCAGCAGCTCATGATGCTCATTATTCTTCTTATCGATAAGATGAAAACGATGCGCATGAGCTGTTTAGCCTGTTAAGAGTTTTAGCCGCAACATCAGAGCGATAGGAGTGGATACTTTTGGTTAGGATGTGGTGCGTCACCCTGCGCAGAGTTTGCCGCATGAAATGGCTAATGCATCGCTGCAACCTATAAGATTGTTCGAACATCGGTATCAATGATAACTGAATGCTTCTTTAATATTATTGAAGACCCGCGTCAACAGTCATTGATGGGGGCTCAAATTCATAAATGTCATAGCAACAGAGCCTGAAAGAAATCGATGGCCAGAAGACATGAGTGATAAAATCCAATTTATTTACTCTACAAGAACGACCATGTTAACTCCTACTTCCTTGTCATTAGACACCTCATGCGATACCCACGTACATGTAGCCACGGAGTCTAGCGTCCTGTCGCCTGTGCGCACAACAGATTGAAATCGAGAAAATCTCACTGCTACACCATTACAGAGATGGCTTAACATAGTGCCATATCAGTGCATTTCCCGCTAATCTGCTCTGTTCCAACACCCCGCGATATGCTATGCCATGTTGTGCTGCACCACATCACAGTGCCAAGTGCATACACCCACATCCTCGCCTCCTCTTTCCTTCCTCGGCATCCATACCTATCTCTATCTCTGCTACCTTACTGCTCACGCGTCAACCAGTTACATAGTAATGATTCGAGCACGCATACATGCCTCGACTTTATGTGACTATTTAAGCCGAAATCGGTGATTTGTCATGTTGCTTGCGCCAACCTGCTAAAGGACATAAACTAAATTAAAAGATGCAAGCATTGTGAGCGGGGTGGCGCAGTGGTAGCGCACTGGGCTTACAACCCAGAGGTCCGTGGATCAAAATCACGCCCTGCGAGTTCATCGTTTGCTCATTCACATGGTCGGGCATAGTTTCATCTTGCATCGACGCCTCGCTTACCTGGCTTACCAAGGCGATTCGCCAAGTGTTCGCCTGCCACTTCAATTCACTATTCTTTTTCCGCTGACCAGACGGCAGGATTTGCCAGCATACTGGCATGCGCTCACTTAGCATGTCCACCAACTAGGCACTAACCATGCGTTTGTATTCATACATTTTTGTGATTGCATGTAGTGGCACAGGATTCACTACTAAGTTGTCCTTCGAAGGCAAAGCAAAGCCGAATTGCGAAGGCTAAGTAGAAATAAGCATAGTGTGCCATGATATCCTCTTCAGTAAACTCAATGCTAAGAAAATGTTAAGTTAACACCAAAATGTGATAAGCGGCTTTCCGGACCGCATGGTTTTACACATTTCAAAGTATTGAAAATTGGGCCTAAGCACACAAGACCAATAAGGGTAGCCTTTAAAGGAATTGCAATGAATAGGGCAAGCCTTTGCGCTTTTTCTTAATAGAGGCGCAATCAACTCCATCAATGTACTGCAATCAATGTTTTACCGCAAAGACAAAGTGCATTTGACAAGGCGAATTCGCTGCTGTGGCTTGAGAGTACTACACAGATTTTATCATTTGACACCTCATAAATGTGCATCTCTCACTAAAGCGGTTAGCGTAATAAGGAAAAGCTTCCGTCGTACTTATTTAAAAGTGAAGGAGAGTAGGCATGCTTGATGTAAGGTTATCCAAATTTTGTTGGGAAAAAGCGCCTTGATTAGAGCGTCATTTCAAACACGAATCCATTCTCTCAAATGCTTCACATTTGATTGCTGTATTAAAGGGGCTGAATCCAGGCAATGATGAGCAACTAGACGGATTCAGCAATGCTGGCAAGGATCCACTGCTCTTTCATGACAATAGGGCTAGTATTTAGAGGGCTCTTTTAATGCCGTTTTTTTAGGGTACGCAGAATACTTCGCTTGATATGTGCTGCAATACCTTATTCAGACTAGCGCTAATCGCTGGCGACACAAAAATTGAGCAACGAGGCAATGACTTCTGTAAGTTCAAAAGAGTTTGCGTTTAAAGAGAAAGGAAGCGCAGGTATAAGTAAAACGCCAAAGCATTTTTAGGCATTAATCGCAAATGCTTTACATTTCTTTACTTCAAAATGGCCCAATCATTCATCCACATTTCACAACGGTAAAATAAACATACTTTGCTGGTGAAGATAACATTGCTGACGCTTGCTTGTGCTTACTACGAAATCTTATGGCGTGGAGGTTAGTGTTGTTCTCGAACTGTAAGGACCGTTATTAAGAGAAGCACTGCGATAGGCATCGATGAATCATGCAACGTAAGGAGAAATCATAGCAGGTCAAAATCTCAGGTTATTGCTGAAAATTGTAAGTAGTGCAAATATGGATTGCATACAAAATGTCACTACATGATGGGATCAGGTAAAAATTGGTCTTGCATTAAAAGCAAGTCAGTCTATGGAGGATAGAGTTACGTCTCGAATTATGGCCTTTCTAACCACGCGAAGGGTAGCTTAGCCCTTCTGCACGTTATTAAGCAGCGTGCTCTTGCATACTACTTCAACATTCGACACCAATGTGGATGCAGTCCACAACGTTTATGTGCCTCTCACGGGAACGCGTTGGAGTCTGCTCGTTTGATAGGTGCGCTGATAACCAACACCAATGGGATCACGCATGAGTCATTACAATGAGCAGTTAGCAAACCCATCTCATGTTTGTCGGCAGAGTTTTTAGGAACCTAGCGACCAGTGGCCACAAAATGAGAGGACTTTAGCCCAAAAAATACTTTAGTTGGAAAGTCTTCGAGGAATCACACATAGGCACACGCAAAGGGGAAAGAACATTAATTAGCGCCTAAGAATCTATAATATTCGCTTAGCAAGCATCAGCCACTCTATTATTTATTTCGATGGAAGGCGGTCGTTCTGCATGGTGTCAGATCATGGCACCCGCAGGATGGGCAGCTATGGAAGCAACTGGACGTTTCACGTTGGAATGAAGTGTAACGGAATATTTACAGTACTGCATAAATAAATTCGCATCACACTGATTGATTGTATTAGTTGAATCAAAGATGCAATATTAGCCGTCAATCGCGAAATTCAAACGCAGAACTGGCAAAGCGCTACCTGCAGAAGTGCAAATGTGGCTGTGTGCCCTCCTACCTTCTTCATCACAGACGAATGGAGCTTGTAAACCTAAAGTACCTGAAATAAGGTAAATTCGTGGGCAAATCTCGTTCACTGTATGATGAAGCCTAATTCTTACCAACCCGGATAACTAGAGTCCACTCTACTCCCTGCAAATCTTGCACGGAACTAATCAGACTAAGGAGAACAGTGGTTTAACGGAAGAACAGTCACAAGGCGAAGGTCCCGTCAGCGTCTTCAAACGGTAAGATTTTGTAAGTTGCCCATGCATAATAAAATTGCGTTTTAGCAGGTACGCTTCAAACCAAATGAATTGAAATGCCGCAAGGCAGGTGACATCAAGACTATACCACTGAATGACCACAGCGACCCTGTCTCGCAAACACGGTGGGAGGGCTGCTTATGATCCACAAAGACCTGATATCCAGACCAAATAACGGGGTCGATTTGTGGAAACTCGTGCTATCAGTGCTGCAGATATCAAAGCGCCCATTTACTCGATTCTCTTTGCTTTGATGCCCAGTGACCTTTGCATCCCCATCGGTAGTATCTACTCGCTGACCATCTTCAGGATTCTCACAACGGTGGCAACGATGACAACAATCCAAGACACTAAAGCCGACCCTACACATGATCTATAGTCATGCAGTCCTGATCTGTAAAACAGGCGGCTTTCTGAGCAGAACTAATTCATCGAAACAAAATTCTATGTGTGAATTTGCAAATCCTTTGTAAAAATTCGCTTTCAAAGTTTTGCAGTTTTCACAGTTTTTTGCATGTGAGTAATCCGCCTGTAGTCATAATTTTGAATGGATTTCCGTTAATAAGTAGTACTGCAAGGATGCAGTGTTATGATTTCCACAGGAGGTGAAGCATTTAAGTGCAGAAGAACTCGACCCTATAGATATAATCAAGACGAAATGAATGGCTAAAGCTGCTCTAATGGCTCCTTCGTGTTAATCGTCACAAGGTAATCATTGGTTTGGGCGAATCACCCTTTATCCAGGTCGAATGGCTTTGCAAAGATTCCCTGTAAAGACGTGAATAAATCAGTCCCGACATTAGGGACTTTCACGTTTGTAAATTGATTTTGGCTGGCTAATCCAGTTCCTTCGCTGCAGAGTCATTCAGTGCAGTCACTATGGCGACGGCACACGCTCAAGCCACCTTCTTGCAAACCCACCCATTAATCCACCCCACCACCTTCAAATTGGCGATCTAGTCATCAATTTGTGATCATTTCGCTTTTCGCTACCACTTACGCAGCATCCAAGTCTTCTCTGACAAGAATACGAACTCATAATACTTAGACAGAATGTGCAGTGTTGACGCGCATAAAGGCTGGATGACCGGTGGTATGGCTTGGATGCTCTGACGATCAGCGGAAGTACAAATCTTAAACGTAAATCGCTCGCTAAGCCAATCGCATCAATTGAATTCAGCATAAATGTACAAAGCGATCTCTTTCATTCTGTGCAAGTTCATACGGTTTAGAGCGGCAATTTGGTTCCAATAGCTTCATTTCTGCTGGTATCATATTAATGTCTCTGTTTTGTGTTGCTTATTTACTCGATAAATGACATGAGACAAAAAATACATTCCGATCCAAACCTTTTATAACCAACGCCTCTATTCTCACAGTGTCATCCAAATTACGCCCCGCGAAGATTCCATCATCACGCGCTGACCTTACCATGGTATGACACACCACTGCATACCGTTCTCACATCCTAATTTAATAATACTTTTAAGGTCTCTTCTCCTGTTGCAGTCCAAAACAGAATAACTGGAAATTGTGTGAACTAACCTCTACGAGGACCAACCAGCACAGCGACCTTAAGACTCGCTTACATTACTCAAGATCCGCAAGCCCAAATTAGAGGCAAACTGGTGACCGGAAGAAAAACGTGTTGATAAAGAGCCTCAATATATAGATGTACGCGTTTAAACAGTAAGCGAGTATGCGCGTGCAATTTGTCTGTTCTTTGAATCTCCACTTTCTCACTCTCCATCCCAAAGTCAGTTGTGCGTTATTCTTGAGAAAGGCTTAAGGTCTCTAACCAACACTGCTAAGCAATGCAAAGGAGATCATCCCCACAATCACTGTCACAAGAAACAATTTCAAAAACAAAGACTGTGAGGCCATTTAATCTGCAAATGTTGACAATGCAAAAGCCACATGCACATTAACAGTAGCAATCTTGATGATGATGGTGATGATGATGGGCTAAGAACTGTGTCGACACTGCTAGGGACGGCGCCGCCACACAGACAAAATGCAAACAATTGCAACATTGAAGCGCGTATAGAAATGTCGAACGATCTAGCAGCTAATTAGTTAACATCATTGTGCTTCAAGCCCTCTCTTGACATCTGTAAAATTGATGTGTGTGAACAAATTTGGCTTCTTCCTTCAAAAAACGCCGTATACTATGGCTCTTCAACATCGCTGATGTCTCTCAACCCTGATTTGACTGATACAAGCTAAAATAGATTAAACTAAGGTAAATTGAAATGGTGGAATCGCGGAGAGAGGAAATGAATTTTGCATAACCCTTACTTAGGTACACATCGTACTATCTGCGTGTCACCAGAAGTAGCGCTTTGTCATGTAACAGTGTCAATACACCTTCATCGCACACGTCAAACAGCCGAGTTGATCTGGAAGTTACATTTCATTGTACCAACATTCGCAACACGTTGACTCATGTGTAGACAAAATGTATAACAAATTTATTCCACACATTTCTTAGCATAAATTAACCAGATAGGCACTTGCTAATCAGCTTACATACCGATGTAAGCAAGGATCGTGGTCGTATTCCTCTTACCCGCCTTCCAGCTGTTTGGTAAGATTAAGTACTTTGTATACCCACTTCCATTCAACTTTATGATATTTCTACTGCGAATCTAGAAGGGCTTTTGAATATTTTGCGCCTTATCCCCATTGGGACCTCACAAACGTATAACTTGAAGTTTTAATATGGCATGTGTGGTTTTGGCTGTGGGATTGTGCTGTTATGGAGATAAGTCACTTAGTGGTATTCGCAAACACAGTCATTTTAGAACCATCGCCTTTTGTAAAGACAGCGCGCCTTGGTCTCTACATCGGGAAGAAGAGAAACGAACACTGATTCGATGGTATGCTTCCACAACTCGGAACAGCAAAGCCTAAATGATGACTTGTGACTTCAAGCAAAATGAGCGACCAAGTGTTTAAGCAAGCATGAGCAATGTTTCAAAGTCTATTAATGTCAACCTTAAATTTATTTTTCGAAAGTTTCCCATCAAGTTTGCACGGCTCTTGATCATGACCCTCTCCTCCCACCAATCATTGCCAACAGTACATTGTCCTAACGTTTAAAGCTCATTTAGTTACCACCATCTTGTCTCTTCTAGAAGCAACACGGTGCTGCTATTCGAAATCAAATGTATGTCCTGCTTATTTTGAGCAATGTGACAAACGATTACAAAATTGTTGTGGAGGGTTGGTGTGTCGCGACTACAAAGGCCTCTTCCCCACTCCTGACTACATGGGTAGATGCCATTATTGAAAAGCATATGAATTATTGTGCATGTCTTTATTCTCGCATTATTATCCACTCTGTCTCTCCCTCTCCACCCATCTCTCACATTCCCCAGTTTCATTCATTTTTCCATCCCCACATAATTGCTATGTAAAAAACCAATCGTTTGACTACTAGTCTGTCTTCAACAGCCAGAAAGGTAATTAAACAAGGGTCCAAAAAATTAAACCGTTAAAACACTAATAGCAGACATTTGACAGATTGATGAATAAATGGACAATAAGGTTGGGACGTTGAGTTGCATAGTGATGAGAGGTTCGAGGAATAGACGAATGGATAAACAATCAGAACAATGAGTATTAAATGACAAATTGCTTGTAAGTTGTCTTGCTTTGGATCCTAATTGAGCTCAAATGATGTGAGCGGTGACCAGGAAAGTCAGTGAGGCATATCACCCACCTACAGTTTGTGTTGCATCACTGCCCCTCTCACATATTTAACAAAAGTCGAAGACAGCAGTGGAATGAATGCCGCGCTTTTGCTTCATCGACGTCATCAAACGGTTGAGCGTGAAACTCAAAAGGAGATTCTTGGGCTGTCGAATGTGGACGTTAACGCAAAACTACTTTAAGTGATCAAGGTGAGATTGGTACTGGCTCGAAGTAGTCATTGAAGGAGTTGAAGCTAAAGTCGTTTATGTGGCAATCACAAACATCTCGCTACCTGCTGCGATTGCACAAGGCCTTGTCAACAATTCAGCCGCAGTTGACATCCCCTCCTATTCTACCCAAAACAACAAATTTGTTCAAGAATTCCAATATCCACCAATCGACCACACCTCAGCCTGTCATAATGAGCATTTATGACTGCCTTATTAGGTTTAATGCCTGCAGTAGATTTCGTGGCATTAAGCAGTGAAAATGAACATGGGTAATTATTGTAATAGCAACAGGCGGGCATCATTGTTTGCCGTTTCTATGACTCTAGTTAATTTTGACTAAATATTTAAAATTAGATGAAACGAGTAGGAAATACATACTTTTGCGTAAGGGTGGTGTAGTTACTTCTACTTTGCTGCTACGCGATTTAACAAAGGCATTTTCGTCCATATCATCTGGCTCTATGTATGCACTAACACCTGCTTTGATTGTTTGCCTCGGCTTTAGTGGGTCTGCATAAATGACAGTGCATCAGTAGGTAATTATCTTGGGTGAGGGGTGAGGGTAGTGAGTTGTTATTTATAGCATTCGCTTATGCGTGTCCATATAATTAAGTACGGAGGTGAAATGTGGAAGCATTGGAGAAAAAGAAGGAATATGAGCTACCGAATTCAAGGCAGCGGATAATAAGAATGATGCTGAAAGATTATTTTGACAGCAGCGAAAGGGTAGTGTAGTTGGTTCTTTCAGTGAGATCTAGTCAACACTAACTAGTACCTTAGCATTCACCATAACGAGTAGAAAGGACTCACCTTCCTTAAAAGGTGGCGTAGTTGCTTTTTCTTTGTTGCTGGAGGCTCTAATGAGATCAAGTTTAGCCTTATCACCTGGATGGATGTGCGCACTAACACAGACCATAATGGTTTGGTCTGGATGCAAAGTTCCGAAGTAGTTTTGAGTTGGAAAGGAGTAACAATGCCCCGCTACTTGTTGTCGAGACCCCAAAGAATGTGATAGTGAAGAATAGAACAGGTGAGTCGAGATTTATGATGCCATTTTACACGCACCGTGTAAAAGTTTATTGCTTCAAGTTGCACATTCTGGGGAGCTGTAGGGTCTGCACAAATAAAAAGTGACACTGTGTAATTCTTTGAAAGGAAGGGTGAGAGCGATGGATTTCTATTTTTATTCTGATGTTCTTCTGCCAATCTTCGCATTAATAAGGATGGAAATGGAATCGGTATGCATTTGAGCGAAAGAAAATCCCCGACCGCTAAATGCCTGAATGACGACTGGTAAATTAAATGCATCTGATTCACTATATATATCGATTTCTTTGGAAGAAATCGGGGAAATAAACCTGGGTGATTGGCTTATATCAACGAAATGGCGCAGCTATTAAATGCTCTGACATAATCACGCCGAATTTTAATTGCTTTAGTAACGTATGACAAAACGAGTGGAAGGACTCGCCTCTCATGGAAGGAGGTGTGATTACTGTCTCTTTGTTGCTGAGAGCACTAATGGGATCACATTAATCCTATCAACTAAGTAAGTGGATACACCAATTTGGGTTACAATGGTTTGCCCTGACTCTAAATATTCGAAGGTATAGTTATGGCTTCTGAGAGGGTAAAAATACCCTGCTAATTATTTTTAGAACTCCAAAATTCGTAATAGTAGAAAATAGATCCGATGAGCCGAGGTAATTGGTCCCACTTCATGTGCATCGGGAGAGAGTCGATTGCTTCAAATTGCATAAATTGGAGATGTATGCGAAATGGTCAAGTATTAGGCTAATTGAATGAATGTCGGCTGCTGAAAGCAAAAGTTGTGCGGAAGATTAAACATCATTGGGTCCGTTCAATATTTTGCAATGAAGCCAAGGTAGGTTGCAGATGGCATATTTTCAGAGGGTAACTTGTGATACGTAAAGGTCTGTTTTCAACATTCAAGATGTCTTTAGAATCTTTTTTTAATGGGGGGATTTTATTATATTCTCATGGGTGACTGGGACTCATCCAATCTTTGCAATCCACTCATGCAATCCATATGTAGTATACTTAACGATTAACTGAAGTTTTGTAAGTTTAATGATAAATGCAGGATAGACTAATCAGTAGCTTGCGCTGCGTGGTGAAAATCGCAAGTGCAATCAGAATGCATTCGCCTACAAAATACAAGTAGTTTGAGGCTTCAGTGACTGAGTGAGCGCACTGTTTAGCCCTTGAGTAGTGGCCTTAAAGGGTAACACACGCTCTTTATAGTTTAAAGTAAATGCACTCCTGAGGAAGGTTGGTAAATTTTTTTGGTTTATGTCTCTCCATCGATAAGGTGATCACTACTAACATTAACTCCCACTTAGTGCTAATTTAAGCACTGTTAAAGGTTTTCATTGGCAGGTGATAATGTGAGCAGCCTTTGTATAAATGCCTGCTGAATGAAAGAAAGAGGCGATTTCAATTTACAGTCCCTGCTTTTGTTAATGGCTGCAAATTGATTGCTCTAATGCATATATTTCTCTTGCCCCCAAATAGGGCAAAAGGTCGCTAATAGTAGAGGGTGAGCACGCACTTGAACCGATTACGTATTGAAGGGAATAATCCAGTGTGAGAACACAACAGTATAAACTCCTTTTAATGATCTGTTTGACTTCTTAAGTCGCCTTAGGGTGAGACATCGTTTTTTTGAGTCGCGTAATAATCTGCCATTCCACTCATGGCAGACAAAGCAAAAAGCATTCAAAGGAAATGCTAGAGAATCAATCGCTTGCTATGTTAGTTATCGCAAATAAGGAACAGAGCACGATGAGTGCGATTAGTCAGCCCTCTAACTGATGTTCCAACCTGAGCAACGTGTGCTCTGCAGTCAGAGCAAAATCAAGCTATTACTATTGGGATGAAGCGGAAGTACCAGTACCAAACCAATTACAAATAGTTGACAAATTTGACTATGTTAGCTACATCGGATTCCGAATAAAAACCGTCAAAAGAAACTGACAGAATCGTTTGCTGGTCAATCCGCCAACTACGTGGCACTTAATGGCGAGTTGACCATGTTCTCTAGACCTCGTGGGCGTCTGCTCATTTTGTCTCCCTAGTCAAGGGAGTTCAAGCGAAAAAGCGCAAAGTTTTCAATGGAATCGTTTTATCGGTGTTTGCAGATGCGTACATTCCTATGAAGTGATTCAGCCTTCTGCATTTCATGATGGCATTTTAAATTGCATCTAAGCTTATACTGAACGAGATCTGACAAACATATCAAATTCATTTTACCTCAAACTCAGACGATCTAAAGCTTTGTAGATTAGTCGGCTGATAAAACTTGTGAAATATTTACATGATCACAGTCCCTGCTCGGGTAAATTTGCTTAAAGCGATTATACTTGTGCATAAGAAGGCTAAATGGGCGTCATCGAATCAACTTTTTGTGAAATCTTTAAGTATAGTTTGTAAAAGTCTGTTGATAAAACAAGTTAAATGCATTTGTACCTGATTTACGCTCATACAACATAGTTTTAATAAAAAGCTTCTGTGTTCAATTCAAAATATAAGGAGGGCAATAAAGTGTTTTGTAATAGGATTGGCCTAGAAGTGGCAGAAAATTTAGATGCTAATCAAAAACTCTACGTCCAATACAGAATACCCAATTCTCGTGGAAGCTCGTTGCTCAAGGAATTGTACTTGCACAAAAATTACAATCGGCCAGTCTGGCATGTGCCAATATTAGTGAACCGTAAGACAAGCAGATGGTGGCTTAACTAGCGACTGATGAGATGCTGAATTTGTTTTGGGTATAGAAGTGCATCACTGCATTTCAATGTTTTCTCATCCGTCAAGTAAAGAGAATTTCGAGGGAAGTATGCGACATAGAAAATAACACTCAGATTTTCATTTATGAGGCCCAGTCTTAACATTTAACGCAAATTGCATTAGCATCTCATTCCAAGCATTAAGAACTAAAAGGCATTTACGGTGCAGGAGTGCAGAAGCAAGACAGCTGTTCCTCTTGCTTTAGTGATGAATGGAACCAATTTCATCACTTTCCTCTTTCTTCCGATCTCTTCGGCAAGTCTGATGCATTTTAGTGAGTATGTGGACGCTCCAAAAAGATTGAACCTAACTTATCGCGTTGTCCCACCATGCGTTTGACGCTAATCAAAATATTTCTTAGATTTATGCTTAATTGTAACATTTTGTAGCTCAAACCACAGGTGATGGTGAAATACGTCATTACCGTATCGATATTATGAGCACTTGGGACATGGAAATTGTTGGAAGAACGCTGTCATAGATACCATCCCTGTGCATGATTTCTTGATTTATTGAGCTTACTTCCTGAATTCTCTTTATACTCATTCTACACAACGCTTGCTTTGTAAAAAAATATGCCGAAACGTATGATCTAGCGTAGTGAGGCTGGGCATGCTTTCCTGGTCTTCGTAAGTATGCATTGCTTTTTGTTTTAACCCGCTGTTTTTTTTATTAGCGTGATGACCCACTAAGTCGGTGCCACTCATTGTGCATTATTTTAAGTTGTACAGTAGACATACATTCATCTATGGACAACTGTCCATTGTTCTCTTGACGGTGCGCGCATCGTATCAGTCCTTTTAAGATTTGGAAACAAGTACAAAAATATCATTTGATGAGCACGCATCTTTTAATAAAAGGGTAGGTTTGAGTGTTGATTTGTGTGCTGATGAGGTGAATTAGATAATGTGTCTGTCTCTGCCCTAGCTCAGAGTATCAGGCAGGCTTTGGTTACCTTTTGCAAACACTCGTGCAAACACATGCGTTGCAAGTCGAGAGGCATACAAGTTGAGGTTTTTGAACCGTATCAAGTCATAAAATGTGTATTCCATAAAAAATAACCAGAACGTTGGTTTCTTTTGAGCTTTCTACTTAACTAGTGGGATAAAGCTTCAAAGGTTTATTCTTAGGACTCCGAATGCCCTAGATGGGGTCAAATGGGCGGATTTTCGAATGTAACTCGCACCGCATTACAACTCGATTTCAAGGCGCCTTTACTTTGCACCGCGTCTTAAATTGCTTTGTATTGGTCAAGACGAGGTCCGCACATTTAAACATGAAGGGACTGATTAAACAATGTTTGCATGGGCACTCAAGGAATGGAGTCAGTTCAGCTTTATGCAAGTTTTCGTTTTATTTACTGGAATGTAAGTACTTATTCCTGCTCATTTAAGTGATTAGAAATCTTGAACCCGCTGATGTGCAATTAAGTATGCTGACCAAGGTGGTGGCTCACGACTTACTCTTGTTTGAGCTTGCGGCACTTTCAGCTGTCATATTGAAATGTTACTTTTCCTTCGGCATTACTGTTCAACTTTTGCATAATCCATCAACTTCTTTGAATACATCTCAGCATCTTTGGAGCCTGTACAAATGTCTATTGAAACACTGTACGCCAGTCGTAATAGTAAGTTCAGTGATTATCTCTTCCTTTTCGGTGGCCGGGTAGTAAGACTGATGGGATGAGAACAGACCTATTGATCCGGGTACGAATGAGTACGGAGGGAACTCTGCCCTACTTCAGGCAACTCTGAGAGCTCTAAGGGAGCAGCTCTGTTTTTTGCCTTTAATGCTCTAACATAACGAGAACATTTAAACAGAAAGCATGTAGCATAGCCTCCTCGTCTTATTTTCCACCGTCCTCTGTGGTTCGTTAATGAGTCGTCTCTGTGCATGCCATTAAAACCGGTTTTTTGTTCCGGATTTGTACATGAGCACAATCGTTTCGTGAGACCGATGGACGCAGCATTTTGTGATGAATGGTAACTAATTGATCACGGAGTCGTGCGTTTCTCACGAAGTAGCTTGCACGTGAAAATATTTCATCATCTGCTGATGATGGAACGCGTAGTGACTTGTAGGTGGAATCACCAATCATTTTATCCACACTAGGTTTTTTGGTAAGTAGACGTCAGTAAGACTGTACAGTACGAACTTTCTTCTGCTTAACGGGTGACAGTTTAAAGCTGATCGCGATATACGACGCCCTTTGTGGTGCATTGTGATCCTCACCTTATAGCCGTAAAATAAGTGGCGAGTAAATACTTTCGCTTACCAGCGTGAAGTATCCGAAAGCCATTAGATGCCTCAGATCACGCAATCAATGGCCTAATGCGGTATACTGCTTAAATTGTCATCGTATCACTTTGATCTCGTTCCTTGACTACTTGTTCGGTTTAAAGGTTGGTATTGGTGAGAGTAGCGATGGTAGCTTTCAGCCTAGTAGGTAAGACTTCTGACTTTTGATCAAAAGATTGCAAGGTTGGCTCCTGCTAGGAGCGCAGACGCCTCTTTCTTGCTCTACTGCTGCTTTCCACGGTTGCTAGCTGTGTGCGGCTCCAGCAAGTACAGCCAGACGGAAAGGAGAAAATACTGACTGAGAAGGAGGCTGCGAGAGCAGGAGAAGAAACAGTTGATCGGAAAGACCCACGGGCTAGAGAAAGGCTCAAACTTTCGGCATCTACGTTATTAGTACAACTCCCTACCCGTCCGTCATCGCCGTTTTCCTTCTCCTACCCCCACATTCACCCATCTCTCTGTCTCCCATCACTGCATTCATCATTACCACCACTCCATCCCCAAATCTTGCTCTTTTCACCAACACATTCACACTCATTCACTTCGTACGCCCCATCATTTTTTCGTTCCTATCTCCACTATCGTTGCCAGCCTTCCTTCCTCCATTGGATTCCATGCCACGACATGGCATGACGCATCATGTATAATTGCTTCGCTGTTGCCGAGTAAGTAGTATTGGTGGAGGAAGAAAAGGCTCGGTCAAACTGTTTGAGCAGCCTTTTTAAGTAAGAGACTTCTCGTTGCAACAGATAGATGATGATGGAGGATGATGAGCGGTGGTTGAGAGAGGTGAGTGGGAGTGAAAAAAATTAAAGCATTTGAGGGGACCAAGCTGTAATAGTAGTAGGCGGGATGATTAGAAGACTAGAGTGGGTGTGAAAGGAGTCAATGCGTAGGAATGTGGTGATGGCACCTGGTGCAAGATGAAGCAGAAAGAACGGAGCTCATGTCTTCTAAGCTAGGGACTAGAGCACAGGTCAATTAAACGAGGGTGGGAAGTTCAAGTCTCCTCGAGAGCACGGCCTAGTAACGGTGCCCTTCGTCGACCTTGTCACCTAGATTCTACCGTCTTCCGCCTTCCTCTCTCTATTTCTTCCTCACGTAGTAAGGTACAGCATAGCAAGCATTAAAGCAGCTAGCTACTCAGGCGTCGTGCATCCACCGCATCACGACCGATGATGGTAATGTGTGTGTGGGTGAGTTGGCCAGTTCAGACCAAGTCAGATCCATTTCAAGCAGATTAGTGTGTTGTTGTCAACGCTACAGAATTAACTGTACCAACAGCCTTATCGGCTTGTCACTAACGCGATCGCCTTTTACTTTCGTGTTTTCGGCCCCTCATGCAATACGCACCTACGTGTAGTCACAGTTTCTAGCGTCATGCAACCTGAGAATACAACAAACTTTAGTAAAGAAGAGACAGTTCTTGAAAGTTGAACTGGGTCCGTCCGCTTGCCGCCCGGGTAAGAAGCAGATGTTCTGAACGCTGCATCATTGAAACGACACCTTCTTATTTTCTCATATCATTACATTACCGCCAGTCCTCTCTTACCCAACGTTCTGCGATGAAGTATGCCATGCTGTGCTGCACCACATGCAATCTATCCCTACTGCCTCACTGCCTACGCGTCACTTAATTACTCATTGGTTTTTAACTACACATGCACACACCTCAACGTTATCTGACCATTGAGGCTCGCCTCCGTGGTTTGTTTATGTTGCTTCCCCCAACTCGGTTGATGGCGGAAAGTAATTAGGAGATGTGAATTGCATAGGCAGAGTAGCGCAATAGAAGCGTGCTAGGCCCATATCTAGGGGATCGTCGATTAAAACCACATCCTGCTAGTTGTTTGCTTATTTAGTCGCATTTGGTAGCTTGGATGTACCTCGCATCGATGCTTCGCCTACCTACCTAACTACTTTGCAAAATGGTCATGCAACGCTTGACCCGATTATTAGCTTCTCAGTTATTCAGACAATAGCTGAGCTAAATTACGCTGTTTGTCCATTTCTACTCTATCCTAGTCCTTTCTTCTTTCTTCATTCTCTTCCCTTCAAACCTATTAACGAATGCAAGTTCACTGTGAAATAACCCTCGAATGATGCGATGAGAAGCTTAGACGAACAGCGAAGGCCTGCTATTATTGTGGCACATTTTACGCCCACTTCTCTCCGCCCTCTGTCCCTACACAGGCTAAATAACACTCCAAGCTATTTTCCACTTAGCGCCTACAAGTGTAAATGAACATAACTTCTCAATTGATGCCATCCACCCCTCCTCAAGATCACCTTTTATATGCGATCGACCAATCAACAATTAAAGTTGACTCATCAATAAAGCAATCAATACACCACACGTTATGATTAACTCGCACTTGCATAGATGTCGGATTGCTGTAAAGTTGTTCGCAGATCCTCTGCCCCCTTTCGCCTCTCCTGGTGGCAGCACTACCTTCGAAAGAGGATTCCACACTGAGTCACCTGCTTCATCACTTGCAGCGATGGCTGTGCACATTTGGCCTAAGCACTTCTTCCTTCTAATTGTTGTTGTAGATGCAAATGGACTTCAGATTCACCTAACCTCACTACCGCCATCTTCATCGCCACCAACGCCAACAATTGACGCCAAAGTGGAAAACCACTCCTTACTAGGCAATTGCATTTGTCCCTCCTGCTGATGTTAGTTTATTCGCAAACGGGAAAAAAGGCAGAGCAGAGTACGTGACATTGAGCGAGTCCGACTGTTTGTTGTTCCCTGCCTAAGTCACCAAACCATGCACACTTATTATTATCAAAGGAAGCATCCAGGAATGTCTGCCTCCGATTTACCGATGAAAGAAGTGTTTATGGGAAACGTAATGTCACGATGATGACTTTGGAGACGACCCACTAATTATCTTGTCTCGTTTGCTTCTCCTGTAGCAATGCAGTAGTCTTGACGTAGTCCTTCTCTTCACTCTTTCTTCCTAGACGTAGTAGTGATTAGCATTGGCTTTAGCTATTTTGCTTGTAAAGCACATGACCGTGTGTGCTTGCGAATGGCAACCAAAGGTTGCTTGTTGTTCAGGGCTAGGTCACACACAAGCACACACAAATCATCTTATAATTCCACTTGTTCGCTAAAAATATGCGTGATCACCTAATGATAGTTTGCACTTGTTCCCAACTTCAATAACGATTGATGCGATGCGCGCACCACAAGGCAACAATGAGCAGTTGTGCGCAGATGAATGCATATCTATTGTACACTTCAAAGTGATACATAAAGAGTGGCATCGACTTAATGGACCATTGGGTTAATGAAAAAGAAGAGTGAGTTAAAGCAAGAAGCAATGGAAACTTACGAAGACCATGAAAGTATACGTAGCCTCTCCACATTAGATCATACATTTCGGCATAAGTGCCTACAAAGCAGCCGGCGTATAGAATGAATGCAAACAGACTTCAGGAAGTACGTTCGGAAAATAAAGAAATTATACACAGGGCTGGCGCCCACGATAGTTGCATTTACCAACGTCCATGTCCCAAAGCATTCATGTCACTATGTGTAGCAATGGTGTCATTCACCATCATCTATGGCTTGAGCTATAAAATGTTGCAATGAATTTAAGAAATGTCTTGGTGGGCATCAAATTCATAGTAAAGCAATTAGATAACTTAGAATTATTGGCTAACAGACGTTCACATCAGCTTAACGCTTGATTAGCATCATGAAGCCCTCCTCAACATCTATACGAATATCCTGCTATGGCATTTACGTGCATAAGTGTGGCGTAAAAATCTGAAAATTCTTTATTTGCTGCAAAAGTGCATTGTTAATTTACCATGAATAGAATGGCAGGATTATTTGAAGCTAATTGGATCAAACGGACTCTATCTAGTCAATGCTTCAAACAATTCTTAAAAACTAAAGCATCACATGTCATTTTCGGGAATGCTTTCCATGCTTACTGCTTTGATGTCGGCGAGGTGGTTGCCTGCTGCTTTTATCCTGTTTTTCCTTGACAATTTCGCTGATGTTAAGCCTCACATTTAAATCCACGTCTGAAACACAATTTTCGCATCAACACTGCATTGGACCTGAAAGATTTACTTGTCTAATGGGCAGCACTTGCTTGTCCAAGTGATCACAATTAGATTACCTGGAGAGAGGTCTGAAAACCTTTATCAAATTATTGTATGATCGAGTACATTTGAGAAATTTTGCAGAAAGGAGACAGCATTGACTTACGCTTTCATTTTTTTGCTCCTTTAGTATAAATCTTCAAACTATGTTCTTCTATAGCCACGAAATAACTCAGAGGGCTACCTCTATCTAATGCCACACGCTTGTATGGCGTTGTTCACCGAGATTCGCCTACCTCAATTTCACGGGAAGAAAACTGCCACAACTCAGAGGGCACTATGATCAAGAGCGCGCAGTGTGCTGAATGGTTTGTAAGATATTTTGCAAATAAAAGCTCTAAAGGGCAGCATTTTGAGATTTTCAGACTCATTGCAAGCAGGCGTATTTTGAGTGTTTATTGAGTTTAACGAGTGGTCGGTGGTATCACCACAGTTTACTTTGTTTCAGTGCATTTAGCGCATGTGAAACAATACATTTTCGTTACAATGCAGAGGCAGTGTTGCTAACAAAAATGCTCGATTAAGAGTAGTTGCATGGAAGACGCGTCGCAGTATGTCGCGTTGCGATTTTGGCAGGACAAGTGTGCTAAAATGTTGTAGAGTAACATTTAACGCAGAAAGTTGGCATGTTGAACAAGGTCGATTTTAACACCGACCGCACCATACAGCAGCCACTTATTTCATCGTTACATTTCCAAACTCATATTTGTAAATTACTCAAGCATACTGTGCAAGTTTAACGGAAACAAAATTTCGCCGTCGCATGGAGAAAGATGCCACAATGTGTTCTCCATACCTCTTACCATCTTGACCAGCTGCGCCTAGACATTTGTGATTAATTTGCAGTGCGTGCCAATGGAAAGGACGATTTTCATGGAAATAAACTGCGCTTAGCTGGTTCTTTGTTCTCCTTCCAATGCAAAAGTGAGTGAACACAAAAGCCGTTGCAGTAACCGCTTTTGAAGCAAAGTGCCACTAGAGCAATTATATCGACAAGTATTGCTCCACCAATTCTTAGACCCCTAACTGATCTTACTTGCAAAGCACTCCTTCGCTATTTGTTTCTCTGGGTCACAACTCGCTACTTCCTAATTTTCTCCCTCGCAGACTGCTTGCGCCTACTCAATTGGAAGAGTATTGCTCGTTTGAGGGGCAACTTAATGGATCAAATGTGATGGTGCTGAATGAATTTGGTCTCCAGACTTTTAGCTGAAATGTGAAATCAAAGAATCCATTGCAAAACAGCATCAAAGCTTAACTAATGCTCACGCCGTCATCAAAGGAATGTATCCTTGATGCTGGCGGTGACAAGGCGCGTGAAACTTTGTGTTATCGTAGCTCTTGATTGAGGGATGAAGCTAATCTTATTTTTTTTTTATTGACACCACATAATCCCGCCATTCATGCCGTGGTGAAGTGCATGAATATGAATATGAACGCGGAGATGAAGCTGTTTAGCAATGTGGTTTCGTAGCGGATGAAATTGGTCCTGCTTTTCAATGCGCACTAATTTTGCTTGTTTACGCTTTAGCAGCTTGTTAATTGGAGTCTGCTTGCAATGAATCATCGCGTTTAACTACCGTTGAACGAGATATGGGTTTCAGCCGACCACAAACATCAACAACTTCTGAGCCTTGATTACTTGGGCCCACTGCAGTGTCGACATCCCGCTTTTTGATATTGTAACTGTGTTATACATACAATGAAGCCAAGTAAACGCACCTGAAATGCAGATTGATGATTTCGAAGCATAAACGCTTCCCACTGACCTAGCAAAATTTAATTTATTCTCGCGACGATAGCATTAACGACCAATACTTCAGTCACCTCCGCAGCAAGCACCACCTTGGCTTCAAACGCAACACTGCGGAGACAAAAATAAGCGCCAACTACTGCAGCGCCCAATAAAACAGCTATACCATCGATCGCCGCCAAACTAGACGCGATGGAGCCATCAACCAATGCTTCCATTTACTCCACGGCATCACTACCTCCGCTCCATCCACAACGCTAACTACTGCAGCGTCTAAAAACAGAGTTCATCACCACTAATGCTAGGTCAGCTAGGTCCTCTGCTGCTTCTTCTTCGCATGCTGACAGTTCTATTACAACCCTTTGTTTAACTATTATCATGCAAACATTTGCAGCTTCTCTTTTTTTCCTTTCCTCTTCATTTGCATGCATCGGCGATTTTTATCAATGCCAACTGTTTCACCCCTCTCTCTGCCCTTTTTTGTTTTTCGTCGTCAAGTTCTCTGCCTCCATATTATTATGTAAATAAACGCTGCCTCCATCAGCTTTTCTTTGCTGCTCCTTAATGTTCGTTTTATCGAGTACAATGCTGCCCAATGAAGCCAATCTGTTGTCAGTTCTGCAGTTTTGCAGGATGTGCTGTAAAATAATATAATATTTCAGTAATAGCCACTGTTGTACTCTAGTCTACAAATTTCTTGTGCATTTCTCATAAGCATGTGATGCACACTAGTGCAATCATCTGGCGTTTTCTAAGGATCGACGGTGACCTTATCAGGCAAAATAGCCCAGAATTTCGAAGATTATGACTTTGCTGTTCGATGCTACCCTAATTTGACTATTTAGATGGAATTTTTTTTGGCAAACACTTATGGCATGCTTTTAATGCAAGGTCAGTTTTAACCTTATCCCATCATGTAGTGGCATTTTTTGTACAATTCTTGCTTGCGCTACTTACAATTTTCAGTAGTAAGCACCGATTTCGATTCCGATTTCGAGTATCCAACTCCAATCCCTTGAGTATTTTTCTCCTGTATAAGTTTAAATATTTGAACGCTTGCCATAATTTCATTTAGGTTGACTGGCGGGCTAGAATGCTGTTGATGAGGCATTTAAAAGAAATGATGCACTTCGAATAAGTGGAAGTCGAAATATCATTATGAAATGTAAATCAGTGTGGAGTAAACCTTGCGGAGACCTTATGTAGTAGTGACTTTTAAGGAGCAAAGCCGCACAACTAGGCCATCAGTGTTCAATGACTAATTTGCCTCGTTCATTCAACCAAGACTACAGCATCGGTTGGATTGTGGCGAAAGAAGTAAGAATTGCCAGGATCACCTAAAAATGGTGTTCCATCTGGGGTGTAGTGTAAGTTCTCCTCCGGAATCCTAGTAATATAGGCGCTAAAACCACAGATAATTAATATCGCAGCAGACTAAAACAATAAGGATTAAGTGAGTATCCACCTTCAAGATCGTCAACTGGTGCACAGAATCGAATTCCAAACTCCATAGGTTGTAGCCTAGTCAACAGCAGATGATGTTGCACCCACAATAAGAACGAGAGTGGGGCAGAAATTTTGCGTCTCAAAATCAACGAAACTAAGATTTAAGCAGGATTTTCCTCCGAGCAGACACAATTCTACCGCTAGTGCCTAGAAATTCCAAAGATACATTGGGCTAGCTATTTTGGCATCTACAAATATGGGAATAAACCTATGACGGACAGCGACTTCTAAGGCCGGACTGCGTTCAATCCATTTAGTGCTGCTAACCTATCAGAGGCTTATAGTTGAGCAGAAGAATGTTTTGGTGCTCATCTGCGTGGCCAATGTGAACCCGGCCTGGTGACTAGAGTAGCGCACACGCTAAATTAGCCTGATCATGAGGATGCGCATCATAGGGAGAAGCTAGGGGTTCAGAGAGGATACACGCTTTGCAAACTTTGTCAACTTTAATCTTTTTTTATCAAGCAGCAGCAAAGTCTTACTTAGGTAAAGTAGTGCAATCATTCCAGTTAATCATTAGCAGCAAGTTGCGTAAAGCATATTTGTTATTATAAAAATTGTAACAGCAGCCAAATCATTCATTGGGTTACGAATAATGCAGTGAGAATCGGGCCAATCTGCTTATACTACAAGTTAGTCAGCAGTACCACGTCGCCTTCTCTCCTGGTCTAGCCCAGATGCTGCGCTACATTCCATCTGACTTAAATTTTCTCCCTGTCCTTCTTCATTCAACGAACGATATTTTTCAACACACAATTAACTAGGTGGGATACTGCGGTAGTCTCGAGGCACTTCACAACCTAACTGATTGCGCCCATTTGTTTTGAGCCCCGCCACCAGGTAAGAAACTGTATCTGGGGCTCTACATTCACTAACTCCACCTGACGCATGAGATCCAACATTACTTGAATAGACTTACATGCGTGTAATTGGGCCGTTGCACTTTGCTGTGATTTGGTGCCTTATGCTTTCATTTTTAGTTGCCGTCATCCTTCTATGCTGGCTTTTGACTTTGTTAACTTCACACGAATGGCGATGTGTCAACTGAGACTTCAGAGGCAAAGTCAAGATCCAGAATCTCATTGCAATTCTTGTTTAATGTTCCAAAATGTAGATGTCTTAACTACGTAATTTAATTTGCTAATTCAAGCGATTGAAGTGGCGAAGGTGGAACTAAGTGGATTCGCCCTTTGAGTAAGTGCTTCGATAATGAGCATCGCTGCATCTGCGGCGTGAAGCATGAAGTGCAGACGAAAGCTATAGGTCTTTGACCCTATAATGTGATCAGTGTGTAGGTGATATGCGAAGAAGTAAAAGGTGCACTTTTGACGGAATCCTGACTACTGAGAAACGTGGCAGTCGAGGAGGTGGTGAGAGAACATGCAATGCTTAGCAAAAGCAGACGATTAAAATGTCACACTTCAGACAATTTAAAATATTATTTTGATGTTTGAGTAGTTGGTGCTTTTCCATCCTCAAGTCGCGCTCTTTCTCCAAATCTTCATTTCCCCTCTCTCCTTCCCTCGCTTCTTTGTCTCCATTTCAACCGCATTCACAATGCTAAATGCAATTGCGGTTGTCATCCGAACAACAGCTAGTGGATTCGTGTAGCTGCAGGCAGTAGGTAAAGTGAATCAAGGTATAGACGAGTAGTGACCTGAATTACTTCGCCCAAATAGATATTTATCTCCTACCATTGAGTGGCCTCATAGAAATTAATTAGCCAATTACAACTCACTAAAAAGGCTAGCACCGGGAGCGTCTGTCTGACTGCGCCTTCTAGGCAAGAAGCGCCCAGTAAACGCAAACCTTCTGACGAAACAAGTATCACTGAGTACTGATGTGAGAAGCGCGAACTCTCATCATAGCTCTCAGTTCAATAAACTGCAAATAAATTATGGCCCTAGCTCAAAGGCTATGAAGGCCAAGGATGAGGAGACTAATCTCGTGTCCTTTACACGCAAAGCTGTCGCATTTATAGCAGACACAAGTCACTGAAAGTGAGCCGTCTTACTCCATCTATTTCATTAACTACCCCTCTTCCCTCAATCACCCATGTGCCAATGTGTATGCACTCAGTATGCCTAACTTTAAACGTTCGGACCTGCAAAATAAGGATGATTTTTAAAGAGCGTAACTTGCCATACTTTGTTCTAGCCACTGCGAATCGTAATTTGTTTGGCTTTGTTACGATGACTTATGCAATCGGTATTTGTGGGACTACTAAATTTACACATTCGCGTTAACCATTTTGCTTCATTGCATTTTTACCACATTGTCTATTTATGTGTTGGATGTTTGGTCGATAAAACGATTAGACTATGATGCGTTGCATAGCACATGTGAAAACATTACAGTCCACGCATGCCCGTCGTTCGTGAGCTTAGAACCCTTTAATTTCGTTAAACTACTCGTGAGCCATTTTCAGCACTCTAAAAACGTGATTTAATTTTTGAGCATTTGATCGCATGAGATTTTCTCTGCACATCCTCTTGAGTTATAAAATGCAATGGGCGGCATCAAGCGGCAAAGTGTTGACTAGTTCATTAATTGCCTCTAGCTTCTACCTAATTTCTTTCCCATTTCGGATCCGCTATTAACCGAAATCGTTGACTACCTAACTCTAGTTATCAAATAAATGATAAGCACTCTTGAGACCGATATTAATGGTGATAATAATAATGATCCGGTCATAATTCAAGCTAAACAAGCAAACAGCCTATTAAACATGCGTGCTCTTTCTTTTTCTGTGCTTTACAGAATTACACGCACATTTCGGTTCCACTAAGCAAAAATACGTTGTTACCTTATTTCCTAAATAAGGGATGACTTTAAGGAGAAGGTAGTTGGCCAAATGCTGTCCTTTAATTTACAGGAAGTTTACGCCTTTTGTGGACCATGTTTGCCTTTGCCACAGGTGCCTAGTGAATAATAAAAACAACTAAAATTATGTTCATTTGTTTGTAACATGAATGCTAAATATGTACCGGATTGGCCTTTACAACGAATTGGCGGTATCTATTCAATTTCTAGGTCGCATGACAGAGCATTTTGCTTGCTAGTTTAAAAAGTCCATTACAGTTATTATTGAGCTTAGCATGGAAACTGATTTTAAATGCAAACACCTAGCTGGAACGTCTTGATTTCGTCCCATATGGTAAGCCTTGACAAATTTACTCTCACCTTGCTTATTTCTTTCAAATGTCCATTCAACCTGCCCCTTGCGTATCTGCTGTTAAGTAAGGGGAGATTTGTCAACAGTGGTCCGCCGAAATGTAGAAAAGTGAGGTGAGGGAGGAGCGGGATAAAGACGCCGAGGTGGAAGTAGCAGCCTCCATATCTTCAACACGTGGTTCCTTAGTTCACGCTAAAAAAGAGTACAGTGCATGCCTCATTGTAGCTCAGCCTTTGGCTACTAGAAGCCAAGAGTGAGCTTGCATGCGCTTACTTCTTGTTGCACCTCAAGTTAAATCCTGGAGTATCCATTCGATTTTTATGCAATTGTGTAATTATGAACAGTCTGATTGATATCTTGAGTTGGGAATCTGTCAGGACATTGCGTACGAATGCGGCATAACGCCTTCCCGCTGATAACAGGAAACCTTCTATCATAGCTGAAACATGGAGCTGATCTTAAAGAATTCAGTCTTGATGTGTTTGTTCGCATGCCATTCATGTCAATGATGGCGTCACTTGGCCAGATGCCCAGTGCCAATCCAGCAGCGGTAAATGCCGAGCCACTTTCGACAGTTTGCTGAAATGATCGTCTGCACTATTGCATCGCACGCAATCACCTGCTTTAAGCTAACGGACATTTTCAAGTCACACCCAATGAAGCGGCCTAAAACCTTTCGTGGACTTCCTTACAAACAACATCCTTGCCAACCTCACGGCACGGACAGTCTTGCTCATCAAATCTGGGATTAATGGAGGGAGTAACAAAAGAATTCAGCTCAATGAGTGCATGTAATCAACATGAAAATGTCAGAGCCTCTCAATACAGTCAAAATTGGCTTCGCCACAGGTAGTGGCACCAGGGTCAATCGCTTCCCGAATTCGAAGCGACAGTTTTGCATGTAATAATGAACTAGCGCCAGGTTTGTGCTGAGGCTGAGAATGTGGCTTTGTACAGGGTTGGTATACAACTAGTTTCTTTTCTGGTGTAAACAAGAAAAATTCAATGCTTACTATGCACTCTTGCGACAAGCATGATTGTATCTGGTTAGAAGCAATAAATGGATCAAGTAGGCTCAATATGTTTTGTTTTACTTAGCTTAACGTTTTCTGCAAAAGCTGCAAATTTGATAAAGCAGCATGCTCTCTTATAAAGAGGGTAGCTGCTTTTATGTGGATTGTCTTTTAGAGGTTGTAAAAAGGCGAATCAAATCAGTGATACCTGTGAATGGACAAATGAAAGAAGTAAATCGACGGCTGCGTGTGCCGGGAGTTGAACCTAAATCGACTGCTTGGAAGGCAGCCATGATAACCGCTGCACCACACACGCGCATTCGCGCGCCGTCACATAAAACCCACACAAATTCAATCCTGCTGGCATTTTTTGCTACTGACTGCCCTTTTCTTTTGCCTGTCGGCCCAACGGAAACTTCCTTTCCCATAAATATGCACCACATCTTTTACTTGCTATGCACACCGCCTTATTAGTTTGCCAAAATCTAACACTCCTTCCCCTGCGCTCCCATATTCCTGTCACCAGGAAGTAGACGTCAAGTCTTTCAATGCTCAAGTGGACGGTTGATCTAGAATGAGGCATTGTGTCCAAGGTAAGATACATCTTGCTGTTTCCATCGTTATGACAACTGCGCTCATTTGATGCTCTGTTTTCTTGGATAACAGTTCTAAACCAGGTATCGCACTGGCTGGGCTAGAAAGGGCCAGGCCTGTGTGAATGTTTCATATCGGTGGCAAATTTTACTAAGCTGATGCGGTAAGTGGATTTGCACCAGTCTGGTTAATTACACCATCTTCTTATATATTACATTTCGCATTTGCCGATTATGCCCATAGTCTATCAAATTTCCCCCTTTCTGCATTCTGACAATAAATCATTTTTCTTCTGCATTAGCATGCCACATTACGACTTCGGAAACACAATTAATTCTACGCCGACAAGATTGGTAAACGAAATTTGGACAAGGCAATGGAAATCAGCATCATGCACACAATACGATTTTGCCTTTGAGATTGCAAATTTTTCGTTCATGCTCTTCCTCATGCTGTATCGGTTGACCGTTGCGCTTGCGTTTAGCGGTTCGTCAATGGAATATCTTGGTGTTAGCAATACAAAGGCGAATTCGAGCTTTTTTGCAAAATTGTAAGAAGTAGGATCGCGTTTTTGTCGACAGCATTTTTATTTATTGTCGATTCAGGGAAGTTTATTTACAAATCCCTTAATTCTTGTAAGTTTGTATTAATCACCTACAAGGACATGCAATTCTTCCAAAGCCACCTCATTAGTTGTAAGGGCGATCAATGATTACTCTAAATTTTGTTCATTGCGCCACTTTGAGCAAAACGCATTGAAGGCGTTCCCAGCTTTGGTTTACTCAAGTTAAGGCTCTCTATAGCCTAGAGGAATGGGCTCAATCAAAAGTCTAGCGTGCATAGCGTGCACATAGTTCTGCAAGTCGTTCACAACCTTTGGAAGTGGGGAACCGGGCCTTATTTTCTAAAGGTCTAAGTTCATCATTAATTAGTCTGAACGTTAGCTACTATTCAACCACTTAATCTGGTAGTGTACAAGTCAGTGGGAATATTGCTATCTGGACGAATTTCAGGTTTACAGTTCTATAATTGCATGCATCTAAGTTATGGTTTGCTGCCTCATTAATTCGCGGTTACGATGTACTTAACAATTCCAATGCTTTTACGTTGTTTATCACCATCCTATCCATTGACTCAGACTCAAAAGAGGAAAATTGTTACTGCACCGTCACCGTACAAAGTTTCATGTACTAATTTAATCCACTCGTAAATATTCCGCAGCATGTCACCGCATCCGAATAAATCCGATGAACAGTCACTTCAGCTTACCCACCACTGAGCCTACATCTCTTTGCAAACAAAATTGGGTGCACTATACCTCAAAAATAGTTTTTTTAATCTATAACGTTGTTTATGCTACCATTCGCTCCGCCTCTATCCGATCCATCCTAATTTATGCTGTGTATATGACAAATGCTATGCAGTAATATTTGACGTACATATCTGTGGCTCAGTTGTTAGTATTAACAGGCTTTTAAACGCTCTATCCGTGTCAGTTGAAACACGTTTTGCATAAGCTATTTGTAAAGCGATTAGTAAGACCACGACTGTGGCGCTGTTTTTACTAAATCTTCCTTTTCTGCAATTTCTTCTGCAGGAAAATTTTGATGCACTTATAATCTCGAAGCAAGCAAGTTGAATCAGCTCCAAAAGGAACTTGAGCATTTTACAGGGCACGAATTTGAGTTCTCTTCCTGCCTCATGGATACACCTTCCTTTTTTACTAAACAAAAAAGCACATTATCTGTCTATATGGCTGCGCTAAATTAGTAAAGTAGCATTGCAAACTCCATTGTGATATTACTGGCCAAGTTCATTCATTCCGGTCATCGATGTGTACTTGCGGCCATCACTGTCTATAATCAAAATCAGATCTGGAATTTGGACCAAAATTTGCTCCAAAGACCACTCACTAACTTCTTGGCTTTTTATCAGTGAGTTTTATCGCTAGGCAGTCAGTGCTAATTTTTGTTCATTGAGATGCATTTAAGGTTATAGTTATGCCAATCAGCTATCTCGAGTGGTTAACAAATAACTGCTAGCCATCAAATAAAAAGGCAGTTGTAGGGAATTAACTTGGCAATTCTGCTCTCTATGTGAAGGAAATAAGTGCCTGCGACTTCTTCGGAGCTTGCGTTTTGGCATTTGGGCTCCCGCAATAAGTCACTCTTTGCAAAGAAGTAACGAGGGCTAGGCATTAAAGAAAGCAGTTTCATTCCATCCATCTACCGTTCTGAGCTAGCTAACTTGCATGTCGGCGCACTTGAAGTTAGTTTGAATGCCTGGATTGACGGTATGCCTTCACTTAGATAAAATTTGTGCTAGTATAGCGCTCTAGCTTCACAAACTTAGCCCTTTGACGTTCCAACAGTCTTAGACGAAGCTCAAGGCAATGCCATGTGCAAATACCTATTCTGCTAAAATGGCAGCTATGCAACCAAAAATGTCTGTCGTTTATACCCAAAGAGAAAAACCAGAGAGCATTCTTCTTCTCAGAGGCCCTAAAATATCATGAATTTGCAGGCACAGTAAGAGTGGCTGGTCAGCAGACCGAATGTTTGGAGTTATAGCGACAGCTAATCCAAAGAAGCACAACAGTGCTTGTGGTTCCGGACATTTACGTCAGTGCAGTTTGATCACTCTCGTATGCGCTATTTTGTCTCGTCATTAGTGCCTTTTTACCAATTAGTGCACGGGTTGATGCTTCTGGTCAGCCTTCTTAAAACGCATGAATTGATAACTTGGCTCTGTTTGCCAAATGATAAACATCTGCAGGGATAATTGAACAACAGCAAAAGTATGCCTATCAATGCTGCTTTGCGGAAGCCTGTTATATGCTGAGATGGAGCAGGCCACTATTTTGCGCATTGAGTTGACTCTCCAATGCGAATCTGACCTACAGCCTTGACCTCTGCTTCCTATCAAGCCTATTACTGGGTAAACGATTAGCGCAATCCCTCCAAGACGTCTTTACTTTTTAAGACCGTTATTTTTAAAATCAACTTAGGGTCGACCTAATCCAAAACCATGCAAACAATATTGTATGCATTTCAATATTCCAAACAGTCCACTTTATTTTCGTTGCCAAGTAAGGTTAGGATTGTGCATCAAATGTGCGTGTGAAGAATGGAAAATTAGGTGTGAATCTCTCCATGGAGTGTGTTCAGGTACACGTTTCGCAAAAGCCCATCCTATGATGCCTGCAATAATTACTTGACGGACGTGGTGCATCCAAGAGGGTGTTGTGAAGATCACCGACCGAAGGACATCCCTGAATGGCCTCCTAATGATGCCATTTTGAGGTAAATTGAATTATTGTTGTGGCTAGATCAGAAGCATTGCCTTGCAAAGTGTCTCACTCTCCAGACAAGCGTGCAGCGTTGCCTTATGAAACCGAGCATTCACCTGGCCTAGGCCATGATCTTTACTCTATTTGAGGTTACATTATGGTCTACTGAGAACGTAACGATTCTCTTAGGAATATTTATCGATGACCTCCTTACCTCCTTTTAAGACGCCGCTTTAAACATCCAAATTTTAAGCTAACGCAAACATTCGTCTTGTCACAAGGCATTTCAGCAATCTGCTCGCATTCGCATACTGGCATTACGTTAATTTTCTTGAGTGAACACCTTCCTAACATCACGAGAGGCACGCGGGTTCCAACGTGTTTAGTGTCCAGGTAGCCTTTCATCACCAAAGTCAGGTTATCAGAGATCTGAAAATCAGCTTATTGAATAAATCAAGGCTTTCAAATTTCCATAATATAGACTGTACTCATGAGACTTAGATAACCTGCCTATAATACGAAGAGGAAACTTTCTTGGCTGTTGACTGTTGCAAGGATTCGAATAACTCTGGGTTGACGCGATAATGGAAGACACCTCGGCATGTGCAAATGCATGAGCATTTTGGCTCGAGGTGGAGATATGGTTAGCACGGCAGCTGACTGATTGACTCAAGTAATGTGTTTTGCGTGGACAAACTTCCATGTAAAGCATTGCTGTCACCCTCCTTGGTGGCCTAAACCTGGTATTTCTCCTTCTGCTCACCAACAGCGTGGGAATCCAATCTGACCCTAGGTACCAATGAAGGAGGATCCAACGATGCAGTAACTGGCTCATCTTTTATGCCTTAATTTCGCCTGTCCTTCTAAGCCTCTTGACTTATTCATGGAATGCCTTAAAATACTTTCGAATAGCCCAAGATACTTCCACTGTTTTTATAGCCTTCTTAGTAGTTGACTGCAATGCTAGCGGGTTGCCAAACGACATTTAAGAAAGCAATTGCATTTATGATCGTCATGCAAGAAATGAAATGTGACGACTTCCACATGTAGCCATGAAAACTAGTGGAATTCATGCTTCCTTTATTACCTTTACTTCTCACATCATTGAATTAACAGCGCAACACAAGTCACTGTGCTATCCGCATTTTTGCTTGGAAAGAAAATTTATGGTAGCTGAGGCCAATCTCTGGCCGCCAAGTTAAGATGCAAATAAGTTTAACACAAGCAATACATATGCATTAAGAGTTATTAGCAGGTTGAATAATATAATGCTCATAAACAGGAGAAGCAATTTGACTCTGTCGGATTTATTTTGCCTTTGCCTTCATGCGATGAGGGCAACTAGTAAATTGGGATAACTCCGCCCCTGTCAGTGTTAAATACCAAATGCTTTGCTCTCCTTTCGACGATCGTTTAATAAATTGCCTTCTCGAGCCTTAGATTTTAGGGCGTGCCGAAATACTCCCTGCTACATTTTATTGTTATTTCAGCATTTTGCCGCTAACAATTTTACTCAAGTGCATATAATGGCGTACCAGCCTTTTTCCCATTTGATATCTACGACTCAGCTTTGCTTAACCTCTAATAAAATTCTTTGTGATGCATTTGCAGTGTTTAATGAGGTGGATCCTGTGTAATTGCACTCCTTAAAAGAACTGTGCAGCACTATATAAAGGGCATAAACGTGATCGCGGTGTTTTGACAAAACGCCTTTTAAACCCTTCTTTTTCCAAACACCGAACACAAAGAGTTGCCTAAAAAGGTTTTTTGCAATGCTCCTGGCGATCATAAGCTAGAACACCTAATTTTGCGGTGGAGGCGTTCTCTGTTTCTTGTTAATGACAACATTTTAGTGAGGACATAACCTCATGAAAATTGCCATAGTGCGTACTCCATGCTCCCCCATCTTGTTCCTTTTGTCGATGAATACTTTGCTCTTATTTTTGGCGATCGGGATGAAAACATGACCACAGACGATTCGAGGTTCATATTGGGGGAAAGGGTGTCGGCTAGGTTCTACGTTGTTTGCTTATGGAAGCAAAGGCAAACTTCGTGCCAGGCGTGCGCATTATTGAGAGGGCTTGGATTATGGGTTAAAATATTGATTACTTCAAGAAAAGACAAATCTTTGTCAAACCTTTGCCACGTTTCCATTATTTTTATTAGTTAGGGAGTTGATTGAATATCATCTCCTGCCTAATTGTCGGCTACAACGCATCGCCTTCGATTCTCTCGACTTTTTGTCCAAATGAAGAGAAGTAGATCATGTATCATCCAAACAAACAAAACCAAGAAAACATGATGCGTAGATTAGGAGGTATAAATGATTTGACATGGTGGCAATGTGCGACAATGGAACAAAGCTTTTGAAACTAAAGCACTCTGAGGCATTTTTGCCACAATGACTTAGAATTCACCACAAAGGGTAAAATCAGTTCCTCAGTTCCATCAGACTAATAAAATCTTCCTGTCCGAGCAACTATTTAGTACAGCAAATTATTAATGGGATCCTTTAGAGAAGTGAAATTGGAAAGCTGGACTTCTTTAACCCAACTTATCATCTAAGCACAAAGCAGTAACATAACTTTACCACAGTGAACCCAGAAATGCTTTAATGATAGCAAGTACAAATTGCATGAATTTCAGCACTAAGTCTGCCGTGCAGTTTGGAAAGACGATGGTCGGACGCGCTAATTTTGTACCATGAATGCGGGCTTGCACGATGGAAACACAAAGCCGATAGATATCACGAAACTAACATGCAGGAAAATACCACTGTGGACCTTTCAACATTGCAGATGAACCGCAGAAATTGATGAAAGCCTAAAGTTTTCTAATAAAAGGTTGGAAAATTCAAAGGCGCCCAACACTTATGCCCACAACTTAGGACTGCCTTTGTCTGCTACATCCTTCCCTATCTCCATGATCATGTGCAAATACAGCTTCAATGTGTGATAAATGCACATCATCGCCCGAAGCCAATCGATGCAAATGCCGAAACGGGAAAATGGGGATGACTAGAGCACTGGCTACTCATACCCTTGTTTTACTAGCTTACTTAGGCACGACCAGCATGTAGTAGCTTGTGTGTGAGTTTGTGAGTAAATAATGGAACAACAACTGTCAGTAAGGCAGCTGGACAAGGCAAGGCATCCCCTTCTTGCGAATATGTACATTTGTTCACTTAAACAAGCACCACAAGCACTCGCCACGGAGGAAGTGAGGCAAGCAAATATCGATTTTGACACCTACAAGGATCAGATATTTCTGACGACGATGCAATGATTCCGCTCAGCTAGTTTGTACCAGACACCAACGTTCCAACACTGTAATTTATACCGCTAAGGTTAAGCAGATGAAGAGGCAAAGGGACAAATAAAGCAGATAGCAGCCAAATGTCTGATGAAACAACATTCCAAACCAAGAAACCAAAAGTAAACTCTTGGTTGCACGATTGAATAAACGAATATCTGGTAGGGCATGGTAATACTTTGTGGCCCCCTGAATTAGGAGCTCAGCACGCTTTGACTACATGTTCTGCTACCACAACTCACGCTTCTAGGTCTGCATTGCAGTCACCGCCTAAACTGACGCAAACAATATAAAATAGCACAGAGCTTAGCTTTAACATTCACATAAAGTCGGCGTGTGTGCAAGAGAGAACAATTACTGTCATGCAGGGTGCCGGATACTGAGAGAAGCAGGCAGGCGAGCTGACTGAGCTTTGCGTTGGCAGAGGTAGAAGAAAGGGATTGGAGGCAGAGTTTGATGCTAGTATCGCAAGCATTATTCTGCTCCACGCATTCCATTCTACGTCAATGTTGTTTCCCCCCTTCATTAACGTACTACATTAAATTCTGGATCTAGAGCTACCTGAGTGTTTTTTCTCAAAAATCCATTTTTCGACGCAAGATGTAATGCTTTCTCTTAACTCAGGTTGTTTAACATGGCATTTTAGCATATTTTAAATGCAATAGGATGCTTGTTGTTCTCTATCGCCGCCCGCCATATTGAAATGGAGGTGATCGCTTGAATCGCAATTATTCCACAATTTACTCCTATACTAGTAGTAATTATTGTCCTTGTCAGTGAGAAGTTTAGCCATTCCTTCTTTTTATCGTGGGAGTTTTGCCACTATCCTCAGAACAACTTACAAGCTTATTATACAGATCCCCCTGCTGCCTTCAAAATTTTTATTTACCTACTCTTATTCTTTAGGCTTTTGCTTTTTTAGTATTTTGGGTTAAAGAGATTGGTAGTTTGCAGTTACTGATGTCAAATTTCTGTTCAATAAGCAGGTGACAAAGGGTTCCTGCCATTCTGGTTTCCACGTCGTTTCGCATGACTGCTTTTACCAGCCTAATTATTTCTGTGAGAGATTCGATAAAGCTACCGTTCTTAAGAAAAACCTAAGGATGACAGATTAAAGCGTTGAAATCGCTGAACATATGTGGGCTTGCAAAGAGTAGGCATTACTTAATTTACAACTTTCACGTTTGTTCCAAAGTCGCCAAAGTTGTTCCTCATAGTGAGCAGCAAGGAGAGTTTTTGATATCCCAGGTTTATCAATACGAACAGTATGATAATGCCTGATCTTGATATAAAACTAGCCGACGACGGTCAGGCTGTTACACGTCTGTTACGCGTTGGGTGGAAGAGGTAGCCCTGTATCTCCCCTTTCACTTTGGTTAACTACACATTTTCGGTTGCAATGTCTCTTGCGACGAGCGCAATGGAGGAGATGCTTCGATAGTAAACGTATCTGAAGGCATTGGGCAGTCGTGCGATAGATCAAATGGACAACATAGAGGGAAGATTTGGTTCGAGTGAACTAAGTGAACTCTTCACGCATTTTAGCGGTTGCCACTGACGCGCATTGCAAACGAGCCATGAAGAGCAATACTTCCACTTTCCTCTCACCCTCCTTCCCTCTTCACCCTAAATTCAGGGAGAATTTTGAGCTGAGCTGCAAAAGCTAATGCAATTGTCCTTCGCACAAATGCTAATGATGGGTCGGATAATAGTACTTAAACAATAGAAGGAATCCAATGCCGGCACCGATCTACAGAAGTCTATTTTAGCAAACTTTATAAATGAAGCTTTTACAATAAATTGCAGTTACCCCATAATTTTCTTCCAAACGTTGATTAGGTGCCTTGTGCAATTTGCCCAAATTCAGTCAAACAGTAAACAATAAGTGGTAGTAGTTGGCAAACAGAAGAGCAACGGTTCCAATCAAAATAAAATAAGCGAATACTGACACGACTTTGTTGACGTTGATGTAATTTTTTGAAATCAAACAGGAAACCCTTTGATCTAGTAAGCCCTTGTCTACAAGAGGAGGAGAACAAATATTTTGTAAAGTAGAATCAAACATTATAGAACGTAGAGACAAGCTTACAAAAATCCTACCCAACCACCACAGCACTAACGGTAAAGTCTACTCGCATTTGTGAATCTGTAGTACAAAAATGGCTTTTCAGTGTAATCCAGAACAGATGAACATCTTCAGATTAGTCCTTTTGGCTTTATTAGCTGACCATATCAAGGTTACGACAATCACTGCATGTTTAAGGTGTCAACGGAGGCGAAAGTAGTGGATCGCAGCTGATAAATGGAAGTGAGTGAGGGCATGACATCATGCGATGCTGCGGTTACCGCGTCAGTCCACAAAATTTTAGTAGTAAAATAGGGCCGTTGCTTGCTGGTCATCCAATGCCGAAAAGCGAAGTGTGCTGTATCAGTGACATCTTGAATGGATGGCAAAAGCAGAACTTCTCTTCTTACCGCTTCGCTACATCTCTCCTACGAAAAATGCACTACCTTACGTTGCTCTATACTACCTTATTCCAGGTTGCGATGCTCTGTGCTATATTACGCATCAAGGGCTCTATTTCGGATGGATGCCAAGGTAAGTACCAGCTTCTGGCCAGCCATAGAGTTATCTAAGGTCTTTAGTTAAACTATGATCGTGTCGTCTCAAGCGAGTTTTAGAAAACATGCTTTGTGGATCGGCAAAACTGGGACGTCGGTGGAGCAACTGCGATAGGGGAATAGGACGATGTATTATAGTGTAATCTGATGCCATCCACCGTTACGGGATAAGGAGGGGAGACTGCGTCTGTGGAATGCAAAGGCCACTAGGCGTTAAAGCAAAGAGACGCAAGGAAATGTACGTGTTAACACCTGCTGCCTGATTTGTTAAATTGTAGCTGTCACCAGCAGTGCATGTCGGCCGAATAAATACCAGCGTCCCTCAACTTCTTCTACAGCTCATTTCTTTGTAACGAGTGTGGTTGTGGCACCATATCCCAGCAATATCGCGTTCCCATATGCATTCAAACATTCAAGAATTTGCGTTTTAACTTCACGTATTATGAGTAGTTCTCAGAGCATGAATCCATAAATAGCAGTCTACACTCGCAAAAGCCATAAGCACACCATATAAGTCAGCAAAAGCACAGTGAATCAAAGCGTTTGCGGCACATCAAGGACAGAATATTGCATTGTGAGCCAAACGCTACCCGAACCAACAACTGCTCTTGTGGATGACATCGCGCGTTCTTTTTTAAGGGAACATTGGTTCGAACTGAACGAACACTTATACTCCATTGTCACGGCAAGATTAGCAGCTATGATAAGAATATACAGCATTAATCTCACTAAACTAAGTCCTTCCAGTGCTTAAAGACAAGCTCTGCGATTTTTGCATCAATTAGGGTTTTATTGGGATAGGGTGCATTTCGATGACACCAGTGTGACAGAGCTTGTACTGCTCCCAGGAGAAGGCGCAAGTACACTTATAGCACCGCACGCAAACACTCACGACTATCCTGCATGAACCAGAGGAAGCATTGCGACAAGCGATTTCGGAATAATGTCGACCGAGATGGGGAATTAGTACATAAGCTCAGGTCAAGTTACCCGCCACAGCTGCACTTAAAGTTTCATCACCTTTGCATTAAAGAGTTGGTCTGAGTGATGAACGTTCTGTCGCATGATAACTGCTTTGTCAGCACCACGATAGTGATCGGATGCGAATCTGAAGCTTGCAAATTAATGACTGAAAGGAAACTACGCTATAGCACATATATAGAACCCAACAAGGGCAGTGCCTAGGTCAAGGGCCAATAAGGCGAGAATCTACTGCACTAATTTGATTGTTTAAAAAGATCTTTGAGAGACTGTGAGGCAGTCATCACAAATCTTGTAATGGAGGTTACGCTAGAATTTCCCGGGACAGAGAGGAGGTAGTGTCCTGTCCACCCCATTTAAACGCTGAAATCCCTTAGCTCTGACTGTGGCGTCTCGAGGCTCCCTTAAGGCAAAAAAGGAACAGACAAGGGAATGAGATGCTGTCATGGCTTAAGGAGACACGAGCTGAACAAACCTAAACAGAGGTAGCAAAGTTTCTCCTAAGATTGGGACGTCGACGCGCGGCATTAATCTCTATTCCGTTGGTAAGATAGCGAGGAACGTCACCTCGCCTGAGATTGCTTCCAGTCGTCGCATTTGTTTCAACAATTACGTAAAGCATTTCTTGGTTCAAGGGTCACTTACACAGGTGATGAACGGACGATTTCCTACTTGGATCAATAACATGTGTGGATCATGAACAGTCGCCTTTGCTAAAGCCTCCACTGCTTCCGCTAGATGTTAAGCAGACTTCGGTCAGCATTCATGTGCAGTATACGTTGACAGCTCTAATTTTTTCTGCTTATTGAAATCCATTTATGCTATTTGCTAAAATCATTCCCTTTCGTAACAAACCATTCTACTGGTTTTTCGCATTCCTTGTAAGAGAGTAATAGGCGTGCGTCCATTTACTGTACTTTTACCTTAGTTTAGTCGAATAAGTTCGTGTTTGAGCAGGATTTAGCGTGAGTGCGTGTATTTGTTAAAAGCAATGATCAAGGCATTGTTAAAGTGCCCATTTCACAATGTTTCGGAACCACTGTTACCTGATTGAGCATATTAAATGCTGATAGGTGAGGCACGGCAAGCTGTGCAACTACTCGCGTGATATCTACAGTGAAACGTAATCACTGCTCCAAATAAGTTCTCATTCCAAATTAAATGAGCAGTAAAGATACTCTTTTCAATGTATTTAGTTAAATTATTTTTTTGCAAATAGTAGTAAGTGCGCTTACCAGAACATCCTGTAATAACTCTGGCACATAATGTGCTCTGCACAATCCAGGTATGAGTAGCACTTCGCTATCGCATTGACACTATTGAAACATGTTAGCATCACACGTGGCGAATTCGGATGCATCTGATTGTTTTGGTGCGCGTTTGAATGGGCTTTAGCTAAACGGTTTGTTGTCAATAGACGATCTGAAGGCTAGTGTCTGAAGATGATCCAGATCATGTGAACGAATGCATTCCAAGTGAGCGAATGTTGAGGAGGCTCTAAAAAGATTCTTGTGGCCAAATAGAAGAGAGGACATGCATTTGGCCATGGCTGCAGTCGCATCCACAGCAATCAATTCATTCTTCACCTTGCCTGCATCTCACTAAAAGTCGGGTACCTGAATGGCATCCCACTTTGGCTCTTAATACTGCCACACATGCATCATGAAGCAAGGCCTTACAAACAGAGGCAAAGGTAGGGTCGATCGCAACCTCACACAGTGAGCAGAACCTCTTAGAATTTTTTTTACTAGCATGCCATTTGTTTGACGTACGTGCCGACGATTATGGCCGTTTTAGTGTGGACGCAAATTCCCTCTTGTGCCCTCTCTGGCTTAACTCGCCGCGGTTGTGAAAGAAGTCATCCAAAGCAGATACTGACCCTGAATATCAGTCAATGTACTGAGTCGAATCTCACCATATTCGAACACAAAGCGCTGCTGAAGTTAATTAAGTAGGATTTTTCAAAACACTAATGCGGATGGAAAAAAACAGCGAGAGGTGGAGTAAGCAAATTAGTCGCTTAAGACACGTGTGCACCCATTCTATAATTACTTATGTTTATGACAAAAGAATATCACTCATTTAGTTATGACAGTACTGAAACCAATAATCATAAACGTCTACATTACAGTGATTAAATCAATGAGAAACCTGGAAAGAGGTCTCACCCATGCCGCCCTCTCAGTGGATTCGTGTGGGTTGTAGTGCCCAGCAGCTATTTTCAACTATTTAAAGTCTAGCCAAATGCAACTAAGGAGAAATTCAAGCAAGCATTGGGTTAATTAAATATTATTTGCGTTCCATAAACAACGTTTATCGAAACAATCTTTTATTTAAAGCAAGCTTCCGGTTCCGAACAGCGCACCAATTGCCGTTAAAACATTCTTCTGATTTTTTGTATTGAATTGCTCCCAGATGGCAAATGAATGTCTCGGTGGTCAAGTTTATTTCAAATTACCTATTTTATCATGAAGAACGATTAGTCCCGTGACCTTCTTAAGCATAGCAGATCACATTTAACGGAAGGCTGAGTGACTTCACCACTAGCTGACTCACCTGCAAAAAAGTCAATCAAACGACCACTCACCATGCATTTGAACACATCACCCAAAACGTGCTATTTCCTTCTTGCTGAAATAAAAAAACGATTTTAATGGATGCAACGTGCGCAAGTATTGATAGGCGTAATCACTGCGTTACCACCATTGCAACAGACGAATCGAGGTAGCGCTGGCATCCAGGGCATTTGGTTTGCAAAGTCTTCTCCATCGTTTTCCAGTAAGAGCAAAAACTAGTAGTAAGAAGCAACTAGTTGATCAAATTTTATGGAACGCTTTCAGAGCAAGTGTGAGGGAAATCTTCCCTTTACCTCACCTCTCCTGCTCACCCAACCATATCAAATGTCCCACCATATAAAATGTTCTAGGCTTCACAGAATTAAACAATTTCTTTTACTCAATCACCTTCCTCAATTAGCTGCATAATAAGTGGGTCATAAATGCATTGCCACCTTCCCACAATCCAACGTCTACTGCTTAAAGAACTTCTTACCACCACTATCAGCTAATTTCTTCACAGCAGTCAAAACCCAAGTGAGTAATAATTACTTCCGCCTATTCTTCCTCAAGTCACACATTACCTCCTATACACAGCATCTCAGTCAATTTACGCATCTTGTTGGCCCGCCACCGCCAATGAATCCCACCACTGGTTCTCCCACTCATGCTGCCGCATCGGACCGATAACAACATCTGACCTGATCGAACCTCACCTAATCCAAGGCATAGGTGCACTGCACTTTTATTTAAGCTAGCATTCACCAAATCCACCTCAGCAAAACAGAGCATCAATGATACCGTACGTGCTAAAACATCAAATGCAAAAATTTCCTGCTGCTCTACGCTCCTTCACTCGTTCAGGCAGTAACTCACCAGCTCATCTACTCGGGGACATGCCAACAATCTGTCGATTCTATCCTGACTTCTGTCCATCTACCTGGTAGCTAATGGACCAGCTAATGGACTTATGCACAGAAATTCTGCAACCTTATTATTTACAGCAAATTTATTTATGGATGATGAATTAACTATTCTCTATCACAGTGTTCTATTGACATATATCTTAATAATAACCATTCATATGTTAGTAATAGGATTTTCGCATTTTACTGGTGTGTGGCTGTGAGCATTTACACTTTTTTTGTTTTTCTATATTTAGGTTTGTCTTTATATCTGTGCACAGATTAACTTTGGCAGAAATCATATTGGTTATTAAAATATTGACGGAGCGTGCAAGATAGATGATTATAGGAAGGATGCTTCAGTCCTATAACCTTAAGGTTGCGAGTTCAAGTCTCGCCCTGGGCAGCACCTTTCGGTAATACCATTGGCAGCTGATGACGAACGCTAATAAAACAACTGACACCATGTTCGCCTGCGCTTTTTCGATACGCATTGGTGAAACTCGGACGAGAGCCGATATATTGGTGGGTTAAACATGGTGCTCGCGGCGAAACTCGAGCCCAATCGTTTACTCAGGGAGATATGCCTTATCCATTAAACCACGGGGCTGGGTAGGGCGCTTTCCATGGCGCTTTACTTAATCTATTTACCAAGAATGTACACTATGACATGTGCTAGTCTTTTCCTAATTCTTCATTCTGCCATTCCATAATTTCTATCATTCAAGCAGTGCTGCCTAATAACTTTCGACTCATTTCACATCACTTCTCACCGTCCCTATATGCCCTACTAGTTTTAGCAAAGGCAGCAATTTCGCGTTTTACCTTGCTAATCACAATATTTATTATCCATTTCAAGCTCTGAATGCCCTTCACTTCTTGCCATGTCCTTTGCTTTCTTTACATTCCTTGGCAGTGCTTACACTGTTCTCATTCATCACAACATTTTAAAGGTATTTTGATTTCTTCGTTTCTTTTTGTGGAACTTTCTCAATTTCCTTGACAACCTCGTAAATGCAGCAAGGAGTGCTCGCAGCGATTTCGCCTTCCAAGTGAGCGGAATCGTTTAAAAGCCCATTCATACCACTGACAGCAGGTTATTTCTGCAAAATTCAGATAAACTTTAACCGCGGTAGTTAGGCAGGATATTATACTATTTGCGAACTATTATAATTAAATGGGTTATGCGATGTTGCGAAAAGCGTCCGTCGCATAATGCTTTTCTCCAAAGAGACGCAACCCATTTTTTGGGAGGATTTGTAAAAACAGAAGCCCATGAATGGTTTGGGTGAATGCCCAGATGGGTGAATTTGGCTTTTGTTACTGCCGTGGTGTTGAGTAATTAAAGGGATAAAATCCATGTGGCATGCTGTGCCAGAGCATTCATCCGCGCGTTGCCAAGACAACTTACCACAAATAAGTTCTGGGGTGGGATGCTGATTGTAGTAGTTGAGAGCTCAGTAGACGTTGCTTGGCGAAATCGGAAGGCAAAGCAATTAACTTGGTAGCAGGACTGGTCTTTTAGTTGAACTCTTACAGAAGCCAAAGAGAAAAGAGAAAAACGATTGCGCTCTGCTATCACTACCAGTTTGATTAAAAGAGCACTGATACGTGGGCAAATTCAAAAATGCGGATGAGGCACCTTGAACACCTGCTGCTGGCTCGAGTAATGAAAGGCGCAGGGCTTTGTCATGACTAAATCGTCTTATCCATCGACTATCGTGGGCGGTCGCAGCATCACCAGCAGCTAAGGTCAAACCCACCCAACAGCCCACCTATACGGCCTCATCTTTTCTAGTGGATATGAATTGCAAGCCCTAATGACAGTCATTAAGCATCTGGCATCATCACTGTGCCCGTGAACCCAACGTCAAACTTCTCAGTTGCGTGCATATACATGGATGTATTTTCATCCCAATGAGAAGATGAAGCTACTCATGAAACAAAGACCAAAGCATCAGCAATCAGGAAGCCCACAACGTGGCGCAGGTATGTAGCGATGCTGCTACCAAAGCAGAATCGTCATTTTTTGACCACTGGATGCAAAATATCTTGTAATGGAGAGATGCTGATATCGCAATAAGACAACGATTTGCATAAGTCAAATGACGAGGCAGTACATGTGCCTTCACTTCGAAACCATAAATACAGAAGGCCAAATATTCCATTTATGGCAGCCAGCCTCGTCTAGCCAAAAGATGTGAGGCTAACAAATTCACGCATCGCAGGGTTGAAGCTTGCACTTCTTACAAGTACAAAGCTCACACTTATTTTTGCATTCTCGCCAAACCACCTACGGTAATGGGGTCACATCCAAAAGTAATTGAATAATGGGAGCCTACGTTGCAGTAAACATCTACAATGGAAGACGAGGGTGACAATGGGTACGGCCATGAATAGACGAGGAGACATGTAACATTCATTCTCTTGAGATGTGCCTTGTAGGCGAGAGGCTAAGGAACGATTTGAATTTGGTTCTGAAGGAGCGGTTTGATTCTCCTGACGTGAGCACCCCTACCTCCCAATTTTCGTTAATGTGCTATCTGCTGCCTCTTTCATTCGATATAATAAGATTGTCTAAGAACATTTAACCTTCCCATAACAAAGCTAGTAAAAGGAAGGAGAAGGGTTATGAAGAAACCTTTGCAAAGGCCTTTTGTTATTTATCTTACATTAACTCTTTTCGCCATAACGTAAACATGCTCTGTTTGTTTGCTCTTTCGAAAAGGCCTCACTCCCAACCAATTTTTTACGCGAAACTTGCCTCTTAATGCGCACTGCATTCGCCTTTAACTTGTCAGCTTTTCATGAAAGGTAATGCACAAACGCATTTTTCAAGTGATGGGGCATGATACATAGGTAGCAGCCCAAGTGGAAGGCACCGAACTTAATTGCCAAAGTGCAGGTGGTAATTTATTTCGTCTCCATGTCACGACCGTTTATGTATCTCTTTCCTTCATTTGAACAATAATCCGTATCGGATTGAGTACCATGCACATATCGTCACTTATATTGTGCCTTTTGTTCCATCTATCTTTGCTGCCTTTATCTATCTGTCTCTGCACATTTTCTTGATAGGAACCAGCCTCCTGCGCACTCAGAGACCTTCACTTGATATGATGTGCTCTCTGTCCTCCCTAGTGATTCTCTCGCTCAGTTCGGGTGACGAGATAAGCCAACGACTTACATTATCGATTTCGGAACGAAAATGGCAATGCATGCGCACATATCAACGCAGTCTGAATGCATGACGGCGCCCGTCCACTGGATGCAACACGAAAAATGATTAGAAGTAAAGCGGAATGCAATGCAAAATATCATGTACCAAGCTGACTAAGCCTTCTAATTATTACAGGCATGCTAGCCCGTTTCAGACCAAATTAGACTTATTTCAACCAGAGTAATTTGTCAATGTCAACTTCCGGGGGTCAACAGTGTTAACGAACAGCCAACTTTTTCTTATCTGTCATTAGGTACCTCCTGCGATACTCACGTACATGTAGCCACAGGGTCTAGCATCCCGTTGCCTGTGCGCGCAACAGATCGTTGCGTACTTTGGTGACCATGAGTTAAACCCGTATCACCTAGATGAAATCGAGGAAATCTCACTGCTACGCCATCACAGAGACAACTTAACATAGTCCCATATCAATGCAGTTCTTGCTAATCAGCTCTGTTCCTCTGCTACATCGCTGCTTACGCGTCAACCAGTTACTTAGTAATCGTTCGAGCACGCACGCATCCCTCGACTTTATGCGAATGTTGAAGCTCACATCAGTGATTTGTCATGTTGCTTGTACCAACCTGCTATGGGGATAAATTAAATTAAGGGGATGCCCAGAGCGAGCAGAGTGGCGCAGTGGAAGCGTGCTGGGCCCATAACCCAGAGGTCCGTAGATCGAAACCACGCTCTGCTAATTGATCGTTCACTTACTCTCGTTTACCTGGCCTGACTGCAGATTCACCAAGCGTCCATCTGTCACTTTAGTTCAGCTCTCTACTCGCAGTTCTGCTGACTAGGTGGCAGGCTCTGCCAGCATACTGACATGCACTCACTCAACTTATCGACGCCAACTGTGCTCGATTTTAGTCCACAATCCATGCACTGGCCACGCAGACAGTTAGGCGGGCAGTAAGTAGAGATGCAAGAAGGGAGAAAGAGGGGTTCCTGACTGTGAATTGGACACGTGATGGTCAGGCGAGACTCAGGGTGTCTAACCGCCAGGTGTCGCACTACGCCAAGCCACCTACACTCCATCGCAATCCACCTCCTTCTCCCCATCTTCTTCAATCTTACCTAAACACATGCACACATCCTCCAAGCAGGAGACACAAGCACATGAGCATTAAAAAAGCATACGCAGTGCACTCACCCTGATAGACTTCATGGCCACGGAGGTGGACGTTCATCCAGGCTACTGTGATTTTGTCCTTTCTTGCTACTATGCCATGCGTCTTTAGTCTGTGATGACAGTCGCATTAGCGTAAACGTTCTCTCAGCAGGGTAAGGAAGAGGAATGGGTAAAGAAAAACGATAAGACATGCGACGGAAATGGCAACAATCGCTTTGATGGAGGAAAGCGTGCGTAAGTGCGCCAGTGAGGATTTGGCTATGGCATGGTGGTCATTGGCCAAAGTGACTATAAAACTATTTGTACGGCTCATTCAGTGGAGAATTGACTTTTAAATTAGCATTTTGGGTTCAAGTACCTGCTTATTTGCGTATTCATCTCAGCCGTCTCTTATTCGTGCCTGCAGTACCTCCTGCGATGGGCACTTGCCGGCTCGCCACAGTGTCTAACTTCCCGCTTGGTATCCTACCACCTAGCTGTGCGAAAAACTTCAGTACACTGTAGTGGATGCACAAATAGCTAAATAGCACTTGATTCCAGTAAGTTGAACTTGGGTATTCCAAACGCGCAGCGGAAGACTGCAGCATGATATACAAAGGCGGTTGGTATATTCAACATGTTTTTGATATCTCAAAGACATGTTATGTACCCAGGTGCTTACAAAAATATCTTAAAGTCAACTGCATCAAACCACGATGCATCACATCTCACTAAAAAAATTTGGCATTGCTGGTAGAAGTTGGGGTCACGCCTCCTGGTCCGCATTGTCCATGGTGCTCGATGTTTGTTAAAGTCGTCACTCGATCGATTTAGCGTAGGCACTTTTATGTATGAGCATTCGATACAGGAGCTTAGTCGTTTAAGAATAGTTCAAAAGAACCGGCAAAAAATTGTACCATTTAGCTGATCAAATGAGTTTCTGTGGGCAAAATACTATGGGTTGAATAAGTGGGCAAGATCGATTCTGTCGTAATAGACAGTTCGCAGAGAATACTTTTAATCTGATGCAGACGTGGATAATGAACGCTAACCAAAGCGGAATCGCCCAAATGGTTGAGAGTTGCTTGTTCTTATTATATTGGTTACTTGAAAGTTGACAATAACACAGCGATTTTGAAAGGAAGGCTACAATGCTGTCAGGTGAATAAGACTTAAAAAAAAAAAACAAAAACACCCACCAAGGATTTCGTAATGTCTTGCAAAGCCACAAGTGCCTCTAACATATGAGCTCACACAACCCAAGACTCGTGCACTCGCGAAGTGAATGACTTCACCACTTTATTTGTAGGTTGGTATGACGTCATTTCTAAGGGCACTACGTCCTTCAACACATCAAAATAGGTGCACCAAGCGTGGGACGCGACATGCCTCCGCATGCTAGCACTTCCAATTGTGCAAGAAATATTGGCGTTAGCGCCGCTTTTTTAGTGCATGTGCAGAAGTGCCTCTAAGCTCATGCAGTAAATTCACACTTTAGTACCATCAAGTCTATCTGCAGTTAAAACTTACTATTAACAATTTCTTCATTCGCAGACATTGCGAGGAGCATGTATTGACACGGAAGAGCCCGTGGCCATAAAAACCTTTATTTTCATTGTGAACCGGAGGAAAGACACCGTTATTGGAGCACCGGAAAAGGATAGAGGCTGCTTTGTCACCGTCGCTTCGCCTCTTCATTCAAAATGTCTAAGCTTTCGCCACAAATTTCCCTCGCGAATAAAAGGGGTTAACAAATGTATGTGACGGTCACCTTGGGCATTCACAAGGATCCTTTGCAGAGAGCACGTCTAATAACAATTATCTGTTGGAAGAATATTTACGCCGTGGGGGTTTTTGTCAGTCATCTTCGGTGCCTTAGTCATGAGAAATCATGAATGATGAGACTGACTTATTAAAATTATTGCCAAATTACCAGCAAACGAATTTCTTTCTTTGGGAGCCTTTATAATTGATTGAACTAACGGCTAAATTTTTGCCGAATTCGCATTTTGAATAAGCTGTAGAACTCGAAGTAATTGATGTATCACACTTTGAATTGATCAGTTAATTAAACGATAATCACTGTGCGTTTTGATCAGGTCTAACATAAAAATGTACTGCAAGAGTTATTGTTCCTATATCAACATGCTAGTGAGCGAAAATGCAGCCATATGCAAAGTTGTAAAATAAGGTGATAGGGTCAAATTTACAGCAGAAAGAGGCGGCTCCATTGAAAATAGGCAGAGAGCGAATGAGGCCTTTCCGCGGTGCCATTACATCGGCTTTAGCATTCACGTCAGTACGAATCGTTATGTTTTTTTTGCGCTTATGCTACCTTTTTAGCACATGACCAAGTGTTCGGGTTAAGGAAGAGGGTATGCAGATTCAGAAAAAGGCCTACTCTTTATGAGAATAACAGTTGCCTTTAAAGGTAGCGGTTCCCTAAAATACTCAATTGCTAGTTTTGAGTGTGGAAGGGGAGGGCTGGGTGAATAAAACACGGAAAGTTCTATTTTTAAAAGTAATTTTACGAATACGAAAGCCTGAGGTATATGGAATAGTCGAATTATTAGTGATAATAGGAACTAGTCGTATTTTCTACCCTTATCTTATCAAAGTACCATCGTTCTACTTCATGGTAGGCCTTTTGCTCACAGTCCACGCAAAACTTGATATCCTGGATGCACGGTGTTCTTTTCAGCAGCTTGACGTGCTTCATGCCCAAAATGCATACTTTGTGTTTAAAGGTAAACTGTAACTTAACCAAATTACATATTTTCCCAGGAAATTTATCCGTGTCTCAGAACTTGGTGAAGGAGAGGTAAGCAAGTGCCTGGCAGATTCAGATGCAACTTGTAAGAAAATGTGGTTAAAAACAATTTGTCCGTATGTTTAAAGAAATCGAATCTAACGACCACACTCCGAATTTTCTCCACTATCCATTCTAGAATGGCCTCTTCTAAGGACTCACGCCGATACACACTGAAAATGTAATCAATGAGCCGAGTGACCAGCAAATCACACGTAACGAAGAATGACAATATTTTAAGCTGTACAACGGGGCGGAGATGGCAAACAACTCACGCCGAGTGATAGCTTTGCACTGCCTACCCAATCCTTGGGCTCATCGATGGGTGGGATTCAAAGAGGTAGAGACCGTCGAGAGACTTCAAGGCTGCAATTAATTTGAGATTGGTGCAAAGAGGATAATCCTCTTTCACTAAGTTGATGAGATAATTCCACGAAGAATGTCATCAAAGAGCTTGCACCTCGCAGATCGATTGTGACGGCAGAACACGCTTATCAGCCCACTTCACCTCAACATGCTGAGAGATCGGAGCTAGTTCTACATTTGCACCGAAACGTTTCGCGATGCCATTCAGAGTGTCCACAAAGTGCTGGTTCAACCACGAATCAGCGCACATGTAGTAGTAGTTGCTCTTTCGATAGATCAGTCGCAACAGGCGCGCTACCTGTAAACGCTATGTCCAGACCTCTGTCTCTTCTGTCTGCAGTGGAAAGTTTGTGGCGAAAGCTGAGGTATCTTGAATGAGGGAGCGATTCGACAGTGACGAAGTAGTCCCAATCCTTTCGCAGCATCCCATTAGCTACTTTAATCTCTCGATTTTTGCAGCAAGGGGAATAACTAATACCGCAGTGTTAATGGATGCCCATGTTGATGTTGATGACTGACTGGTCACAAAAGACAAGAACTTAAAACAGTTTAATTTTGGACGCCTAATGATTAAGAATGGTTTAATGTGTTTTTTAGTTACTCTGCTGCCTCAGCTTTACCCAGAGTTCTAATGATATGTGTCACACTCATGTTCTAACATGAGAAATTGGGTTGTGTGTCTCCTATTTCAAGAAAGGTTTTAGCTTTTTTAGACCGCAAAGCGATTTGGAGTGCAACCCTGACCGTCTTCAGGCCCTTCTCACCTTAATTAAAATCGCTTATATTTAACGCAATGATGTCCACTTATCCTTCGACGTACACGTACTTAAGCAGATTTTCTTTTAAAAATCTGTGGGAAATGGTCTCATGATCTCACCTGCTTTTATCCATTTTGCATCAATATAACCGGGAGCTATTCTTAGCCCTCATTACCTGGGCGAAATAAGGAGCGGATGTTGCTTTATGTGCATGAAATGTAGCCTTTCATTGGCCGTCTGGATATTTGCTCTACCGTTTCTTGTTAATAATAAGCGAGAACGCAAACCAAAGGGGCCACACTGTTGAAGTGGCGATAAAGCAAACAGATTAAGAGCGATCGCTAGCTACGAGAAGAGTAGTTGTGGGATGAAAATCAGTGCTAAGTTTGATGGCTGGCATAAAGTGAAGGGAAAGGAAAAGGGAAGAAGATAGGCTCCATCGAGATGATAGAGTGCAAGACGCTGCTAAAATAGATTCGCGAATCATACATTTTAGGCACTGGGCGCTTCAGCAAACAGAACATAGTGTAAAAATTTCGACACAAGCATTTACAAGGACAAACGTTTTGGGAGGAAACTGACTTAAATCTACGGAGGTCAACGATGGATGACCTATATAATGAGTGTGTGCCGATATCCCAATAAAGACTCGCGCCAAGCTTTTAAGCTGATTAGTGTCCACTTGGTTATGACTACTCTGGTCTTCATTAAATAAATGAAATATGGAAACTGGAAATAAAGGCGCACCTGTTTTTCGTGCGTATTATTAATGCCGCGCATCGTATCACGTCAAGATTGCCCTTTAATACCCTAAGCATACGTTTTGTATTATTATTTTATTGCTAGTTTTGACACAGTCAATTAAAAGCAACTGATTAGGGAGTTAGTAGTAGCTGCAAATGACGAATGAGTTGTATTGGCAATGTTAGTCTAATACAACCATGAAATCCGGTATTGTGTAACCGGTGTGTTTACATTCAACCGATACGACCGCAACTCTTGCCTTGTGAGACTGAATGCAATTGAAGATGAACCGATAAGCGTAATAGATGATTCGTGTTCTTGGTTGTTCCTACAGATTTTGTAATCTCTTAGTTTGCCTCGTGTTAGTAAATTGTATTTTATTGTTGTTGGCTACTACTATCGCCAGCTCAACTGCATTGCAATTTATCCACTGCTTGATGTGCATAAGTAGAAGCAGCAGGTTAAATGAAATAAGGCAAGAGGATTTCGCAGCCTTCAAATTACGTTTGTGATGTAATATCAATTGAGCTCAGTTCCATTAGAGAACCTTGCATTCATGGGCACGACTTTGGGCCTAAACATGAAACTTAGGAATTGTGTTTGACGATTCTCTCCCATGTGCCAAATCCCTTCATGTAATGAGTTAATCCTGCCCACTTTAGTGAACTTTGCAATGTCTTTGTGTAGGAGCTTGAATTTTGCCTGAAAACTTATCTATGGTGCAAAACAGGTATCTGGGAAAATGTAAAATGATGACTCAATCTAAGCGGACTGCGAAACGCTATGGATGGGACTCGACAAACAATGTGATACTGCTGAATGGTAATGGAGAACAGGTAGAGGTTGACATTAAAGAAGAAGGATATTTTGTTCTCATTTCTTAGAGGTGAATAGCAAAACTTTCACACATTCAACACAAAGCATTTGGATTTAGTTTGTAAATTACATGTGAGCATAGGTGACACTATGTTCCGTTAAATTTAATCAGCGTATTATCCATTCGCCATATTTGTCAAAATTTTGCTGGCCTGAAATCGCACAAAGCGATCATTCTCTCTTTGACTCAAAATTATTTAGCACACATGCACAACCTCTCCCCTTATAAAATCAGCTCGATTTCCTCATCCCTCGTCCACGTGTTTTGCAGCTTACTCGCAAGTACCATTCCATCTCACTGCTCTGCCATTCCAAGCAGCCAGTTCCGTGATTTGCCGGTGACACAAACTATCTCGAGAGATTAAAAGCCTTCCAATACGTGCAACTACTTCAATCACATGAACTATCATTGGCTAGTGTGATAGCGTGGAATTTTAGCTTTAGCCCGTAGAGTTTGCCCTCTCATCTGTCGCAAATGTAGGGCATCGATTCTGGGTAGCAGCCCTATGTAGATTATTGTCTCCATGTAGTGACACCAAGGCTCGCATAGGATTGGATGGCTCTATTTTGATTTTTAAAAACTATTAACAACTTGCATATTGCAAGTCAGGGAATAAGTAAAGCATCGTTCAACACCACGGAAGGAGAATGACGAAGCAAATGGTTCAAATAAAAAATGCTTCACATTTCTTGGGGTACTGAGGTCGCAGACTAGGATGAGGCTCATATAGGTTTCAAAACAAATGCTTGTTCCAGTTGTTGGAAAGTAGGAAAAGTGCTTATATTTTCGCTTTTTGCATAGGAATCCCGCCTTTTAAAAAATTTGATTTTTTTCAGATTTGTTAGATTTGGCGCGTAAAGTTTGATTTTAGGTATGGTCATATGCGCATTCACTTGGGCGAAAAGGAATGCAATAAATCGTAGGTGCCACGAATTTGTGCACAAAAGACACCCACGCATTGGCTTAGACTATAAAATTAATCAGAGGCCTAAAAGCACTGTGCAGAGCACAAGAACATTATGCAGGCGTTAAGGGCATTTTCCTCACTGGCAATCACTTTCGGTATGTCCGCTCATAGAGGCTCTTCTTACAGGAAAATGGTGGTGGATGTAAAGATTTTAGCAGCAGTAGTAGATGCAACAGTGGAACTACAAGCTTTGTCGCACCTAATTCAGCGGTTGACCATCGAACTACTGCCGATGCCGAAGACATAGGGGAATTTGTTGGTGTGGGCATCCCTAGAGCTTGTGGTGAGGGTATGGCTTTGGTAGACTGCGCAGCGGGTTTTGTTGCGTTATTAGTCACCGAAACCTGTGGTGCGACAAAGGTGCGACAAAGCTTGTAGTTCCACTGTTGCATCTACTACTGCTGCTAAAATCTTTACATCCACCACCATTTTCCTGTAAGAAGAGCCTCTATGAGCGGGCATACCGAAAGTGATTGCCAGTGAGGAAAATGCCCTTAACGCCTGCATAATGTTCTTGTGCTCTGCACAGTGCTTTTAGGCCTCTGATTAATTTTATAGTCTAAGCCAATGCGTGGGTGTCTTTTGTGCACAAATTCGTAGCACCTACGATTTATTGCATTCCTTTTCGCCCAAGTGAATGCGCATATGACCATACCTAAAATCAAACTTTACGCGTCAAATTTAACAAGTCTGAGAAAAACCAAATTTTTGAAAAGGCGAGTTTCTTATGCAAAAAAGCGGTAGTAAAAGCACTAATTTAAAGTTTTCATCCTTAACAGCTGTAATTGGTTAGTGCAGTTTGGATTTGTTAAACTGCTAAGATTCGTTTGATCAGCGACAATTTCAAATTTCTTAAGGAAGGCCTTCTTTTCACAAGCACTCTCAAGATAGGTGAAATGCGCAATCACTAACATCTAAATGTATCTTAAAGCGCACTTTTAGCAAAGGGAGAGTAAATTCATTGTCTTGCTTGTGTTGCGCATTCCAATATTCGCGAAACAATTAGGTTAAGAATATGAGTTAGAACCAAAATGCCTTACAATTAATGGAGGAATTATTACAATCAGACAATTCGCTTTAAGCATACGACTCGGCTAACATAGTGTCAGACAATGTATTGGGCACTGCGACAACTTCTTTGGTAGCCGCAGAGTTGGAGGCAAAAAAGGTTTGCCGTTATCACAGTTTGCATCCAAAAGAATGGTAATTCCCTTCACTGTCGGCTGACATTAAAAGGGAAGCTGCAAAAGAGGGTCCTCGTGCCTTTGCCATGCAGCAATAACCATGGCAAAAATATCAGCAGTTGCTAGGCATTTGTCTTATTTTGGGATAAGAATAAAAGTTCCATGAGACACCACCAATGAAGAGTCAAATAATTCCTTCACTAAACAAAAGAAATGCTAAAAATTTGGCGGAAAATAAGGAATGCGTTTTTTGCTATTATGACGGTTGTTGGTGTTAGAGCTATAGCTGCCTTGGAGCGTGGGCTGAGACCACAGGCGTTGAGTCATTGCCATTAATGTCATAGTGGTTGCAGTATGGACACAAATTGATTTTTGAGTTTTATCAAGTCGGAGCGTTTCGCGCTCACCTATCCTCTCTCACTGATCATGAGGAAGGAGATGAAGACTGTATGTACCTACTACTGCTGCTTCTTCTACCGTGGTCTTCGAATGTGGGTGTTTGACTGCATTAATCACGTATTTTATGTAAAATGGAAGCTTGATCATGTGTCTATTATGACAACGCTTATTTTGCGCTGCACGTTTCCATCTCATAAGGTGAATTCACTAAATATTTTTAGTCTTTCTTACTCCGATAGGGCAGTCATATATTACTCTATGATAAGATCACTGCAATTGGCTCCACATTTGCTAAAGTCTAAATAAATGAGCCACTAAGTGACCACGTGATCAAAGCCAACGCTTTGTAGGAAGGTAAATCAATGATAAACTCAAAACTGCCAATGAAGTCGCTCCTTTTATCTCTAGCCATCTCACTTTCATGAAATGCTTGCTACTAAATGCAATTGAATAACATGGATTGAAAGTCTAAATAACCACCGCATTATTTAGTGGCACTTTAATGAGGGTGGCCCGAAGTCCAAGCTACCAAGTGGATGCAGTGTTTGTTGCAAAAAAACTGGTGTCTCTCCATGTATGAGTCTTCAACCAATGCCTTTTTCGTCCTGTAGTACATACTTTCTTCTTCACGCACTACAATATCATCTCATGTCTACGCTGATTTTGACTTTTGTAACATGCTCATCGCCTTTGCAAGAATGTGACGGTAATGGCGATTGACATTCTTGAGCCAAGTATAAAACACCGTTCAAGACAAGTGTGCTGAAATGTTGCGGTGTGATATTTGATGTAGAAATGTGGCGTTCTTGAGGCAATTCTGAGCAGGGTCGATTTTGACACGAATCGCACAAAACACAGCGATCATTTATTTCATGAAGCAAGCATTATGTATGTGTAATGGAAACAAACTTTGCCATCTTATGGCGACAAAAGATGTCACAATATGTGTTCTATGATTCCTAACATCTTGGTCAGCTGCGCAAATGGTGCCGCCACTTATTTGCATGCGAGTAATAACTGGATGAAAGAACTAGCGATGGTACTATAAGCCATGCATTGTCATGCGATGTAGCACTTCAAAGCAATGCACCTGCTCATCTCCATTCCACCGTATACCATGCACAGCAAAGAATCGCAAGTTAAGCAGCACCAAAGGAAACACTCACAAGCCAACTGTGATTGCTAAATAGATAGTTTACTGCGACGTCACTGATTTTTCCTAGTAGCTCAAAGTCTCTGCAGTTTTGTTATGTGTCGAAAATGGATTTGCGGGTGAGAAATGGGCTGGCTATCGCAAGCATCCACGGCTAAGCGTAAAAGCACTGGCTTTAAAGCAGGTTTATATAAGGGCAGGCTGAAGCAAAGAAAAATCCGTTAGAGTAAGATTTTCCTCTGTTCCAATGTGTCGCGTTGTATTTGCTTTAGAGCTGATTGGTCATATCGATTTGGGCTCTATCTGGCTGGTAGAGAAGCAGAGGAGGTATCATGAGTCTGAGTGCTGCATATTTTACTCTGCTATTTCTCGGGCAGCGTCACCTCTTCTCTCAACAGCTGTTCAGCAGAACATGAGATCAAATTAGCTAACCTTTAGCTTAATGTTGCCACCAATTCCATTTTCCGTAGCATGTACACTTCCTTCGCTCCACTTTTAGTCATAAAACTGCAGGACTCTACAAGAAGTCAGGCACCACCTCGTTTGTTAAATGTGTACTTGATTGAACTTGCGAATTTAATTTCTTTTTCACGACCCCATTCATCGTTTGCCGATATTTTCCTTAGCTAATCACCTCCTAAATTAGGGTAAATATGAGCAAGCGCAAGAGAATGACGCGAAGATGAGAGCCGAAAAGGGTGGGTAGGCAGGAATGCAAATGCGTCACAGGGACCTCACGCGGACATCACGTCAAGGTCTCGTCAAGCAGGGGCACCCAAGTGAAATGATACTTGATGTTAGATCATGCTAGATCAATTGCTTTGACGCAATGCGAGTGGAACACGAGCATCCGCAATTAGAAATAAACAAAATCTTGGAAGGAGGAGAATGAAACGACAGTACGGCACAGCCACATTGACTCACCTAAATGCATAATTAGTGATCTAGCGAAACTAGTGTGTGAGCAAAATAAATCTGTATTCAGTGCAGATATGTACCGGCTCAGCTGCAAAAGTCATGCCTTGGCCACTGTATTGACCAGATTAAAAGTTGGTCTCACACCTCTCGTCTACAAGCACATTTAAAGAACATGAGCATTACATCGGCGTCCGGAAAAGTGAACTATGATGCTCCAGATACACTTATGAGTGCCAGGAACTAGAGAGCAAGAAACTCTGAAATTAACTATTGTGTACTTAATAACCACTCATTTTATTCAATTCCAAAAACACTTTAATAAACAGAAGGTGTGATTTACCAATGTCGCATTATTGGAAAATCCTGTCAAGTTTCCTCCGTTTATACACGGGTTTCTATAAAAACAATAGTCGCATTGTCTATACATCGCAGCCATTTTTGTTATTTGGTGTTCCGTAAGCTGTAAAGCTACCACTGCCAATCAAATCTACGATCGTCGCGGATCACACAAAGCCTGTTTCCTAAGACACCAGCAGACCCTTAAGGCGACTAGTGAGCATGAGGTTTGGGAGACTGGTTGTAAAATGCACATTCTTTTCCGCAAGCCAAATGCAGATATTCAGCCTGGCTATTATTGTAGCATCCTGAGACTCCCTTGAATGTAAAGGACTGCACAATACCGGGGCAGAATATCTGTTCAATAGACGGAGGGAGTGGAGCTGTTGGCATGGCCTAAAGGCCACTCCACGCAGGTTAAGCAATATGGCCACCACTGTCACTGGGACCGAAACCGGCAGTCAAAGCAAACGAGGCGTTACAGCTGTCTCCTTTTGTCTTAAATGGTGCGTCGGGATACCACATTGACAAGCATTGTTCTGTTTTCATTTTCATTATTCAAAATTTTTGTTTCCCATTATCGCTTAACGATCAATAGCATTTATAATTGAAATTAAAGTTGCTTTTATAAATTTTTAAGCACCAACTGTAAGAAAACATGCCTATGCTTATTACATAGTATTCTAAATATAGTTGCGCTAAAATTTGTGCAGATTTGCTCTTTGTGCAAATATTTCCTAAAATGACTTTAACTCTTCGTGGATTAGACTTTGGTCATTTTTAGGTCGTCGTTTAGTGCATTTTTTATCTGCAGCTATGCAGTGCTTTCCATTGATCACAGTAAAGCCGAGACATCGTATAAAGAGGTGTGAGCTGTTAAAAGAAACAAAAAGAAAATACAAAAATATTTGACCTTCCTAGCCATAGTGGCGATGCGGATTCGAGGATGTATGTGAGGTTGTTTACTCCTTCGTTGCATCGGATTAGCTTCGGTGATAATCGGGCCTTCCTTCAAAAATCACCTAATGAATTTCCAGAGTGTGTTTGATTTTCATTTCCTCTTCTCTATGTCATTTTATAGTCGCATCGTGACACTTGTGTCATTAAAGTTTACTCTACCATTTATCTAGGCGAAATCTGCCATGCTTATGGGATCTAGTGCGGATAACGTCGCAGCAGCTTCTGCTGGAGTACTTGAGTACGCTCTTTCCTACCAATAGATTGAACCTCATCCTCTGCAGCACCAGCAAGCATGATTCGAACAAGCACAAGCCGAGGTAGTAGACAATCTGCTGCGAACAGTAATTTGGTGTGCTGCCTACATTACTACTAAACTGGGCGCCGATCCGCTGATTCAATTGGTAACTTTATCTCAGAATTGCAACATTTGGTTCCGCGTACTTTAGCACTATGACGCTGCTGCTAGTCAAGGAAGCATACTCGAGGTTGAAAAGTGTAGTGCATTAATCGCGTCGTATCTCGTGCAACTATCCGCAGTTTACTGTAATTCCTGCCTCCAATTAAACAGTTTTAACGCTACTTCATATCAGTAGTTGATGCACCACGCATCAGTACATTAACTGGGCATGTCTTAGTAAGTAAACTAGTGACTGAAAAGTCTGCCACTCTTGTACTCCTTTCCTGTTGTCTTCCCAACTTGAAGAAAGTTATCCTTCATTCTAAGACCTATGTGCTATATTAGACCAAATCTGATTGAATTAGTCCTTTATTCTAAAGCCTGTGCGCCGTTTTAGATTAGACTAAATTTGATTTAATAAATACGTCAGACATTTTGCCAGCTCATTCACCAGTTGTTATTGCGTCTATGAAGGCGAGAACAGATGATGCAAATAACACTTCATTGTTCAAATCAAACGCTGTTTAATATTTTTATCAAAACCATCAAATCTTGTGCATTTATCGTCATCACAAGGGACTTCTTGGGATGATGGCCTCTGACATGCTCATAGCTGTGGCGCTTAGTGAAGATGCAGGGTTGCGTGAAGGAATGGCATGAGGTAAGGTAGTGTGCTGTCTGAATGTGAGTCGATGAACTGCGCGACGACAGGTTCATCACTCTGAGGCAGCTCTTATATTCTCCAATGGTAGTGTGGAATTTTTTGTCGGTAACGCGCTTGAAACTGTAGATCAATGTAAGGATGATAATTTTGGGTCATTTTTGACGTGAGTAGTGAAACACCTGGTTTACACCCACGGCGGCTGTCAAAGAGGTTGCTATGGACGCGCAAACGGACCTTACATCCCACCTACATTTTTGATCAAAAGACGGTGGGCAGTAAGCTTGGAAGACTACCGATTTGGCAGTCGCTTCATTTACTTACGTTAGAGGACTACCTAGGTTGGGACTAGAAGTGGCTTATGTTACGCTCTCGACGCATCGCTCACTACACCCGCCTGAGGCGTGTATCACGCTGCCATTACAAGACCACTCTTGGGAGGAGGAAGAGTGTGCTGGCGGACGTGATTAATTGCAATAAATTAATCCTTTGGTGAAGGTTAAACAGGTATGGGTGTTGCTAGCGCATCTATTTCTCCTCACTGGTCATGAGTAGTGGGATCAACCCTGTCTGCATTCGCTCCACCACTATTGCTCAACCTTCTGTGGCACTCGACTGAGGATGTTGTTTAGGCACTGAGGAAATTGTGCCCACTGGAAAGCTTGGCTATTTCGGAAGTGTTAGGTTTTGCTGTCTTACCTTGCCAATTTCAAGTAGTAGTGGTTGATGTTTATGACGAGCTCATTGGCTTTTGCGGTGGATTAGAGTGTCATTTCATGGCGTGGTCTCTGAGTCGACTGCATAATACGCGTTGGTGATGGCGATTAGTATGCATTCGTGTGCATGAGGGTGGCAGTTGTGCTGAAGCACAGGGCGACAACTGTTAGTGATTCGGCTTAATAAACGATTTGATGCAGTGAGGCTGAAAAATATTTACTCAAAAGCGATTGATTATCGTAGATACGACTCATGGTAACTGCGATGACGATGAGGCGATTCGGCTGAATGCAAGCTCTACTGTGTGCACAGTTTCCTGAGGTGTAGATTAAAATAGAGGAAATTGGCCAAGGGATGCAAGAAAGCAGCATAAGTGCAATATTTTGTGTACGAAAGTATGATTCTGTGCTTGAGCTTGAGGGTTCCGGGACTAACCTGAGGGAGAAGGAGGACTCAGTGAAGGGTATGCATGCAGTCAGGTTTAAGGCTACTGACGTTGCCGCATGCTGCCTTATTTATGAAGAAGTGTCATCCGTATCTGCCAGGGAGAGGTGGCCAAAGTAAAGCTCTCGGTGAAATCAATTGAATGGCTTGGTGAGCGGATCTGACTGATGCTGCTGCTGCTGCTGCTGGGTTAAGGCACGACTAATGCAGTACGATTGTATTTCTTCCACTTAACTTACCTTTGTTATAAAATCAGGACCTTCTTCCTCCTGTTTAAGATGGCTATGAATGAAATCGGGATGTTCGGCCCATTTGTACGTTGCAGTAGTGTTTGGATGCCAACTGTTAAAATAGCCTAAACTTTGGCTTGTTGAATTTTCGGATCTCACATAACATGTGCCGGCGGGGTGAGGCGTCGGAAAGGAGTAGTATGCAAATTGACACCCATCCACCCATTCGTGGACGTCAAAAGGTCTACTTTTTAAGTGTGTACTGTGATCCTTAATATCTAAAAGGAAGAAAGGGAAAGCCCCGCTCCACATGGCATGAGGTCGTGTGAGGTGGATTAGGCAGGCCAAATGAGAGTGTTGGGTTGATTTAAATGGCAACACATGAAGGCGCTGCTAAAGATGAGGCATGCACACTTGATTAGATAGCTCTGTCAGCCTGCATCTCTCCTGATTTATTCAAGCCTATTATAATCTAATTTGCAATATTTCAGTGATTTCTGGTCTGATCCAGTTAGGCATAGTCTGGAGTACTGTGCTATAGTGCCTCCTTAGCGGGACATGGATATGAGGCAAGCTGTTGCACTCTGGTAGGTCCGCTGCTGCTGCATGTATTGGCGGTTACAAACGCATGCAAGAGCCATTAGAAATTAGCGCAGTACAGTGAGTGCAGTGTAAGGCATAAAGCTAATTGAAGGAGTCGGCGACATGTCACTAAATATTTCTATGGGGATTACAAACAGACACAATCCTACACCTGAACGATTCCTTGCCTCTGATTACCAGCGACACCAGCGGTGCATGCATTTCTTTTATGAGAGTTAAAAAGGATGCTTAATCAGCTCAAACAGATACAGAAATGGTTGAGATACAGGCACAGGGATAAGAAATTGCGGGAATAAGGGAGAGAGAGAGTGGAGAAGGAAAAATTGAGGCTTGGAAGTGAACACCGTAGGATAGCCCTGCACGGTGCTGTGGTGCAGCGTTTTTATTTCCTCCCTTTTTATAATCGTTTCATGAAAATTATATGTTTCCTCTCATCTAGCCATTTGACTGAGTTAAATATGAAGAATTTAACTCGGCGAAAAGAGCATGAATTTCTTTTTAAGGCATGTTTCGAGGTGTCAAGCATATAATTTCCCCTCAGATATATGCGCTGGATGCCAGATATGATGCCATTGATTTGATGCATGCAAATAAAGCAGAATGGTGGGAAAAGAAGGGTAGTACAACCCGCCCCTAACTTCTAAGATTTCCATCCGTTGTGGTCGTTTGGCGTCTTGAAAACGCCAAAAGGAAGCTAAGCGGTAGGGAGACAATGACAAAGAATTGAACGGCAAGAACAATGCCGTAATAAAGATTAGTGAGAGCAGATGAAACAACTCACAGCAGAGCATATCTGGAGTTTGGCTGCGTGATTGACTTCCTTGAATCTGACACGCGTAAATCAATTAGTTGCACGTGCCGCGTGGCTGCTCTCAATTCCGACTGGCGTAGACTTTAGGCATTACTCCCTTTTAAGGTTTTGCAGGAGCAGGTGTCACTTGCTTTGTTACTATTTCATCCAAAGCTATTTTCTTACATCATCTTGCGTGCACACGAGACGATACTAATGCACTTTGGTTGAATATTTGTTGTCCTATCGATACCTCTTTCCGACACCTTCCTTCGAGCTGGTCACCATTTTGAGTTTTTTGGCACTTCTTGTTTCCACCACAAGGTGCTTACCTTTAGCTGAATGCTGAAAAGGAGAGACAGGTGGGGGAATCAGGCTAAGTGAAGCAGACGGATGGCTAAGATGATGCTTAAATGATGACTCATTAAGGAGGCAATAAGTCATCCCAACTTTCATGCGGTCCTTTTGCCTGTGCGCTCTACTAAATTTGCAGGAACGCCTTGACAAGGTGCGCTGGTGGAGGTGGGATATGGCGCTCTGTAATTCTAGTGAAAAGTTTTCGGAATGCTGTGACTCTAAATTGTCAGTGTGCTACCTTACAAATACGATATCTTCGACGAGCATAGTTAAATTAATTCAAAATATTGGCCAATCGCCCTAAAACCTAACATCTGCTTACTCGAAGAACATGATACGATCGTGTAAGAAAAGGACTTATCATAATAACACTGGTTATTAAAATAGCTTGCCTCTCATACACAACATGGTGGACAAAAATATTATGCAACGGAATATCATTGATGAGTTAAAAACACTCTTTGATTAAGCTATGAGAATATTACACCTCAACAGTGCGTTGTTGGCACATTTTTACAGCAATAGACCACCCTACGCAACATAATCTTGAGCAAATGCTAAAATAATTTTCCACTCACCCTGCGTGAGATTGTTTGCAGTCTAACTCGCCGTAGGTCGAGCACATCAGTGGATGGACCAACCGACTGGGCAGATAACCGGTGAGCAATGAATACACAGCAGGCAGCCTTATTGATTTTATTGATCCGTTGATCTACTAACCACCCAAGGCGGGTGAATCAGCAACGAGGCGCCTGCTGAGAAGAGCGTGAACCACTCATTTATCCGTCGATGGCATAAACATGCCCTCGCGTAGGGGTTACTACCGAAGGTGGGTGGTGGATAAGAAAGCATGAAAATGGCAAGCAACAGCTAAAGCAACAGCAAAGTTTCCAAAATTGCATCAAAGTGTATCCACAAAATGAGCTGACTTCTGGTACCGAAAAAGTATTTTAGCAAGAAATGCTTCGAGGATTTACACACAAACAGACACATTAAGGAAAGAACATTATATGGCGCTTAAGCATTAGCCACATTTACGTAGCAAGCACCAGCCCTCTAACATCCATTTTGATGGGACTTGGGAAACGTTCGTCTTCTGCAAACAATTTTTCTTTGCCTTCTCCTCTCCTTCGAAGAGTGAACACTGCTGATTAAGTGCATTTTCCGCTATCACCCTGTCAATCTCTATGGAAAGCTATTTAATTTCGCTCACAATAGTCAAAGGTTCCGACACATTTGATGTGTTTAACACCAAAGGTACGCGCGCACCAAATGTGTCACTTTATGACACCTTCAGGGTGGGACAGCTTTGGAAGCGACTGGGCATTTCACGTCAAATTGAAGAGCATCGAAAGATTTGCAGTGTTGGTTAAGCAAATGTGCTACAAATTGATTGTGTAGATCGTTTGAGGCTAGGATCCCTAAATGCATTTGCCACCAACTACGACGGGGTAATCATGCTGAATGTAAGCGGGCAAGCTGGCAACTCTACTTCCCTGAACCGCCATCTTCAATCACTACCTGGATATTTTGAACTGACAAATGTCCCTTTTTTGACTACCGGTTTGCCACCAGTGTCAGTTGGATGCCCCTCTTTAAGCTCCATACTTGACCTCCATCGCAACCCGGCACAACGACTACTAAGCATCAACTGAGTAGCATTGGCATTCCACCTCGAAATCTAAAATTAATAACTAGCACGGTGACGCTTGCAGAGAAATAGGTACAGCTGTATGCGCCTTCCCACCTTATTCTTCATAGGCAAATGAAGCTAATACACATCGAGCATATGAAAGAAGTGTAAATGCGTGGGTATATCTCCTTTTCTGTATGCTATCAATAAGGAAGTTGCTTTACCAAAGTCACCACAGTTGAGTGCCTTTGGGTGGTTTTCTCAAATAACTTAAAGATCTACTTTGAACTCTTGTTTCGCCAGTTTTCGAGGCATTTTACATAAAAGGAAAAGGTCGTCCGGTCAGACAGGAAAGGTGACAGTCATCATCTTAAAAGCTGGGATTCTGTTTGTAAAAGCGTCTTCCACACAATCCATTGCATTTGTCAACCAGCAAAAATTTCTTGCTGTGGCAAGTTCCTCCCATATAGAATATCAGTGGGCCGATTTCTCCTTTTGCGTAATGGTATCCACTTTTCTCCGAGAAGAATCCATGCTTTGAGCAAATGATTTTGTTGCAAGCGGCATCTATTCCGAAAATTATCCTCCGTTTTGTTATGCTGCAATCATAGGGCCATCTAACTTGGTGGACTGCACCCTTTTGTTTAGAAAAGGATACTGTTAACATGGGATGGATAATGCACGTAAGGAAGGAAAAGGAGAGCAACTAAGAATAATGCTAATGTTGCTTGGTGATGTGACACTTACTTCCGAAATTCCATTATTTCTAACTCCACACCTCAAAATGCAAAGCCAAATTTTATCATATGGGCTTCCAAGGGTTGTCTTGAACTGGATTCACCACTACATTTTCCAATTCGGTAAATGCTAAATTATGTATACCACTCTGGGAATTCAGTGGAGAAGTTGAGATAAGAAAAGTGGCGCAAAAGCTAATGAGCTCATCAAAAGTGTCAACCACCTTCCATTGAAACAAATTCATATGCATGGCAAGGCAATACAGTACAAGACCAAACCTTTTGAATTGGCAAAGCGTTCCTGCGGAGAAGGAAACACTTAATGGTTGAAGCCTTTGCACGAAATCTTTAATCAAGTGCAACAGGAGGGTGAGCAGCATTGGCGGACCGAACGAAGACAGGCTTGACCCTACTCCTCATGATCATTAAGCAGCAATAGATGCGCTCGTAATTCACTTCAGTGCAAATCAACACCCTATGCACCGACAGACTATCAAATTACTTACGCCACGGCATCGCAAAAGTCAGCGGCGCAGTCTCCACACTCGCAGCTCCATGTTCTGTAATAATTGTCTTTGCTAAAAGAACTATCAACTTGCACCGATAAATGCTGTATATGTGGGTCGCGACTTTAGTGGAAGGCTGCACACGCTCCTTCGGCCACGCGTTAATAATCACGGGATCCAATTCACTGAGAGGGCAGACAACCGACTCAATGGCCACCATGGGAACAGTGCGCACTCTAGTTCCCCCTGGAGACGCGGTTGTCCTGGGGTAGTCTAAGGCAATTATCATGAAGGATTGCGAAATGTTTGGGTTTAGTGGGCCCGATCGATTCATGAAGGTGTGGACACATTGAAATCTGGAGAATTCACTGTTTGAGATCTTAAAATTACCACAGAAATAGCGAAGATATATATGCAATTGCCAGGTTCCCTTCCGATTCAAAAATCACTTCCCACCAAGCGTTTTGCATCTGCAGCGCAAATGCGCGCTTTTGGTAGGAGAATATTTGCACCTTCAAAGAAGATCTGTCGGCCGACAAAGCCGAAGCAATCGTAAAGGATCATTTTTACTTTACGCGTAGCAATAGTGAATGGACAGTTCAAGTCTACTGCCGTCTGCATGCCCAATTAAGGCGCTGCTGCTAACTTCGCCAATTGCCAGAACCATCAAAGTTATCTCAAGTTAAGTGCAAATCGTCCAGACGCATTATATCAATCACACAAACCAAGTAAACAAAGAAAGCAAACAAGATATTTGTATAATAGGCATTCGCAACTATATTTCATAATGGTAAAAAATCACGCGGATTGATCTTTCAACTTGTGCTGAGATCACCAAATAAGGTAGATGACGACAAAAAAACTTTGAAGACACCAGACTTCTCGATGATCGATTAGGTAGTTGCACCACTAGTCGGGCACGAGGCAAAAATTGCGCTTCGTCTGACCGAGCGGGCCCACTTGATACAGGGCCTTGCATATCAGTCAACGTCTGCTTACGAATGCAAGTGCGTAGATAGTTGATTATGTTCTTCCCCGGTTGATCCGTTTTCCGGTCAATGCCCATTAAATTGAGATTGGCAAAAAGTTGGATTTTCGTGTTGAGATGGTGCATCAGAGTATTCTAGGCAATGTGAAGTCGCGCTTTCGACAACTATTTGAAAACAATAACAAAAAGTGACATTAATCGAGATCCATCAAAGAATACAATTGCTGATGTGGGAAAATTTTCTTCCTTGAGCTAGAGTTGTATGGTATTTCGAAGAGAGACCTCAGCAATGCCTGGTTGGCCTTCACCACTGAATCAATTCGTCGCAAACAATTTTGTCCGCCAGCACACCCTCATCCAGCTCAAGAATAGTCTCGATGTGGCAGTGTGGTGCACGCCTCAGGTGAGGTGAAGCGAGCGATGCGTTGATAGGGTAACGGACCTCGCTCCCAGTCACAACTTGGATTTTCTGTCAGTCAATCCCCATAGCACCTCCTCCAGCGCTAGTTAAGAGAGCGGATGCCAAATTGGTCGTCTTTAGAACTTACTGCCCACCGTCTATTGATGAAAATGGTATGTAGGTTGTAACAACAATTTTGCGCGTCTAAGACATCCCTTTACAGCTGCTATGGGTGCGAGCCAGGTGCTTACTATCCACGCCAAAAATGGCCCAACATTGCTATCCTCACGTTAACCTACTATTACAAGTGCTACGATGACAACGCAATCCCTCGCTGCTACTGTGGAATACAGAAGCAGTCTCGTAATGGTGCACCCATCCTCCCGAAATTGATTGACTCACATTCGGAAGGCACACACTTACATCATACCATACCCTCTAGGCATTATACAATAGCATTGCGAGAATTTTATCCATGGGGTGTCTACAAATCCATGAAAACATCCGCACTTAATGTTCTTGAGATTTCAGTTTTAACCATCAAACAAGGTTCGATTCAACGTAGCGCCCTTTGCACCCTCTCTATTCGCGCCTTAATAAACACAATAAAATCTGCAAAGTGTACCGGCAAAATGTCCGACAACCTTAAATGATTAGATTGGGTCTAAAGCAGCACACAGGTTTTGGGAAAAAGAACGCTTTCTTTGAAGTTGGAAGACAACAAGAAGGGATACAACAGCGACAACAGCTTGCTTGTTGGAACATGCTTTGTTGTTGCATCAATCCATGGTACATCAACCACAGGCACGACTTAGAACGAAGAACGTTTGTGTGGAGGTAGGATATGCATCCCACTGTAGACAGTCATACGAAATGTGGTACCGACTAATGCATCATACTTATCAACATCCAGTATACTCCATCGGCAAATAGCAGCGCCAGCGCATTAAGGTGCACAGAACAAAATTGTGAAGTTTTGCGGAAAACTTACCAATCAAATCAGCAGATGGTCATCTAGATTGTCGGTGGGATAGGTTGCACATAAACATCCCGTTGGCAGCAAAATCATTACTGTCTCGGCCCGTGTTTGCTCAAATCAGGCTTGCTAATGGCGCAGAAGAGACGATTCGGTCCATTGCTTGAGAAGATGGTACTCAAGTACCCCTCCGGAGGATGCTGCGACTGTATCCACACTAGGTCCAATAAGCACAACAGATTTCACCTGAATGGGCGGTAGGGCAACTTGAGTGAGACAACTGTCACGACGCAGTTGCAAAAAGATATGAAGAAAAAGAAGGGCAAAGGTGGTTTCTCTCCTTAAGCATGTATATCAAGAGCGACTGGATCCAAACACATTGAAGAAACACACAAAATGCAACTTTCTTACCTTAGAAAACTACAAGGAATCAAGTGTATCCGAAAACAGAGTTTGTTTCCTTTGGATATTGTCGAAGCATATCTAGAGCATTATCAGAAAAAGGCATATTCATACCTACCTCCAATTCCGCATCATAAATAACACCAAAAGCGGTAAACATTTCGGCTGTTTACTTTATTTTTTAAACGACTTGAACCTCCCCATTCAAGATCCTAGATTTACTGTAATAAGTGAAAAACACCGCGTAGCTGCAGACAAAACACATGCGCACAAAGATGACCTTGAAATTGGCTAATTAATTAATGCATAAGAGATTAAGGTGGTTATAACAAAATTTTACGCAAAAAAATCTGTACGAATTTTGACGCAATTATATACAAAAGAGAATACGATAAACAAGTAATTCCATGCATATTTAGAGCTGATGAGCAAAATACGTTATAGAATTAGCTTTTAAACATAATTACGATTCAGTCTTATTGAAAATGGTGAAAAAATTAGCTAAGGATGTTAATTTGTTATAAGACAATTAATAAATAATTTTAAACAACGAAAGGAAAATACAAAACATTACTTGTCAACAAGACATCCCGACGTTCCCTTGAAGGAAAGCGGATACATAATACTCAGACAGAATATTTGCAGTTGGCTTAGAGAAATGGATGAAGAATTTTGACGTAGCCTAGCGATTAGTCTACTTAGCCGATGCAAATCGATCAGTCAAGTGCTTGTAACAGAGACCAAGCCTTAACCGACTTCCATCGCCGGCCATTGCAATGCACCCAAGTTTAGAACAAAAACATCCAATAGCAAGTTATTCCGGTTTTCAACTTTTATGTAAGTGAGAAGATTAATGGCTAAGCCGTTATCTATTTATAATGAGGATTGGATTTGGAAATTCGACTGATTTGGGAATTCGATTCTATGACGAGGAATTTCGCTCACGGTTATGTGCGTCTACAGCTGGACACTTAAACCCACACCCGAAATCCGATTGACGAAAAGGCGTACAAGATCTTGCAAACTTCTATGGGACCAGAGGTTCGTACATACTTATATTTTGATGCCCTCAGCAGATGTGATGGAAGACTTGGTGTCAGAGTTTGTATGACGCTGACAGAACACGGATGCTGAGTAGTTGCCGAAGGCCGACGACATCGCTTGTAGTCATTCTGTTATGGATCGCAGCCTATGCACTCCTTCCACCCCAACAGTAGAAATCAGGATGGATGGCCTTCAACAGTAACAACATCTATCCCCACGTCTACCCTGTAGCCTTGGCGAGCAAAACTGTACACATTAGTGCCTTAAAAGCACCTCGTTTCAATAATATTTTGATCTGGTTCTAACATGCTTTTTTACAGTCATTAGCTACTAGGCCTTTTTATGAACAATGCCACAACAGAGCCTTGCTTTTTTCCCTGATACGTTACTACCCTGATTCCTAGGAGCACGTTTCTCCGGCGTATTTAGCTCTTAACATAAGTAATTTTATCTTCCCTAGAAAAAAGCCACAATTCAAAAGCCATCAAATCTGTGATTAAAAGCCTGCCGCCTTTAAAGTAAATTGCTACAGTCTCGTCAAGTCATTGTAAAAATCTTGTATAACTCTGCGACATAGGTTGTGCATTGTTAAATAAAGCGTATATATTTGCGTATACAGCAGAGTGCAAAAGAGGTTAAAGACAAATGCGGACAACCGGGTGAGTTTCCTCAAAATAATACTAGATTCTGTTGTGTGGCAGCTCTTTGTAGTAAAGGTCCTCTTCATTTCTTCTTCGGAAATGTGGAAACAAAATAAAGCGACTTATTCGAGCCTTCATACAGGTTCTTCTCTGTCCTCGTGGAGTTGACGATATGATGACGAAAGAAAGTCCAGCATTTGCCTTCCGCAACTTAGCCAACATAGTGAGAAAGGTAAGAAAATTTGTCATGGAGAGGACTGCAGACAGCATCGTGGTTTGTGTATGTATTGATGTCTTCAGAGAGAACTTAAATGGTCCCGATAAGATATACATATCAGGTTTTTATTTCCATCTTTAACCTCACAAATATCGCCTGATTTCAGTCGTTGGTTCAAGGTTGTGTTTGTGTACTTTTTGGCTTTGTGCGATGTGCTATCAGTTTGGTTCACGAAGCCATGAGCCAAAATGATCTCAAAGGTTTGCCTTCGGCGAATCCCATACCCCTATGTGTGTGCGGATCGCGTCAATTGGGAGATTGGCCTCTAAGCACGGCGCTTTTATAGATTACCAGAGGATGAACCCGCCTTTCAATTGCTTGCTCTCTTTCACTGCTTGCACAATTCAGTAGATGTTAGAGTGTGAAAGCTTGATGTTAGCTAAACTCGACTAATAATACTCGAAGAAATTAGCTCTATATTAACCGCATTCCTTAAATTTACTAAGATGTATTTTACAGTTCATGATCGTAATCATCGCATGGACCACTCTTGCCATTCAAACCGTTTCTCCTCCTACGAATTTTCAACTTAGAGAGACGCATTTCGTTTCTTCTTTGCAAAAAGTGGATCAATGTAGTAGAATTCCGCCAGACTCTCAATGCTGTTTCGTGTCACATTCAGCATCCCTAGCTGTGTAATTAGCAACTATGCACACGCAGAGTAACAGGTTGTGAAAGAAATGTTTGTAATTTGTAGCTGATGGATACATTTCAGATCGACCCTTCCAAGAATGCATCCTTTACCATAAGATCAGCAAAGTAAAAGAGTACCTGCTGCAATTAACATTACTAGTACTGAATACGGAGTTTTTTCACTAGATCATCACAGATGTCGAAGCAGGTCCTTGATAAGGACAAATATGATCTTGATATAATGTCTTCACCTTCTTACTTTTGACCTCTTACTTGAAATGGATGGAACAGAGAAAGGTTACCTGTTATTAGAGAAATTTGGGCAGTTAAAGCTCAAGCTAGCTTTGAAAATAGGTGGCTTTGTAATCATAGCTAGGCTTAATCTGTATTTTTCCTACTTGGGCTGTGGCGCTACATTTAATGCGTGATACCTGACATCGATTTCACTCTGTAAAGGCCCATATATGAAAAGTCCTCTAACCATTTGACTTTTCTAACATGCTGACTTCCGTGTGGAAGATCAAGAGCAACTTTTGCATTGCATATCCTGTGGGACTTAAATTATCTCTACTACTACCCAATAGGACACCTGAGGACCATAATGCCAAACTCGGTGCAATGTGGTGGCATTGGCCATTTTCTTGTTAGGATATGGAGACATTCACAGAAAAGGCAGTGATTTTATCAGCTAACGAATGATCGAGAATATTTCATCCGTCAAGACTTTGTGCGCTCCACTCTCCTCGAATCATGAATGAGCGGGGTGTATACAATCAACAAATAGGAAGGGGTGATGTTATTATTTGTGACATCAACTAAATCACCCACCTCTGGTTGGGCTCATTGGCTACAAGGACCCTCAAAGAAGGCGTTGGTGTTTTGCAACCAGATAGCTGCGCAGTATCTCTGCATAGGTTTGAACGGATATCGGCAAAGATTATGTGGATTTGGATGGTGGTTAACAAGGAAATGCTCGGAAAATATTTGCGAACTAGCTTTAGCTCCAATGGCAACAAATCTTAACCACTGATAGTGCGGTTCTATTTACAGTCTGCTTTACGCTGACACTAACGTAATAATTCAATATACTAATATTTGCCACTCAATCGTAAGGAATTGCATGTGGATTGCAAAATTTATGAAAGGAAAATTAAAGTCAAATGGAAATCGAACTAAGGGCCTATCTTGCGGAGCATTGCCCAAAATATGAAGGTGTCATTTTAAGGAAGCAGAAATGTACACTCGTTTCAAATTGAAAGCAAACCGAGAAAATAAAGAAGCTGAATCTACACATGCGCATGAGCGGCTCTCTTGGACGGACAGATCGTTGACTGCCTGAAACAGAACGCAGACACCATGTGCGTGAGCAACACATCTTCACGTGGCGAAGGTAAGGCGACGGGCTTTTATGGTGCTCAAGTTCAAATCACTCATTTACATGCAGAAAGGGGTCGTGAAGCGGTGCTGGGTTGGTGGCAGTCACTAGTAAAATGGTGACAAGAGGTAGTGGGCGAAAATAGTGGTGCAGGATACATATATGAGGGTGTGAGACTGGGGGAGAAGGTCACATGTCCACCAGCTGCGTATGATGCACACCAATCGAGACGCGTATGCTCTGATTCACATTGTTTGCGCGACCTAGGCATGCGGGTCGGTAAAGCCACCATCATCAGACCAGTATTCACTCCTCCGTCTCATTTCGCACTTTACTGACAAAAATGCGAGTTATTAGGGCATGCAAAGAAAAGCAAGAAAATTTAGTCAAACAAATGCGCAGTTATCTAATGAATGAAGCTGATTTAAAGCGGCAACCTATGCACAATATTTGTTGAAGTATACAGCTGCTCAGCTTTTAATGCCCACGGTTCCAATTTAAGCGTCATACACATAATGATGGCACCATCGTAGCATGGGTCAACTTCTGGAAAATGCGACGTTTTTATACTTGAAGAACCATATTAAGTCTACTCCGCGGTGAAACTACCGTGGGATGTTTACAAACGGGTTGAAGCAGTGCAAAAAGCATCGGACAGTGACAGAGCAGTCAAGAAGTGTCCTTTTCTATTGGGTCGGAGTCAGTTTCTAAGGTGACGGCCGATTATAAACAATGCGGAGACCCTGCGACCGTGAGTTGCACAGCTATTGCAAATGTGTTAGGGGATAGACCACAATTTCCCACCATAGGGAACGTAGATGCAAGTAGCTCCGGGGCTATCACTGTAGTAGCCATCCGAGCAGCAATGTCTGGCAATAATGGGTAAACAGCTGACAGTATTTGGACTGGTCAAAGATAGTCTCAGATCTACGGATAACGAAACTCTAGCTCCCACTTCAAAGGTTATGAATGTCTTGCAGAATTGCAAGTGAAAACTATCGACGCTCTAGTTTCAAATGAGCTCACTCCCTTAGCCTTCACGTGCATAACTACATAGGAAATGTTTTCCGCGCATTGTCTACAAAGCAATGTAACGGACAGCGTCTCCGATAAATAACAACTGGCTCCACAAATAATGTAGCACTTTTGAGAGATATGCACCCTTGGTGCCGTATGCTGGACAGTGATTGAAAATATAAGGCCGATAACCTATGAGGCATTCACAATTTAACTCAAAAACACGCATCGATAAAATATATTAGCTTTGTTAACGTCAATCCTTATGTGCTTAATGCGAGCTATTTTAGGTAAAATCTGAGTAGACTCTCTAGGAGGAATTTTAGCCAAATATGTCCTCCTTTTAAAAAAGGAAGTATGCTTGCGCCATCAACGGAACTGCTCAGAGTTTTAGACGTACATAGAGTACAAACCAATTCACTAGCTTTTCGTCAGAGGGTCTGCTGTCAGCTAAGGCCATTGGATTGGAGCGTGATCTTGCACCCATCGTTAGTTAGGGGATTGTGCTTGAGGCTAGCTGGATGCCGCTTACAGCGGGAAGTTCAATCATGGGGATGTAAAATTTGTTTAAGTGCATTTGAAGCCTTATGGGCATTTCCGGCCCCGAGTGAGCATTCACTATCTTGGCAAACCTTCAAGAATAGATCTATTGCCATTTATGACGAAATCTACTGATGCCATCTGACTCGCATGAGACCGGGACCTTTCACTACAAGTCGCATAAGCTACCAAATTTAATGTCCATTTAATGACAGCTGCATCTCTGAAACATAACACCTGAGGATGCACATTTTATAACTAAGGCATTTCTACTAAGCGGTCTAATGGCTCTTCAGCACTTTCTTAGGCAGCACTCACATCAAAGGCTTACGTCGTAAAAATTCAGCGCTAACTGCAAATGACATCGAGGGTGGAAGGTAATTTGATTTTTCAATAGGCTTTAAGGGGCGCTGTGAACTTTTGGGAAAAATCAGCAACTACGCCACTTTACATGTTAGCATGGAAAAAGGGGTTCTCTGGCCTACATGTAACGGAAAGTGGTAATAAATTTCATCGCCATTCCTGCAAACATGCGTGAGGGGTCGTAGCTCCTAAAAGCTCAGGGAAGCAAAGTTCTCACCCATAAGGAATTGTTGGCTTCGTTGAAAAAAATTGCATTTGTTAAGCAAATGCACCAAGCGGGATTATTCTATGTCCGTAATATTGTGCTTCAAGCTTATCTGACGCGTGGTAGACCTACGCCTCCGGAGGTATCAACCTTAACCTGTGTGATTCCAAAACCAACTTGTTTACTTAGGTTTATCAGCTTGGAGCTGTAGAGGCCCAATCCCTCAAAGGATTGACTTTAGTCGTTAGCGACTTTGGGAAGTCTGAGGGCTAATGATATGGGCCACAGGCCGTATCACAAAACAAAATTGTCAAGGCGGGACCCTAAGTGCCTGTGAGGGCGACACATAGTGAAACAAACAACCAAAATATAACCTAACCCCTAACCTCGTTTCGAGAGTTGTCTACGCCTCCTCGTTAGTTAGGATTCCAGGTTTGTCATCACAATGCTGTAAAAGCAGCAACCACAGACCGGATGCTCCATTCATCGAATTTTTGCGCAGCATAGAAAACATCCGTTCTCCGCTTCGCAACTTTGCCCACATAAATCACGTTGTTCTCGCCTACAAATTTTCAGTAAGGAAGTCAATGGATCTCACAGCTCAAGTAATTACACGGAAAATATAATGGTGACTAATGACCTACACAAGATTAAATTTATGCAGATGCATGCATGCCAGCATAAGGAAGGAAAACAAAGGGTAAAGTTCATGAACGCAAACGTCGCAACTCAGAGCATCGCTTGCCCGATGGATTAAGAAGAGCGTAATAGCTTGCTTGAGCTGTTGTGAATAAGGTTTGCGATTTGCTTCCATGCGATTGCAGCCATGCACTTAACTAGACATTAATGGATTTCACAGAAAATCAAAGATTTAACTTTAGTGAATTTCTTTGTTTCACGCTGTTGTCGATTCACCACAAAATAGGCTCGACAGTCCATGCTCTGCTAAGCATTCTTTGTTCCATATAAAGCAAACGACAGTAGAATCTTTTGAAAGGTGCAAGCAACTTACATTTGCGGATAGTATCGTGCTTCGCCTACTTTGAGGTTTAAAAAGGCCCCATTTGTCTCTGGTTTAATGTCTCAGTTATGCGCACCGTGACTGGGCTGTAGTTCACAAGATCTCATTATCCCCAGCACCTAAAATGAGGAGTCCTAAGGAGGATGGACTAACTGTTCGCAGGCATGGAAATAATCCCACTGATGATACCTTAGCAAATGAAGGCCACTTAGTAGATCACATTTATACCCTCTTTTACTGATCTAATATTGATGTTGTGAAACATTACTAATAAAACTGGAAATGTTTTGGTGGCAGTGAGGAAATCCTTCCTGGCCCTCGTAAGGAAAGTATCCAGTCGTGTAAAATTCATAAGCAATGAACTCTTTGGATGCTTGGAGTTCAATCTCGGAGGATCCGAATGGCTACTATAAATTATTCACATTTGCCATTGCTTAGGTAGTTCGGTGTCATTATCATTATCCGGTAATTATAACGTTAGTGATGGCAGTGCCGGTATTGATACTAGAGCTACTCTCTGTTGCGGGAGTCGGTTTTTGGTCATTGATCTCCTTTACCCCATGTTTTCCTGAAAACCACTGCTTTCGTTACCTATGAGCAGCGCAAAAGATAGTTCGTCTTGAGTTTTAAGGATTGTACTATTGCATCTTTTACCACGTCTATAAAAATACCAGCAGGTCACTTTTGGCCTCTGTATAGGCTTGAATGTACTGCTTGACCAATTATAAGGCTTCAAATTTTCTCGCAATGCTTCATTTAAGATGTGAAGAAGCATTTTTATTAACACTTGGATGAAAAAGCGTGCACTTCCATAAAGCAAACCTAGCAGGACCATCAGCATGATTGACACTACAGGATTTTGATCGAATATGCCTTACGAAACCAAACCGGTAGCCCCTTAGATAGAGACAGTCAATAAAGACTTGGAACAAAATATCTAGACAATGCTTGCACTCAGAGTCTATGCAATATCCAATATCTTGTGTGAGGAATCAAATGTGCTCGAATGTGACAAAGGAAATAAAGTATTTGCCTAAACACGATGTCCAATTATGTCAGATTCCTGCTCGCTGTGCTGTTAACATAAATGCTCAATGCACACGTGCAGGGATTTGTCGATGCAGGTGCACATTAAGGTCGATTTCATGTAAAAAAATACAAAGTGGTGCCATATCAAGTTGTCAGGAGTTAAGAAAAGATAGTGTATGTCAAAGAAAAAGCTGGTGCCTGTGTGACGTGTCAAAGTCGTGTAGTAACTGCGCTTTATTTTTTTTCTGCAGAACGAGTCGGTATGAGTGCCCAATTATTACGTTCCCTTAGTCCTTGCTAGCCTTACATAAAGTGCAAAAAATTGGCTGTAATTTGTTACAATTTAGGGATTCCTAACTCATGAACCGATTGCGTTTATCAAGACTTCATATTAGACCTCAGAGCATACGCATTTACTCCCTCATTAGCTATAATCCACCGGGAATGTAAGCAGCTAGCATACGCTGTTACCGGCGCTGCAGGTGATACATTCCCCTTGGCAATTATTTCTAAACAGGATATCAATAAGTGGCATCAAAGTCGTTGCCACATATGAAAGGAGCAGCTGTGATTCAAGTGGTCGATGCAAGAGACTTACTAATCAATGCCTAAATCACTGGGTGCAGCGTGCGCGATGTGGAGATATGACTAAAACCACATGATAATTGGTTAAGCGTTTATAAATCCGACAAATAGAAATCGCAAAAGTTGCCATCACGATTGAATAAGCGATGACGCACCGACAGTAGGTCCGAGGGGGTGCGAAGGATCAACGTATTCAACGGGCGCTAATCTCTTTTGTGGATTTACTTAAACTTGTGAGATATTTGTGCAATGTATGACTATTATTGTGGCACCGCTAATATGTGGAAGAGGTAGCATTGATTGTCAACACTTTCTAAGTTATTAAAATGGAAAATCAGCAATTTTCAACTGGTGATTTTTCCATCCATATAGATGGATGGAAGAATCATCTGAGAGATTTTGTTCAGACGCATATGTCGGTTTCAGCGACGGGCAAGTAAACTGCCACTAAATACCTCAAGATTGAAGGGGCATAAATAATGCCTGCGAAACGCATGTTGAACTTGCAGGTAGAAGCATCGGACCGGAAAAATTTAGCACAAAAATCGTATATGAAGTTACTAGCGTGTGGAAGGGACTAGGGGCCGAGAACAGTTTTTGGTAGAAATGGGGTCTGGAAAATCGAAGTTCTCATGTGGCAAAATGATTGAGTGGAAGAGCGGCTTACGAGAACTAAGTAGTAGATAGTCAGTATTTATCTTCAAAGTTGTAATGATGAACACTTTTGCATTCCCACCAGAAATAGAGGACTTTGAAAGTGTTGCTTTGTGTATGATTGCTGCCTTCTCCATGGTTGAATGGTGGTAGCCTCACATTAACCTCTGTGAGTCCCACCTTAAGTTGAAATTGTCAGATTTGATGAGAAACGGCAGCATCCTGTGAGACAGACAGCGAATTCGCATAATACTTTCTTCTGTGCCGAAAAGAACAGGTGATGCCTGCAGTCCAAATGACCACTTCTGCTGGCAGGGCCTTGCGTTCATTGCATTACGGAAAATGACGCGACAAACTACCCCCTCAAGTTTAGTATTGGGGCACAACTATGTCTGTATCCGATGCTGAAACAGAAGAAACGACAAATAGATAATAGAAGGGCAAAAGCTGAGGCAGAATTGAAAGCTACAGTTCAACTGGCTAGTTCTTTGCCATCACTTCTCTTTTCGGCGCAGCTTTAGAGACTAAATGCACACGCAGCATGGTAGTTGCTCTCCTCTACTAAACATAGTTTGAGGCCTCCTGCGGTTCGTATGACATGTGTAAGAGGGTCAGCAGACCACAGCATGGGTATCGATGTAGGCAGAGTCGATGACTATAAAATCATGCAGTAGTAAGGTATTCTCTAGGAGAGTTGAATAAGGTAGGGTTTAACGCAACCCAAGAATACCTGAATTTTGCCTGTGATGCTCACGCGCATGTAAGGTCCTTCTTGACGAGGGCAGAAAGTTGAGTGGTTCCTGCTTTGTTAAGTGGGTCGGTCTTTGAAGAGCCTTTTCTTTGAGGTCACATTGCTCCTCAAATAAGTCCTGGTGTCCAAATCAATAACTTATTCCACTCGTATCACGTAGCAAGAGTACAGAAAGGGGGGAGAATATTGAAGAGGTTGAACTAGAGCACGCAGTATGAAGCGTCTTCCTTTGCTATTAAATGCGTAAATGTGAGTCTATAGATGGTCATAATTGTTAGCCGATGAGTTAGAGAATTCGGATACATCAAGCTGAACCCTAAGGGGACTTCTTTTTACCAACTCTACACTATGTAGTTGCACCAAGTAAAAACATGAATTATTGTAATGTACAATTCTTGATGTACGTGGCAGAGTGGTTGAAATATGTTGGGCTAGTCTGCCAACTAGAACATGGTTTCGCACCGATATAGCGGAAGATTCGTGGATTTATTTTTAGGTAGAGCGATATAAGATATCCACTAAAGATTTATATTTACTTGTGGTGCAGTGGCAATGTATTTTAAGGATGACGACAAGGAAGTAGGGAGTAAAAGAAAGGCTTCTGGCATCGGTGCCAGGCGTAAAGTGGATTTGCTGCGCCTCTTCGTTTGTAATCTGAGCCACTGCACCACGCTGCAGGACTTGAAGGAGCTCTTTTCTCGCTACGGCAATGTTACAAGTGTAAATCTGATTCGTGAGCGTGAGAGTGGGACACCGCGAGGCATTGCCTTCGTGAAAATGAGCACATCGCAAGAAGTGAAGGCTGCTTTGGAGTACCGTCCTCATCAACTAAATGGAAGAAGAATCGTCGTGCAACCAGCGTATTTGCGGAGCTCAAGGTAGGTCACTGCTGCATATTTTGAGCTTTTCCAGTGAATCCAATTAATTCATTTGCTAATTAGCAGAAAGACAGCAAGTACAAATGACGTCAGAATTGAACATCAGCTGGTTGTTCACGGAATTCCGCACAATACCAGTAATAAGGACACCCAGGAGCTCTTTATTCAATTTGGTGCAATTAAAAACGTGAGGATAGATCAGCCCGCGCGCAAAGCCTTCGTTGATTTCTCCAATGCAGTGTCGCCTCAAATGGCAATGTTAGCGACTCCTATCCGCCTTAAGAATGCAACAGTTCGCGTATCACTGCCGAATGGTTGGGAACAAGGGTACGTGTGCACTCATCACTTTGCGTCTTTCAAACGTTCGGCAGCTTGCATTGATAGATTGTCGTGGAATATTGCTCAAGACTGTCTTTTTTGAGATTCGCATGTGGTGCCTGGTGTCCAGTTGTAATTTTGTGGTAAGGGTTGAAGCCTTGCCAGTGCTGCGAGTATCAACTTAGCTAGACTAGGGTGGTAATGCTCGTGCTTGCATATTTTTGTAGATTTGACGAATTTCGTATCCTCACCGCTTCATGTAATTTCCATGGTCCAATGGAGGATGAATGCTTGGCATCAGCGAGCAGCTCCAATAACAAAACCAAAGTGGGTACCAGCTCTACTCAAGATGACGCCTTTTGTGCTATGGTCTCTGTAATTCACAATTGGACTAAGAGCAACTAACGAGAAAGTCTAGAACCTAAATGCGCATGCAAGCACCAGTGAGTGTCGCGCACTAATTCTTGTGACAGGAATGCAATGGCAAATAAGTTAAGCTGATTAAGTGCGCGATTGTGGTGCTGTAAGAGTGTGACACGGTGCCAATTTTCTCTAATTAAGTTAAACAAACGTCGGAAAACACACCTGTCCCCCAATAAGTGAGAAGAGCAAGAGGAAGATGATGCAAACTACATATTATTTTCACGCGTTAATGAGATTGGTCCTTTACTATATTCTTTATATCGTCACTGGAGTGGCGTATGCAGCTTGTTTCTGGTACATAAATCAACCAAGTTACAAGTTTGTCTACGCCTTGTAAATGCACACATTAAAAGATTTGACGTCTTTGTTCCTCAGCTCTTTGAGTGATTGCGTAGTCCAATAAAGGATAAATGGCTAGCATCATCAGCCTACTTTTGCACAACCCGATGCCCATTTCGCCCCAGTGTATGGGATCCGCAATTCGGTTCAGAGTAGCCATCTGATAGACTTAAAATCCAAGTGCTATCACAAGAAGAGGTGAGTAATGCATACGCACCACTCCGCTACGTGGGCACAGTGGCAAGTGAATTAGTAAAAAAATGTGACAGGAGTTTACGAGTGCTTGCAGTACTGAGCAACTGTCTTGATACACTTGCTCCAAACTTAACTCAGCATGCGTTGAGTGCCATGCATATTATCAAAGAACTGCAGGTGAAGAGCAGTATACACTTTACTCACGACATTGTTGGGATTTTCGAAAGCTGTATTTTTCTAATCCTCGATAGAATTGCATTTTGTGCCCGTTTTTAGTACCATAATCTTCTGGAATTTAAGATCTTTCAACTGCTGGCATTGGCTTAATTTGACGATCCATTAAATATTGTTTTATTGAATTCAGTGTATGCATCATAAGTTGATCTGGTGTTTTCCCGTAACACCACCACCTCTTATGGTTTGTACAGCCTATCGAAATAGAAAAATATCACTTAAAGCGCCCAATTCTTCACACAGTTCCAATGACACATATCAAGTGGGTGATATCTTTTTCCGGGACAGTGCCTTCCATGACTCCGATTCTGAAGACTGGTTTTGGGTTCGAAGCAACTCCTCGACAGATTCGGCATCCGACGAAGAAATCGGGTACAAGTGAGTCTTGCGTTCCTATGGTTAAGCTGCACTATCGTAGTTGCAAATGCTACAAACTGAATGTTGGAACAGTATGTGGCGGGAAGCTTGTAAGAGTGTGACTTGAACCGCATGTTCTTTAACCAGCTTGACAGACAATGAGTGTTAAACCCATTCTCAAAGGGTTTGAGAGTGCAAGAAACCAAGGCAAAACAAAGCATCTTGTTATTCTGGTTGCATTTGAGGAGTGTAGAGTGCCAAATGCTACTAATTAGGAATTGAGTCATGGCATATTGGCATCCGGCATTACCCTTAGATCGGGACCGTAGAAACGCTGCCAGGCTGGTAGTACTTCCATAGTAGGAACTCCGGTTTATGCACGTTCCAGTTGATTTGACGGCATTGAGTGGCCTCATTTCTCCCGAAAAATCTGAACTTTTTGAGAAAAGTGCATTACTGACCTCTAAGTGTTTACTTTTCCACACAGTTCTAGCAATGATGCAGAAGTGGATTTGACCTCTTCCGATGAAGAGGACAGTTACTCTGAATATGGATGGACTTACGAATCGACTTATAGCAGTGATTAAGCACGAAAGGACTCGAAATTGAAAAGAAAGAGGAGCGGTACTTTTTCTGTATGCACAGCTCTAGCAATGAATACTGCAAACGGAATAAAGTTTCGCAAGACTGTGTAGACGTGGTAGGAAGTAATTGTCTTGAATGCAGAGCCACACCACGCGACTTGCAGACTTAGCTCAGTGTTACTGTTGTCTGTCAGGCATCGCATATCAGAGATTTTGCATGAGCTTGTTTCAACCATCCAGTATCAATCAAAAGCCAAGGTCGCACCAACACTTTTAGGTTGATAATAGCTTAATAAGACATTTGATATGCGAATACCTTATTTTCATTAAACCTGAGTTTTTGCGCATCCCAGACGATTTTACAGCCTCCCGGGAATGCCACGGATGACTGACGAAAAAAATAAGTCGTCTTTTGTCGATCATATTTATGAGATCGACTTCTAGGCTTGAACTTCAGCAGCTGGTATCCTTATATTTACGATGGTAATTGTGTTATTTTAGGTGCTGGGCCGGATGTGTGCCGCAACGATCGACTCCTAATGCCAGTTGCCGCTAAAGACGAAGGAAATCCTTCCCACACTGCTGACCTCCTTTTTGCATCTCGTCATTTCGGAATGACCTTGTTTGCTGTCACTCTAACGTGTTTAGCTTTGGGTACCTATAACCTAACTAGTCTATCCCACGATTCTGATGTCACGTTACCACCAGCACCAATGTATTACATTCTAAGAGGGCCTGTGCACAGGCTTACGTTTAGTATATACTACAATTGTCAGGAGCAACGTAATGCTAGTAAGGCAGTTGGAATCAAACGCATTGTTGCAAAATTCAAAGAAGGGATGGCTGAAAATTGCAACGGAGAAAGACTGGCATACATACGCAATGCCCTACCTTGATGGAATTGCATTTGATCCCATACTCCGTTTTGTGAATCTGACTCTAGGCATAAGATGCTGCGTCTAGCCGTAGGGCACGCACAATGTTGAGCGAAATTTCTTTCGCCTTTGAGTCCAGCTTTCAAATTAAACGTATTTCTAAATCAAATTCGATAGCCATGATGTATAAGTGACGGTGTGGTGATTTACCCCTAAAGCTGCCGAAAAATAGGATGAGTGGCATGGTATTCTTGTGGGAGTATTTATTTTAACTTTGCACATGCTGCGATGGCTGACTTGAGAGGATGATTAAGTCTCGGTCCCTACTACGAGAATTTGGTTAATCGTTTTGCATCTGCTCACCAGGATAGCCCATAAAACGCGCTAGAAATCTTAGTCCCTTCCTATAGGCCAAATATAGATATTCTTCCTGAGAATAGCTTAGATTTTTGCTTACGCATTTGGTATTGTGCATTGCTATTAAGCAAGTAACTAGCTTACCCCGAATGCATTCTTTTCTTCTTGAATGAATGTGTGAAATCGCACCCTGAAATTGGCTCCAAACCTATGTACAGCTACTTGTAAAAAAATTTGTGCGCAAAAACTTAAAAGCTCATGCAGTTTTTTCCTCGAAAAGATCTTTTTGAAATTATTTTAACCCCTTTTAAAATAGTTGATTTGTCAACTTCAAGATCATTGCTGCATGAATGTGTTTTGTCTGTAGTTATGCAGCTTACTGACCACAAGGGAGGCGGAATCCCAGATGGAGAGATTATATCTGGTAATAAAAGCAGGAAGAAGTATGCGGAATCGGCGATGAATCTGAATGTGTATGCTTCTCATTTTACAATAGATATGCGTCGATGCTAACTGAAGGGAACAAAATCTGATATTGAAATTTTCTTTTTTTCGTGCGCTGCTCAGATAAGAACAATTTTCATTTTGTGAATGGCTTTGATGTTTCCCGATGTCTGGCGTCCTCGATGATAGTGTTTAGAGACAGAAGCCACCATTGTCTTTCCTCTTCATGTCTTCCCACAATTCCGTCATGCCAGTTATACCATACAAGTTGTTCCACCATCCATTAAGGTAAGATCTATTGTTTCTATGGGGTTCAGCGTGGGTGCAATTGTAGCATCTTCAAAAAGGAACTTAGGCACGCTCTTTTCCGTCGGAGGACCGATAAGCCTCATCTGCAGAATCAGCAGGTATGATTTGAGCAAACACATGCCAAGGTGACAAAGATTCTTCTGGGAACGGGATGTCGATGTGCAGCTTAATTTCCCTTCAACTAGGCGTCACTCGGCTGATTTGATTGGTAAGTTTATCGCAGAGCCTCACTATGATTAAGATTGCTTCCTTACATTTGATTTCGCTTCCACAGGGACGGAGGTGATTTTCGGTTTGAAACCTCTTGGACTGGAGCCTTGAACTTTGCTACTGAAAGCGAGGACGAGAGCACACTCGACGCAGTATACCAGCTTCATGCTCTCTTCAGTGGAATTGCTGGAAGTCAGCTGAATGTGGCTTGATGCAGCAATTTTCACTTTTATGACTTTGTAGACAGGAAGCATCAGTCGTGAGAGCGGGTTGAGAGTTCGGGTATGCCGAGGAAGGAACTCGTCAAATTGCAAGCATGCCTAATCATGCATCCATCAGTTTGCATTACGTTATATGTTGCATTTTTCATTTATCTAGTTTGATTAAGCATGCTTTCTGATCATCAAGTGTAGTCTTCTGCATCTGCGGCAGGCATTGCCGATTGAATAGGAATCTCATTTGGGCGACTTGTGGATAACTGTGCCTCTGTTAGAGTTATTCCGTGCTTTCCAATTTCCTGTTTGGTCCACTCGTTTGTGCAGCTCTTGAGGGGGCGTTTATGATACTACTGCTATCCATTAATTATTAGCAGGTCTAGCATCTGTACGCATTGACATCCATTCACGCTACTGACTGAAATTACCCTTTTTTAGAATTAACCGTGCCACTTGTTTCTTTTTTAGTTTGAGTGCATACATTCCCATGATTTTTAATTAACACAATGGGGAAAAGTTGTCGGAGTGCTCACCTTAGTGTTCTGACGCTACTGTCAGCCGATGAAGCCTATTGAGCGTTGATAAGTGTGATGCATTGATCGCCGTCATAACTCCCGTAACTATCTGCAGCGGAATTTAACTTCTACCTCCAAATATATGCTCCTCTTTCTAAGCCATTTTTGCACCAAGTAGGCATGCTCCAGCAAATACGTTCTTGGCTAGGAAAGTTGCCACTGCTCTGCTTCCTCCTAATGCCTTCCAAATTTCGAGAATATCATATATTTCCCGGAATCTGTGTAGTATTTTAGACCTGATTAAATTATATTAAACCATTAGACATTTTTTTTTCGGTTCATTCGGCAGTCATTGTTTGTGTTTATGAAGCTGAGAACAGAGAGAATGCGAAGGACTCTACATTGCTAGAATATGACTTTGATACTTTTATCCAAATAAGGAACTACACAATTTTCGTCATCATATGAGGCTTCTTGGGATGATTGCTTCCGAAGTTCCCATAACTGAGATGCCTAGTGAATATGCGGTGCTGTGTTGACTACCTTGGAGGAAATACACTAGTCATCTCGGAGTGCCTATCCCTGTAACCACAGTGATGTGGTGGCCTCTGTGTGGTCCTCCGCGTTCCCTTAGTAAAAGTAGTAGTCTTGCCATAGGGCCAAAAGATTGAGGAGTCGTAGGGACAGATCAGATGTGAGTTTGAGCCCACCTGCATTTTTGTGCGTTAGCAAGCATTAAGACTAATGAACTTATTTACTCTCAACATGTCTATTTATTTGGCTATTCAGTTAGTAGGGACTTGAGTAAATGAGCAGGCAAAGGAGAAAGAATTGTTAATTTTTCCTTCTGTGGAGCTACTTGCATGGACATTGAGTTTTCTGTTCACCGGATGCCTGATGGTCTTCCGTTCTGTCTGTCAAACTTACTACCTCCTTCCTTTACTGCTTCACTGCAACAGCAGCACATGATGTTGCGTTGGACCGTTTTCTCCGTCTTGTGCGCGTGGGTTAGACAAGGTCTGCACACCTTCTACAGAACCATCCGATTCTTGGGGGTGCTAAAACTGACAACTTCCTGCCTTACTCTCTTTATGGCGGTTGCTTTCGGCCGGTATTGCTTCAATTCGATTTCATCATCACTGCTAGGAACGCTTAAGTAGAAGTTTATCTCGGCAATATTTTGAGTATCAATCAAACAATGAAAGGGTAAAGACTTCAACAGAGACATCCCCACCGACCTATTTAGTGAACAAAGGCAATGCGTTCTGCAGGTGGAGACACTCAACAAGGGCAGTACCTAAGTTGTGTGCTAATGAGACGAGAAATTATTGCAATACCTTGGTTGTTGGAACGGATCACTGGGAGACCATGAGGCAGCCATTGTAAATCTCGTGATGAAGGTTACGTCAGAATTTCTCGGAGCCGAGAGGGGTTGGTGACCTGTCCACCCCATGTTCGCACTGAAATGCTTTAGCTCTGATCTATTCGTTCAAAGGATTATAAGACAGAAGACAAGGAGCTAAGTGGCAAACGCGCCTTATCTTTATTCATCGGGAAATTTTACGTCGCCTTAAATGCACTCTTGGTGCGAAAGGTGGGAAGGAACTTAGAACTTCGTGTGTGACGAGTGATAGATTCATCGGAGATGACAGATGCCACTATACTACTTTCGACATGTAGCGAATTCGCTAGCCTGCTCAAGGGTAGCGCCTCAATCCTCACTTGTATTGCATGATGTTGGAACATATTTTTTGTTCTAAAATGGTAACTTTTAAGGTTGCACAACGTTTGATTCCTTATTTAATTGTCGGCAAATATTTTATGGATATATACAGATTATTCTATACATCTGCGTTTAACGATGGATAAGTTGTAATTTTCATGCACTTTCATGGGCTTTTTGATTAATTTTTTGTGTATTTGTGTGTTTTTAGGAGCATTGAGGTATTTGATCGAACGTCTTTGCTCTCCTTCAACAGTTTCAAGGTTATTGGCTGCATTATGTATACTGTCTGTCGGCATGATGGGTACGTTGCGGTATTTTGGCAAAGTAGGATCTGTTGGCCTCGGGTTGAAAAGAACTGTCGAATTCCAGAACTCAACGGGTGTCAAAGATGGTCTAATCTTAAGGATGACAACGACGTATCTGTCTGTGGTGGTGCCTCTAATAAGCTCGGAGGGATTACAGAAAAATTGTCAAATTTGAGGTTTGACCTTTCTACTGCTCCCCAATTTGTGGTGGTACGAATGGGTTTCTGCCCAGGAAATGGCATGATCAATGTTGTGTTCTAATGAATCCGTCGTTAATCCTTCTCCCGAAGTTTTCACAAATGCAATGTGACAGCCGCATTATTCAAATTGCTGCAATAACCATATTAGTAGAATTGGTCGTGCTCATTGGACGCGGATTCGGTTGAGGTGCCCTCCGAAAGGGTGCTTGAGCACTGTTTCTCCATTTATGAGCAGAACGTCGTCGCCTTCAGCTTCAGCAGGCGCGATCTGAATAAGCCCAAGCCAAGGTCGTGAAAATTCTGCTACGAACGAGACTTCAACGCGCATTCTACGCGATCGTCGCACTAAATATGTGTCCGTCGGTTTGATCGACATTGCTTCTTGAATACTCAGGCTGTTCCTGCTGATACGAGGATGTTTTTCTGACGGAATATTTGTTGGCGCCGGTGACGGGTTGATGCGAATATGGAATTCTGCTGCGAGAAATGGAGATGACTGAGCGAGTGAAGCGGCACACCAGTAATATTTCCTTAGAGTGCAAAGGACAGGTGTTTCTTTAAGGCTGTGTCACCGCTGAATGTTGTTTTGGCAATCAGCGTTCGCTGATGGATTTTTGCCGACACTGTTGGAAGTCTGCAAAGTAGGGTGCAAGCGGTGCCGTGTCGTGACTCCTGCGTTGTGACGCGGTGGGCAAAAGGGGCCAAGTCAATGAGTGTGAAGATTGTGGATAGATGATGGCGGAAGGAACTTGCCAATTCATAGGTGCGTGTAAATGCGCATCCGTAAAGTCTCCACTTGTACATACTGTTTATTTGCTGTTTATCTACTTTGATGAGGTGTGACACCTGACTGCGAAGTGTAATCTTTTGCATTAAGCCGAAGTCGCTGTGCCTCCCCTTGCTATTTTATTTTCCCCATGTTTTACTTGTTTGCTGCCATCATGAAGTATTGGCAGTTCTGACTTTTGCGCATTTTTTTTTGTTTTTTTCCGGTTGGATGGGTAGATGGTGTATGTTCGTCGATCACTTGCATTGTCATAGAGGCCTAAATGGGGGAGGTTGTGTTTAGCGGGATGCAATGAATATGCATATGCTTTTTGAGAAGTATGAGAGGAGTTGTTTATGGTTATTGCAAAGTGTGTTGAATTTGTTGTTACTGGATTGAGTGTGCTGGATGCTGCTAGGTAAGAGAGATTGATTTGCGTCATGCTACGCGTGAGCTTCTGCAACGGACTGCAGGCATTGCTTTTAAATAAGTGTACTTCTTTCCAAGTCGGGACGGTAGCATAGATGCTGAATACTTCTGTATTAAATGAGCATATTCTACTGAAACTCCTTGTGATTTAAAAGCTTGCTGCTGGTTTACTTCTTGTTGTTTTGCGAATTTAATGGGACTATCTCGTAGGTTTGTGCGCATTTTAGGTGCACTCAGGTTATGTTTATTACTAGGCAATTGCGTTGGTCCCTTCTGCTGATGCTAGTTTATTTGTAAACGAGAGGAAAGGCAGGGCAGAAGAGGCGACATTGAGTGAAATCGACTGTTTATTGCGCCCTGTCTAAGCCACCAAACTATGCACATTTATTATTATCAGAGGAAGCATTTAAGGATGTCTGCCTCCGAATTGCTGATGAACGAAGTGTTTATGGGAAGCGTAATGTCTCGATGATGACTTTGAAGACGACCCACTAATTATCTTGGCTTGTTCACTTCTCCTGTAGCAATGCAGCAGTCTCGACGTGATCTTCCTCCTCGCCCTTCCTCCTTAGACGTAACGGTAATTAGCGTTGGCTTTAAATGTTTTGCTTTGGGGCTAATAGTTGACTGACAGTTGGTGTGGGGACAGACAAAAGTGCAGGTTAGCCACGTCAATATTCTTGATGGCCAGTAGTCGGTAGACGTCCCTCAAGATACAGATTGGTGTGATTTGACAAGCGTTAAGCTTCATCTGTTTATTTACTTGCGCTCTTTTCAATTATCTGTTGATTTGGTTATTTGGTTGGTAGGGTTTTGTTGGATAGGCAGGCGAAGGTGAGGTAATATGTGTAATTCACTGCCTATGGACCTACTTGTCTACTTGTCTCCATCCGTTTTGCTTTAGCGATATAGGATGTGGCGTTGGAACAGTTGTACGATCCTGCTTGATGTGGGCGAACTTGTTGAAATCGCTCCATCTTAGTCAGAACATCTGGCTGTCAGAGATGTTAAAATTAACGCCTCCTTGCGCCTTGTGGCGAGTGTTTTTGGAGAGCATTGCTTCACTTCGAATACATTGTTGCTACTAATAACGCATAGGTTGGAAGTTTCTCACAGTCAGAATAAATGGACTGTCTTATTATGTTTAGCTTTGTGTACTGCATATGTTCTGCTGCTTTGAGCACACACGCACACGCGCGCCTGGTCTCTTACACGTAAAATCCATTGTCGTTGATTGCTGTCATGCGCGTAGCAAAGGCAGCAGAGCTATAGGTGACCTTAGGTGTCAGGGAAGGGATAGGGGATGCCGCTGTCATCGACATGTCCAGGGCTTATTGTATACGGGCTCTAACTGCATGTTCTAGCACCTGACGACATTGAGCGTCTTTTGCAGTCCGTTTATAATGTGGCGTCTGATGTTTAGCTGGCAAGCGCCACGGCGACAATGGCAGAGACCCAGTGTGGTCCAGCCTGCACCCTAGCCTCGTGACATCGATTGGTTGTCTCCGTTGCGCGAGTGCTTTGTGCGGCACATGAACTTAACACAATATTCATGTGTAGGGAAGAGTTATTTGTAAAGCATTAAAGCTCTTCCATTACATATTTGCGTTCCTGTTCTTTGTTTATTAAGTTGATTAGTCACCTGGTGGAGGTTTGGAAACGGAGGCTGGGTGAGGGGGTAAAGCCAATGCTGGCTGTCTAATGATCCTTTTGCCGCTCTCTATATCTCAATTTCTCTATCTGCCAACCTATCTGCCTACTTGTCTGTCTACTTTTTCAACTATCGGTCTAGTTCTCCGACCATTCTTTTACTTGCGGAATGTGTGGGGTCAATTTGGGCAGCATACGGAAGATATATGAGACTGGTCCAGACGGACCTGCTTGCAGTGCTCACAGAAGTCACTTAAATAATGGGAGATGCAGCACTCTGAATGGCTAAGATGCTAGAGAGAAGCGCATTTGTCAGCCGGATATAAAGCTTACTGGGAGGAGTTGGAAACATCAATTCCATTTTGATAGATTACCCAATTCGCTAGGCTTTGCACCGACTAAAGTCAAGAGAGGGAGACAGGTGTCTATTACTGTGCCTCTAAGAATGCGAGTTCTGTCGAGAATGAGGTGTAGCAATGCTGGATGGCTAGCTGGCTCACACTAGGCACCCACTGATGTTGAATTGAAGTGGGTCACGTCATTACCGAACTTTGTCGGCACACTTTGTCATGCCTCAAAAGCCGCTTTTCTACCAAGTGCGGTTGATAACAAGTCTTTTGACCAAATATATTGTCTGTAGAACAAGATTTAGGCTTCAAGTAAGGGGTCACGCAAAACAGTATCGGCTGGTTGATTGATCAAAACTACCAGACGCAGACGAAGTGGCCTCGCGACTCATCATTGCAGTCCTACCTATCAATTTGGGCCCAGTCGCAGGAACACGGGACCCATAATGGAGATTATTATTGCCAACCCACGTTTGTTCTACGAATTGCATTGTTAATCACCAGGGAATCTATAACTCATTTAGCATCTATCCACAGGGTCGCTAGGCTCAATGAGGGATGATTAGATCGAATTGTGTCAATCACAAGAGCCACGAAACTCATCGTCAAGTGCGTGAAGCGTAGTGTTTTTACGGCTGGCCTCTGCGTTGTTGCTTCTTCTCACTCTGCCACCGGCTCTGTTTTTAATGAGAGGCACAACTTCTTACATTTAGTGTGGTGAGCTCTCTCAACGTCGTTCTTTTTACTTTCATGCGCTTTTGGTTTGCCAATGCCTAATCTTTTGCAAGATTTTGATTAAGTAATACCTTATTTTTAGAGTATTTATGGGTAGGGTGACTGAGCATAAAAATTACCTGTTTCTCTCGCTTCGTAACCGATGCCAAGCTTTGGCTTCCAATGAACGAGTGTCGACGAGCTCCTGTTAATCGGTCTTCGCTTATGGCACCAGATTTGCTGAATTCATTCACTTCTGTGATATTCTTGTTAAAGCTGGTATTTTTGCAGAGGGTTTAAAGTCGGCTGCTTGGCGAATTGGGGTCTCATGTCTTTTGTTAGATCGTAAAGAGTAAATATCAATCCATTAACAGGCTCTGGGTGGAGCGTTAGGGTTTTCGCGTTTCGGACTCAACTACTACGTGCAAAGTCAAGCAGGTTGGCCATTTTTCTCAAAAGGCAAGTTTTACAACGATTCTACTGAACCGCCTTTTTACACTGTTTCATTTGATCCTTTGGGATCTTCTTCGCTCATGTGAAATTCCGCCTTTTTTGAAATATGCAAAGATGAGGCAGCCATTTCGTTTCGGTTGTTTGGTTTGGCAGGCACTTTTAGCTTAGCTTCATTAATCCTGTTCCCGAGCTTGTAATTAATTCATCAATAGTTTCAAGTTTTATCTCCTTTTAACGTATGAAATATAGTAGATTTTGCCGACCTAGCTCCAAGTTCTTCGGTCACACCTTTTTACCTGTGCCACCTTTGCCTTTTGTCTACAGGCACTTACCATTTTCGAAGTGGAGAGATTATTGAGTAGATCTCATGCGCTTTATTCCAATAGTTTTCCTTGTCCTTTCTCTTGAATGAGCCCTGGATGTGTCATGTTTTTCTCTAGGAATGACCTCTGCGATTTTCAACTTTTACTCACAAATTCGTCCTAAAATATGATCTCTTAGATGTAGCATGTGCGTTATTTTCCACCAGGGTTTGTCCTCATATGGAACAGCGAAACGGGTAACTGCGGTCTACATTTCATTAGCGCAAATTGTCTGGTGATATATGATCTCGATTAAGATCCAGCTGACGACTACCAGACCGTAATGCGTGTGTAGGGTGATGTACAGAAGGGACAGTTCCACACCCATTGCATCAACTCGGTTCTCTAAACATCCCGGTTGTGATGTCCTCTTAGTTGACCACAATAGAGGAGGGGATGAAGTTATAGCAGACGCATCCGAAGACATTGAGCAGTTGTGCGGTGGATATAATAGAGAAGGTGGAGGGACGTTTGGGCCCTGTTGAGCTAAATGAGCTCTGCTTGTTACTTAGGAACTAATCTTGACATGCATGACAGATTGGTCATAAAGGTGGTTTCTCTTTCCTTCACTACAATCTAAATGAAGAAGGAATTTTGGATCTTAATTGCCGTAAGCATTAGCACGAATGTATTCATCCATGGAAAAATTTTACGGCGGGTTATGCTGGATGCCAATCGGACCCTGGGCATCGAAAAGTTCACCCAACCAATAAACCTTCTCAGGAATTACCACTGTGTGGTTCGGAGGACTCTCGATATTTGAGGAATTGCCATTGACTGATGGATTTATGCACGCTCAAACGTGTAATTGTCAAGTAGGCTGACGTCTCCTGCTGGTGCGGATGTCCACGTGTGTGGGCAGCTTTTTTTCACAAGAAACTTGTTTCATCACTGCACCTTGTTGCACACAGGCACTGCCACAGTTCTGTGCCATCCTTGATAAATGATGTCCATTTCGTGCACAACATGAGCCAGCGTAACCCAAGAACACATGCTTTAAAGCTGAGTACGTGGTCCACTTGCACGATGACAAGCATAGGGGCAGCAGGACATCAAACAGCCTCAATAGACTTCCACGGCATTTGAAGTTGGATGCTTGCAATCACCAAATTAGCCCCAAACACTTTCGGCTCAGACTGAACTTGAACCGGAAATTTTCGAAATCTTAATCTATATAAAGGCTTATTCAGCCCTCCTTGATAGACAGACCGTTGGCTGTCTGAAGCAGACCACGAACACCCCATGCGTGAACAATGCGTTGCCATGGTATGAACGGACGTGTTGTGGCGTGTTCCATGTTCACACTACGCGTGCTCACACAGACGGGAGTCGTAGGACGACGTTGGTTGGGTAGGTTTCAATGGCGGTATGGTGGCAAGACATGGTGGCCGAGTGTGGGGGTGCAGGATGCAGACACGAGGGGAGGAAAAGGGGAAGACGGAGGCGAGATACCACCGTGAGTACAGTCACCCATTCACCAGCCGCGGATGATGAACACATCAATCGAGACGGGTTTAAACATGCCAGCGTATGGGAACAGTGAATGGTCTGATTCACATTGTCGCCGCACCTGCTTTCTCCAACACACATTCGCATAGGTAGAGTGTGACGGTTTGAGTGTCGACATGTCGGTCAGTAAAGCCGCTGTCATTAGACTGATAGTTACTCCAGACCCTCAACTAGCGCTGTACTGACAAGACCGCAGGGGTATTAGACATGCTAGATGGGTTGAATAGATTTTGATCTGTAAGTGCGCACTGATTAATCTGAAGAATCGTAACCAACTAAATGTGACACTACTACTTTGGATTTTACAGCCTGCGTGCAATGTTAACCAAATTTTACATCTACTCAGATTTTGACGACGCCTGTAAACACAAATAAAAGTTAAAAATTATGGCACAACGCCGAAGCCACAATAACGCATCTTTTTACTTAGCTGTCACAAATGCATAAGTTGACTTCTGGGAGAATTGACGCATCTACATTTGAGAGACCAACTCAAGTCTAAGACATTTGTACAGTCAAAATGCCACAGAATAGTTGCAAGTGGATGCTGCTAACAAATAAGATGACGGATGATGCTAAATAATATAAAATCCTTGCAAATATGAAGCACACCGTATTTAAGATGGATGAAGACGTTAAAACACTGCTTATCAGCATCTATGACATGGATGCATGCACTTGTAGGATTATCAAAATGGAAGCCGTCCAGGCAACAATATTCTCCAATGCTAAGCACATGACCAAGTTGATTGGTTGAACAGTAAATAACATCCTTCAGACCAATCATTGACAGCCTCATATCTTCGGATAACAAGAACCAGGTTCCTCCTTCGAAGAGTTTGTGAATATCTTGCAGAGCTAGGCGCATTTTTGGGATGCTGGCCTTGTGGCCGAGCTCAATCCTCCAGGCTAATAGAAAGTCTTCACATGGGTAACTCGAGACGAGGAACGCTTTCAATGCATTGTGTGCAAAGTAGTACAATGAACAAAATTCCTGCTAATCATCAATCGCCCTTACAACTGGTGATCTAGCTTTTAACGTATTGCATACCCTCCTAAGTGCATGGTGCAAACCATCGAGAACTGAAGGATTAATAACCCGCTTAAAACATTATCTACGTGATTTAAGTAAACTTGCCTGGATGGGATGTTAAATAAAATTGCTGTCGTCCAAAAGGAAGGAGGAATGTTTGCGCTATTAGTGCACTGCGGGATACAAGCAAAGATAACACCTTGTGTCACAAGGTCTGCTATGAACTAAGTCCAGTGGATCAGAGCATAATAATGCACCCCACTTTAAATCGGGGTTTTGGCTTAAAACTGAATAAATACTACCTACGATAAGAAGATCAAATGTTGCGAGTTCAGCATTAGCATAATTGCGACTACAAAATCATGGGTCTCCCAGAACTCGGATGCACTTTCAGTGAATTGGGGAACCGATAAAAATAGATGCATTGTCACTTACATCAGCGCCTGCAGATGCCGTTTGACTCGCGTAAAACTACCACCTCTAACCGCAAGTCTAGTGAATTACAGGATTCAGTACCGTTTAATCATTCCTTAGTTTTTGAAGAATTGTGACGACGACTGCTCCTTTTATAACTAGGCATTTATCTCCAAAACCAAGGTCAGCAATTATCCACGCAGCGTTGAAAGCGGTTGTGGAGCAAAATTGACAGCTACCGCGCAGACGAAAATGGCCCCAAAGAAATTGGGAGCACAGAGCAAGTGTGACATCTATGCCTATCTGCGCGACATTGAACGCGATTGAAACAACTAAGACGAAAGCCACCTCAAATCATGAGATAGTTCAAGGATTCCGACTGCGCCTGTGCTATATGAAAAAAACAAATGGATGCGTCCGTGCTTATAATGGTATCCGCCTATTAACCACTATCCACACACCCACCAGATCCTATCCCCATAACATTCCATCCACTATTCTCTATCAAGCATCCTTCACTGCCCTCCCCTCCTCGTCATCGTGGCAGGCGCACATGCCAGTGCGAATTGAAGCGTAACACCTGCTAAGTGCGTTAACGCCGATGTTGCCATTTCCACATAGCTCACTTATCTTCATTTACCAGTCATTTACTTTTACTTACTACATTATTTGTTGAATTTTTCCTTGGTGCGCACTAGTATCCCTTATTTTGGTCGTGTGATTTCCACTTTGCAAAATTATAACATCATCCACTTCTCACGTTTTAGTTTTACTGTATTCTTATCCCTTAATGTAAAAATGAATGTGTTTGTTTCAGCTGTTGCACCTGATTAGTTTGGAAGCAACGCTAAATAAGCTTAGTTTAAAATTTGACTCTCCTATTATTCCGTGCCTTTTCAGGCAATAATGAGCTGATAATCGGCAGTTGTTGGGATGCATTTTGTCTTTTGAGTTGAATATTTATGTTTCATAAAAGGAATCTCTAGCTATTATGTTTCTCATTTCTTGGCAATTGCCCGGCAGCGTTTGTATTATCCGAATCTTCCCGGTATCATTTTTGTTTAAGGAAAGCGGCACAACTGAGATAACCATTGAAAGGGTGCATCAGTTTGCTTTTCTCCATCAATGAACAAGAGTTACGCCTTATCCAACTTCAGCAGACGCGATTTGAACAAACCTAAGCCGAGGTAGTGGAACTCTCCTACTTTCGAGACGTCAAAGTACAGCCTACGCCATTGTCAGACTAAGCATAAATCTGCCTATTCTGTCTGTAAGCTTATCGGAGAATGTCATCCTGTTCAAGAATATTATTAATGATCGCATTTATTTCGACAGATACGTGGATGTTTTTCGGTTCGAGGATCGCTGGTACAGGTGAAGGGTGGACCATTCCCTACGTGGATCACTTATTGTGTGGATCCAAAAGAATCGTGTATTGTGCTGCTCCCACTGCTTCTACGAGGTGCTAAGTAGCCTTCAATCAGCACTGGTGTGCTGTATCTGTTGACAGCTCTAATTTTTGTGCTTATTGGCATCCGTTTAACTGCATTGACCGAAATGGCTTACCCTCGTAATGGACCATTCTACTTGTTTTGTAATCCGCTTAAAAGAAGAATTGGCGCGTGCTTTTTAAGGACTATGATCAAGATATTGCTGTAGCGTTTGCATTATAATACCTCAGAACCATTGCTACCGGACTGAGCATGCTGGATGTTGATAGTTAAGGCGCGACGATCTGCGTAATAGCTCACATGATTATCTAAGGTAAGACACAATCCTAATCTCCAAGTGATTTTTCTTAAGGCAAAAGAGCAGCATAGGTAATCCATCAAGCAAATCAAGATGGTCCCATTTTTTGTCAAGATCCAGTAAGCAATCTTACCATGGCATCTTGTAATAACTCTGCCACACATAATATGGTCTGTACAACCCAGGCGTGCATGACATTTCGCTATCGTATTACTACTACTACGATAAGCTAGCACAAAACTTGGCAAGTGTGAATGTCCCTTAACTTTTTGGTGCACGTGTGACTGGACTTTAGGTTAAATGCGTTCGTTGGAGGTATTAACTCAGAATTGATTAACAGCTTGAATGCTAGTATCTGAAGATGACTCACGTCATGGTGAGCAGAGTATGTGGTCCATTTGGCGCAAATGCCTTTCCAGTAGGCGAGTATTGGAGGAGCCTTATGAAAGTTCTTGTGGCTAGAAAGATGGGGAAGCAGCCATCTGGCCTGTACTACGATGTCTAAAGCATGTCACTGAAAATCCAATTTTGTGCTTGATAAATTCATTTTTGCTTTCAAGGCTAGTACGAATGAATTACTAAATATTTTTCGAAAGGGAGACAATGGCGGGGCCAATCTCAAGCTCATATGGTGCGCGAACCTCGTAGAACTTTTTGCAGTGTGTAAAATGGTCCACGCACGTGTCGAAGATCAAGCCTTTTTGTGTGAATGCAAATCCATCACTCGTGTTCTCCTGAAGCTTAACTCTACTTGGTTAAGAGAAGAAGGCATTCGAAGCTGAGGCAAACTGCGACTATCAGTCAATAAGCTTAATCGAGTCCGGCATGCTGAAATATTAAAGTGTTACTAATGCCAATTAAGCAACATCATTGAAAATAGCTGTACATTTTAAAACAGCAATAGGAGGATCGAATAAACCAGCAGATTAAGGCACTCATTGAGCCCATTCTGCCAAGAACAAATTTTTGTAGCCACTTATGACTATGTGGCGAACTTCCATACAAAGGAATACTTCCCATCAAGTTATAAGATTATTAAAACCAATAGTCGAAATTGTCTGCATCATCGCGACAGAATGGAGTGGAGCGAAGTCTGAAAAGAGGTCACGCGCATGCAACACCTCCATTGGCGTCGAACGGATTCTAAGATTCATCGGCGATGTTGAAATATTCAAGGTCTGGCTAGCCGTAAGAAAGGAGAAATTGAGGCAAATATATAGGAGCAATTAAGTTCGATTTGCGACCCACAAACCACGTTTATAAAAAGAATCTTTGCTTTGAAGAAAGCGTCGATTTGAGACAGCACATTAGCATTTGTTAGTTTATTCGTCCGAAATCTCGCACTGAAGAACTCTCAAATGACAAACGAATGTCTCGGTCATCAAGTTTATTCAAATAACCTCTTTTTCCATGATGAAGGATTATTAACATGACCTTTTTAAGCATATAAAATGCATTCGGTGGTGGGGCTAGATAACTCCACTGCCAGCTGACCTCATCATGCATTTGAACATATCACCCACAACTTGCCACTTTTCCCTGTTGCCAAATAGATGAAATATACACGTATATCTATAGGCTTAATTACCGAATTACTGTAATCATTGCGTTGCAAATGTTGCGGTTCACTGATCGGGGTGTAAAACAACAGCCAGGAAATTTGTATTGCAACGACATCCTTGCCGCCTTCAGATGTGAGAACAGATTAGTGGTAGGAATTAACCAGTTGCTCAGCTTTTATGGGAAACCCTCGGGGCACGTTTAAGTCAAATTTTTCTTTTACCTCGCTTCTCGTGCCCACTTGGTTACAGCAAATGCTTCATTGTATGGTGTTCTAGCCTTCACAATATACAATTTCGCTTATGTAACCACCAGCCGTAATTGACTGCATAATATGTGGGTCATAAATACATTTCCACCATCCCACCATTTAACGGACATTGCTCAAAGAACTGCTCACCATCACTACTAAGTAACTTCGCGGCAGTCGAAATCCAAGTGAGTGATAATTCTTTTCACATTTCATTCCTCAAATCACGCATTTCCGCTTGTTCATAACTAAATTTTGGGTGCGAATTCGTCGCGTATCACTTTTCACACTGGAGCGCACTTCTTATTGGTTAAACAAAACCATCGCCAACACCTATCATTAGTACTCCCATTCATTTTGATGCATCGGACCGACAACTGCATCTACTCTAACCGGATCTCGCCTAAACCAAGGCACAAATGCACTTTCTTTGATTTAAGCTAGCATTCGCTATATCAACCTGAGCACAATTGAACACAATTGATGCTGTATGTGTTGGCGCATCAAATTCCAACAATTCCGAGCCACTCTACGTTTCTTCACGAACTTTCCTGCCAGATTTATAAGGTTCTAAAATATTATAAGCAAATAGAACAGCCTGCAGTAGGTTAGCGCGTCAGTCTCATGATCTGAAGGTCTCGAGTTTGAGTCTCGCTCTGGGCAGCGCATTTCCCTTCAGAACTTTCCTTTGGCGCCCGATGACAAGCAGTGGCAAGACAGCTACAGCTACACATGCGCACATTTCTAGACGCTTGTTGGCACTACTGCAAAAGACCGTACATTCGTTTGGGTAAACAATGCACCCACGGTGGGACTCGAACCCACAATCTTCTATTCCATGTTATGGAATAAGTAGAAGAAAAGGATAGACCCATGGATGTGTGGGTTTACTTTGAGGTGTTTTGGATGCTTAAGCATGTAAAAAGCATTAAATTTGGCACATTTATTTGATAGTTCTCCAACTCTGCCCACCAAAACCGTAAAGAGGCCCATTTTGACTTCCGCCACATCATCGCAGATGCATCCCAGTAGTTGCCTAAAATTGCGAAATGAGATTCCATCAAAGAATGACAAGCAACTAGATTAAACAACTTGACTCAGCTAAATTATTTCATTCTTGCCTTAAAACTGCCAAAATCACTGCTCCACAGAGCAACGGAGGACCTGTGGTGGCGCTCAGATAACTTTAAGTGTGTCTAACAAAGCTCATTTGTAAATTGAGAACTCATTCACGAAGACTTAGGTCATAAGATTCGTATCGGGACTTTCTAAACTAATGATTCTATTATTTTTTATACAAATCCACTAAATGAGCAATGTAATGATTTGAAATCCACAACAGTTGATGTGCAAACTCAAGAAACTGAGCTCTGTTAAGATTCAATGTTGTTTACCTAATAACTTTTGCCACGGAACATAAAGCCTGCAGAAGGGAAGGTATCCAACAACTCTCCAAAAACTGGGCGTCCGTCTCCCTCTAAATGGTTGAAACGTGCTATCGCATGTGTGACATCGCAGTCCGTAAAGCAGTTAAGGCCTTGGCTATGCAAGCCGTCGATATTTTGACGCATTGATTCGCAAAATGCATAACAAGACAATGTTCTTTTGGTGCCATATCTCATCAGTCCAGTACCACGCAATAATTACACTCTCACTTTGAAAAATCTAAATTCATGCAATGTAGGCACTTCCTCTCAAAAGTCTTCGATTAAGATAAAGGGGATGTCGAATTGGATAATTTTATTTCAATTGAAGCCAGTCCATCAGTCGGATCTGTAGCACATAGTTTCTTCATTGTCAGTATGGGTCCAATGATTGCTGTAAATTCATTTTAACGCCGTAGACGAAGCGCGCTGACCGGCTTGACATTGATATTGACGCACACACGTCCTGGATATGGTTACCCTGTCCAGCCCTCCTGAAATAGGATGCCGCAGACCTCACTCACTGTTTATCATGACGCAGCAGTCACGACTTTGTTTCCGGATTAGCCTCCTCGGTTTGATAAGACAGACATTCTCAGATGTAAGATTTTGACGCAATAACCAACTGTTGACTCCAATGTTGGAAAGTGTGCGGGCAAACTGCCCGTAAGCATCATCAAGGACCAATCAGGAATGACATTTGGCTTCAAATACAAAGCCTAGTTGATCTTCCTTTGCAATAATATTGGTAAATTAACATCGGAGAAATTCATTTTCATAATCAACTCGATGACTCAGGATAGCAATTTTAGTCATGTTTGTGCAAATGATGGGATAAAAAGGAGAACGGCTTCTGATAAAGTAGAGAACGATATTAATCAGGAACGGTCAAAGTTTACAGTAGTCGCACAATTTTCGCAAAGAGCCGAAGTAAACACACGAGATGAGAAAAAGACCAATGAAAGAGGGGAATTATATGCTGTCAGACAGGAACTACGTGTTCCAGATAATGCGTTGTGGACACTCACGAAGCTTCCATCCTCCAATGCCTGTTAAAAAACTTCACCATTGGTTTTCAGTCATAATGTCGTATACTTCATTTAATAATATCCTCCCCTTTATCAGGTTAATTTTGGGCAAAACCTACCACCGATACCTGTAAATCTTGGTCAACATCTCAGAATATACCCTCTTTAAACACGGGCTAGCAATCAATGAATACTAGATTGATCGTCGCATTCTTTTTAGGTGTAGAAAATTATTGCGAGCCTTTTGTTATAGGTTTAACAAAGGTCGCAAGAACTATTGCAATACCCGTAATTCTCTCATCAACACTACTGAATAAGCAGTGTTCTCGTCTCAATTTTCTGCTCGCATTAGATGTACCATGACTGAGGTATAATCAAGAAATACATCTTTGTGTATTTGCAAAAATTAGACATTTGTTAGTGTTTTCTACCAAAGTAGTGAGCAATTAATTGTGGCTAGATTCTTTTTCAACTTTTTATCTTCTTACTAATTCTTTAGCAGTAATTTATCTTAACTCGATGTATACGTGAATGCATCTTCTTATTCTTTTGGAGTATTTTAACACGTACTTTACCATCAAATATACAGTGTGTTTGCCTCAAACTCTTTAGCCACTCAGAAATATAAACACGCAAGCACATCTATTCCCTTTGTGGTCCCACAAATGAGAATTGTGAGTCAAATGATTGGCATCTTGATGGACACGCACACGAACATGCCAGAGAAGCATCGCAAGTCGCTGATCAGGGGGGTGAAATAAGAAGGGAAAAGGAATTTCTGGGTGCCAAAATAGACAGTCGACATAGCATGTAGGTGTGAGGAGCATCCGATCATTCCCAACCATTTCAGCATGAAAGAGCATTCATTGCTGACGTAGAAGTGCTTAGAGGCCAAAATTGAGGGCAGCTGAGACAGTAAAGACTAAAATATTAGCGTAGAAAATGGCCTTGCACCATTTAACTTTCTGCATTGGCTATCAAAACTTGGTCAGGGTTTCACGGACCGGGTGGTGACCCTATTTCCATTGAGGCGACAAACTGGCAGCTGTCAGCTCTATATTCATCAGTGCAGCCTGCCACCTTTACCTAATTCAGGGTTTTATCCTGTTTAATAACTGCAGGTAAGAAAGACTGCATGGCGTTCGTGCTGCACAAAGCTGCAAAAATCCTGCTTATTCTAGCAGAAGTAGCTCACTTACTGGTGGACATGCTTCAAGACAGCTCTGTAGGACTGCCATTTTGCAGCGTTTAACGATAGAATAATGCAGACCTTCAGCTAGGACAGCTGTATGGGAGACACAAACCAATTCCAATGCGGAAGTGCGTTGTTGTGTATTCTCTGGCTCTCCGAAAGCGAAGTACCTCGCATCCGCTGCACGTGAGAATAGGTAGTTAGTGAAGAATGCAGAGGCTGTCCTTGTGAGATGGTTTTACTTGTCGCCACCACCAAATGTGATGCTTAACAGCTCTCCCACGCCCAGAATCCGCTCTAAACTGAAGTTGTCTGCTCGAGTGGCCTGCATCTTATCGATTCCTTCCAACAACCCACAGCCAACCTCCTCGTTGTGTGCGACCTAATTCGTTAATGCGAACAGAGAAGTAAAGACCGACCGTAAACAGAAAAGAGCATTTTAACTTAATACTTTATTAGATACTAAGAACAAGACAAAAAAACATTTAACAAATTCAAAAGCACTGAGCATTATGTTGATGCCTAGTGAAGGTGACTCAAAGATTAGACAGGTGCTTTTGTAATTAAAGTATCTGAAAAAAGAAGAATTGTGATGCAAATTGAGGAAGTTCGCACATGCCTGAATGCAAAAATACGACAAGTAGATGAGAAGAGTATTGTGGAACATCTTACTCCTATCTCCTTCCACCCTTTGTACCCCCTTATGGGCTACCTGGCGCCCACGCAAAAGCCAATAAGCTCACCATAAAAGTCAACCACTGCTCATTGAAATAAAGTGATATGCACAAAAAGCAATACAGCACAAGGTTAACACCTTCCAAACAGATAATTGCTCCAGCAAACGAGAAATCCTTCGCGCCTTCCACTAAAAAGAAAACACCCTGTTGTTCAAGTGGTCGAACGACACCAGAGCTTGAGTGCCACGGAAGATTGAGCAGCAGTGGCGGAGCGAATGCAAACAGGCTTGATCCCACTACTCATCACCAGTGGGCGGAAATAGGTGCACGCGCAATTAACTTCAGCGCAAATCGACACTCCATGCACCAATCACTCACTACATCGCAAACGCGATGACACCACAGCAACCACACTCGCAACCCATATCCTACCATGACTGCCTTCTGCCACAAGATTGACCGATTTGCAACGATGAATGCTTTTAATAAGGATCCGACTTTGGTGAGAAGCCGAGCACTTCCCTGCTGCCACGCGTCGATAATCATGGGGTTTCGTTCACTGGAAGGGCAGGCAATCCACTCAGTGATAACCATGCAAACAGTGCACATGCTAGTTCTCACTAGGGGCGCGTTTGTCCTTGGTGTAGTTCAAGGCCGTCTTCATGGGTTTGGTAGGTTCAACCAATTCATGAATGTGCAAACATATTGACCACCGCAATTCCCCCTTAATAACTTCGTACTTTGAGATATTTGAAGCGCCACAGAAACAACAAAATACTGCCAGGTTGCCTTTCCTTCCTAGCAATACTTCTTCACCAAGCATCGTGCGTCCGCAGCAGAATTGTACGTTCTTGGTAGGATAACATCCACACTCCTCAGGGACGATCCGTCTGCCATCAGAACCAAAGCAATAGTGAGGGGATTATTTTGCTTTTGCACACGACAATAATGGATGGACAGTTCAAGTGTACTGCCTCCTGCATATCCTCTTCGAATAAAAGCATCCCTTAGCACAATCGATGCCCGGTTAAGGCGCCGCAGCTAACCTTATCAACTACCAGACACGCCAAAGTCACCTTGTATTGAGTAAATGTCTTTTGGATGCATCAAATTAACCAGGCATTCCGATCCAAGACAAAAAACCCATCCATATAATTAGTATTCAAAAGCGAATTTCATAAGGATATCAAACTTACAAGGATTGCTATTCCAAATCGTGGTAGGAACACAAAGGCTGATGGCGATGAAAGGCTTTGGAGACACCGAACCTCTAGGTAATCAGCGAGGCATTTGCACCACTGGTCGGGCGCGAGGTGCGAATTGCGCTCCATCTGACCTAGCAAGCGCACCCGATAGTCCATTACCGAGGGGACGATGGGTACAAGGCCTTGCACATTGGTCAATGTCTGCCTCACAAACACTTCTAGCCGCTCCTCCATTGCGTAGTTACGCAGATAGTTGATTACATTCCCGCTCAATGCACATTAGAAGGAGATCGACTAAAAGTTGGATGTCCATGTTGAGATGGTGCAACAAAGCATTCTGGGAAATGCCAAGTCACACTTTCGACGCCTATTTGAAAGTAATCACAAAAGGTGGCATCAGCAGACTGTGTGCAGCATTCAGAAGAGAGACCTTAGCACCAACTGTTTGGCCTTCACCAGTGGATCAAATCATCGTAAACATTTTCATCAGCCAGCATACCCCCATCCAACCCGAGACTGGTCTTGTAATGGCGACTTAGTGCACACCTCAAGTGGGTGGAGCGAACGATGCGTTGAGAACATGAAAAGTGTCACCTGTACTCACGACTTAGGTGAGCAGTCAGTCAGTCACCACTGCACCTCCAACGTAAGTGGAAGAAGCGAATGCCAAACTGGCAGTCGCTAGAGCTCACTGCTCACCGCCTTTTGATGAAAATGACAGGTAAGATGTAGTATCCATTCGCACGTCCATGACATCTACCTTCGCAGCTGCCGCGGACGCAAAGCATGTCTTTCACTATCCACGTCAAAAATGACCCAAAATTGCCATCCTCACGTTAGTCTACTGTTCCAAGCGCGTCAGTGACAATGCAAATCCCTCACTGCTATTATGAATTATAGAAGCAGCCTCAAAATGGTGCATCCATCCTCGCGCAATTCACCGACCCACATTCAGACGGCACATTCCCTTACTTCATGCCATGCCCATACAGACAACCTTACTCAATTTTCTAGAATCACAGTTTGCACCCTTTCTAATTAAGTGGTTTGGATTAAGCAGAGATGTACTCTAGGTGCATTGCTGCTCATTCGAAGATTCAGGTCAAGCACACGAAATAAAGTAAAGGAGCTATGATCGCGCTAAGATAAGGATGGTGCTGCCTGAGATGTTAAGGATGGGTTTTGGTGTTTGTTTCCTGCAACAAACTGCCAAGTATCTTCTTTCATTCATGCAGTGATATTCGTTCAGTCGCTTGTCACGTTGCCTTGTACATTCGAGGGCGCAATAGCATTGGCTAAAATCGACAAGCAAGAACGAGAAATTTAAGCGTTAAAACTGCAATAACATCCATCGTGTGCTAGACAAAAATTAAATGGAAGCATTAGTGGCAGCAGTAAAAAGGGCAAGAAATGCTTATGCAGAGGAGGACACAATGCAACGCTGTATTTTCCGACTGTATGCTTTGGTAGTATGGCACCTCTAATTCACTCTTAAGCAGATCAACCTTACCCTAATCCAACACATAACTCGTATAAACACGAATATTTGTTTCAGTCTTTAAAGGAAAGCCATGATGTGCTCGTCACATGTGTCGCCTACGACTGATGTTATCCTAATGTCAATGGCGAACTGCTCTGGCGTCTAGAATTTTGAATAAAATTTTTAATCGCCATAGCGAAGAGTTAACGTAAGAGCGGCATGCATCTGGAATTCAGCGTGGTACTTACTCAAACTGGTAATGCAATTAAAATTGCGGGATATCATATCTTTCTTTGCCATCACAACGTCCCGACGCTATCGTAATGATGAGAAGGCAGACTGCAGAGTAAGGCAACAAACCACGGTGACAAACGTACCTACCTAAGCCAAAATGCAGTTAAAGAACAAACCGCTACAGCAAGTAGGTGCGCAAAACTTCTTCCGCTAATAGAATGCTTAAGTTAAGCACTCACTGATGGCAACTTTTGAGTGTTTAAGTGACATGTCACTGCTCCAAGTGTGTAATGTATGCTACATGGTTGTCAATCCGCCCTGAGACCAATTTTTCAGAAACGCAAATGGATGCAAACGCGGAGGCGATGCGAAAGGTAACAATATGTCAATCCCAACAACAACGCAAGATTTTCCTCCCACACGAACAACATAGGTTTACGCTTCGCAAAAATCAAATGCAACTCAACTATTCACGATTAAAATTCCTTTATGCGGTGTTTTCCGCCCTTCAACCCAGAACCTTATGGTTCTCCTTGCTAGGTGATTGCGTTGCTAGGCATATGCTATGCTATAAGCTGAGAGGGAATGCAGGAAAATACACGGTGTATTCTTTCTTATAGCATTCTTCCTTATCTCATGCAAAGCGTAATTACTGCAGAAGGCGTTCGTTTTCTCCTAGCTGCAGAATCCGGCTGATTCTGTTAGGCAAAACATCACACATCGCCACATTGCTCAGAGTAATGCAAATCCAAGCAAACAGGTGGAGTGAGAACATGAGGCCTCAGCTCGCATGCTCTCGCAGCGCAAACAATTGCGCAACGAAATAGCTTTAAGATTTAAAGCGTTTTGATCCTTCCCACCCTGTAAGCGACATCATATAATAAAAAAAATAAAATTTCACTTGGTTTGATTGTTTGTAGACTAATAGACTTTCATCACACTATGTTCAGACTTTACAGAAAATGCGGCTATCGATGGCCAAAACGCTTTGCTGAAATAAGTGGAGAAATTAAAGCCATTGAAGAGCAGACTTGATTGTAAGGCAGCACTTTTGCACGCCCGCCATGCAACCCACTCGTGTTCCCAAAGAAGGTCTACAGACTGCATTGGCTGAATTTCCACTTTCGCGTACGAGATGGAATTGTCTCACAGTACTTCTCCATAGTCGCTAATATTGTCACAAATTTTGCTCAGGAACGCGACTCCGTTCACATATTTAGACATGCAACACAGCACAACAACTCACGTCGACAAAAGCGCAACCTGACTAGGCTGACAAAAACCAAATTGTTACAAAAATTACAAATTGGTGTACCCGTAGTGGGCAGGCAGGAACTTGGCCAATGAATCGTTTAAAAGCAGACGGTAAAACAAAAAGAGGAAGGGTGAGATTAAGGAAGAAAATGAAGACGTAAATACTGCTAAAGCATATGCAAGCGTAAAACCATATCATATAAAACATTAAACCAGATAGTCAAAGGACGCATACGAGAACCAGGATGCATAGCCTCGTCTGTCAACATGCTTGTACCCTCCAACCTGATGTCCGTTAGCGAATTGGCCTTAGTGCCTGTCGGATTTGAGTCTGAGTATGGGGCAAACATCGGGCCGGACTACATCCAGGTGACTCGACCAGCCCACTCACGTGCCCCTACAAGTGACCAAATGAAATTGGGATTTGGGTGGTCGTTATTGTAATTAACGTGATAAAGGCAATCAGAGGTCGTAACTAAGCGTGATTTGATTTCCATTGCGTTGCCTACAAAATTGCCAATGTCTGGAACGCTAGACGAGATGTCTCGGTAGATTCAAAGATAGCCTTACCTCCTTTACCGCAGTAAGTGTTGGCATCCCATTCACTTTACGCATTTTTATTTCAGAGCGCGTGGTGGGGTATAACACACAGGAGTGTGCCCAATAGAGCATCTATAGGGGTAGTTTAAAATGTCTGTGCGTGCCCTTTTTTTTAAAAGTCACCAACCAGGTACGGTCTCTTTATTGGCGAAGAATGATGATCGCGACTGGAAGATTCCTACAATTAAGATAGCTTGCAATCGAACGCCCAACGAATTTATTTTACGGAAGATCATATCTGTCGTGGTAAGAGGGAGGATAGCATTAGTAATGTGTACAGGCCTACGAGAAGGCTTGCACAAGCACCAGAGCGATTGAAGCGGTTAGGATTGGAGCAGTAAATTCGTGAAGGTAAATTTGAGGGTCCTTGCGATTACGGGCATTAAAGTGGAAGCACCTGATGCGGTCATTGTAGGATTCGAGAATAATTCCGTTGTTGTAGCAATTGAAGAATTGGTTACGATTCTGGGAGTCATTGCGGGAATCCCAGTAGCAATTGGCACTCATTCCTCGTCTATCTAAAACAGCAAATTATCTCTATAACATCCCGCAATATCTACACGTGAACTGAATCTTAATCGTGAATATGAAGCCTTATGGTACAGTGACTGAGGCTTGGCCTTTGCAGCCGAGCTGGTATGCATCTGCACTGAATACAGATTTAATTTGCTTAAACATTAGTTTCGTTAAATCATTTTTCATGCATGCAAGTGGGTACATGTACATGTGCTGTACTGTCGATGATTCTTCGCATTTCCAAATTCCGTTTATTTCTAAGTGCTGATGCTTGTGCCCACTTACACTGCATGGCCTAGCACCAAGTATCATTTCCCTCGGGTGCTCTTGCTTAGCGAGACCCTTGGTTCGATATCCGCATGATGTTCTTCTGACGCAAAACGTATTCTTAACTACCCAGTGATTCTTTAGCCCACTCTCTTTTGAATCAAGCCTCCTTGTAATCCTCTTGTTCTTGTCCATGCTTACCTTAATTTAAAAAATGAGGAGCTGGAGGAAATATCGACAAACGATAATTGGAGTTTTGGAGGCGAAATTAAAAACTGAGTTTAACTAAGTACCCGTTTAACAGGTGCGGTGTCGCCTGACTTTTTGTGGAGCTTTGCAAAAGTGAGAACAAAGGATGTGCATACGCCACGAAAAAGTGAATGAGTGACGATGTTAAATATAAGATTATCTAACACGACCCCATGTTCCGCCAGAAAGCTATAGATAAAGAAAGCGACGCTACCCGACTTATAGCAGGAAGAAATATGTGTGGCACTCAAGCTCACGATACCTTTTCAGCTTCTCTACTAGCAAGATAGAGCCAAAATTGATATTACTAGTCAGCCCTGGCATAAAAACAACGCGACAAATTGAAATGGAGCAAGATCCATCGGGTCCGCTCTTACACAAATCTGATTTAAAGCCAGTGCTTTTACGCCTACCCATGGGTGTCCGTAGTAGCCGGTCTATTTTTCGTCCGCGAAGCCATTTTCTACACAACAAAACCGCAAAGAGAGTTGAGCTACTAGGAGAAATAACTGATGTCGCGGTCAGCCATCTCTTTATTTGCCACAGTTAACTCATGAGTGTTTCCTTTGGCGCTGCTTAACTTGTAATGCCTGACGCAGAAGATTGACCAATCATCCTCAAATCCATTCCTCCACAGCGATCCTTCGCTGCGCATGGTATACGGCAGAATGAGGGATGAGCGGGCGGCATTGCTTCGAAGTGCTATTTCACATGGCCACGCAGAGCTTATAACACCATCGCTAGTTCTTTCATCCAGTTATAACTGGCATACAAATAAATGGCAACACTATTTGCCATCAAAACTTGCCTAGCCATAATGTTGCGCACATGCCTTCACAAGGGCCTACATGGAGTCCATATATGGGGAAAACATGGCTGTTCTTTGGGACCATGGGTAATGGTATTAACTTAGTTTAAAAGTTCTGTCACACTTGTTTACATTTTCAAATCTCATTTACGCATTCCCTCTAAACGCGTTTAACAGCCATCATGGACGCATTAACAGCCTCAAATTGCTGGTACATTTGCGGTTTTAAAGCGAATTTGACTTCATAGCGGCCTAGTTTCTCAAGCATATGGTTATTGCACTAAAATCAGGCAGAACCGCTCGTTGGTAACTTCGAAGTTTTAGCTAATCGCTTAGAAGCGTGGCTAAACTAGTTTTAGAATCTACCACCGTAGTCCTCAATTTGCTCGCAAGAAAGTCTTCGAGCTCTTCTCACTTGCTGCTAGGCAAAGCAAAACTTGCCACGTGAGCTTCTAATTGGAGATCTTTACAAAATAGCAGATTACACGTAGCAAATTTACACTTCGTTTAAATGTGCGCTTAATAATCGAACAGTTTAGTCTATGGAGGGTTTAATTACGGCTCGCAGTATGGCCTTTCTTAACATGCGAAGGGTAACTTAGCCCTTCTGTGTGGTATCAAGCAGCGTGCTCTTGCATAACGCTTCAACATTATGCGCCAATGTGGACGCAGTCCACAATGTTTATTAACCTCTTACGGGAACGCGTTAGGATCTGCTAATTTGATAGGTGCGCTGATAAACAACACCAATGGGGTCACGCAGGAGCCACTACAATGAGCAGTCAGCAAGCCCATCTCATGTTTGCTGGCAGAGTTTGTAGGAATGCAACGATTAGGGGCCACAAAATGAGAGGACCTTTGGCCCAGAAAAATACTTTAGTTGGATAGGCCTCGAGGGATCACACATAGACACACACAAAGAGGAAAGAACATTAATTAACGCCCAAGCATCTATAATATTCGCTTGGCAAGTATCAGCCCTCCATTATCTATTTCGATAGGACGCGTTCGCTCAGCATGGTGTCAGATCATAGCGCCCGCAGGATGGGCAGCTATGGTTGCAACTGGACGTTCCACGTTGAGATGAAGTGCAACGAAGTATTTGCAGTGCTCCATAAATAAATTCGCGTCATATTGATTGATTGTATTAGTTGCATCAAAGATGCAATATTAGCCGTCTATCGCGAAATTCAAACGCGGAACTAGCAAAGCGTTACATGCAGGGGTGCGAATGTGGCTGTGTGCCCTCCTGCCTTCTCCATCACAGACGAATGGAGCTTGTAAAACTAAAGTACCTGAAATAAAGTAAATTCGTGGACAAATCTCGTTCACTGTATGTCTTCAGTAAGAAGTCGCCTCACCAAAGTTGGATTGCGATGCAGTATGGGTGGCTCGGCGTGGCGCGATATCTTATTAATGAACTGGTGGTCAGCAACCCCGAATCTCACCTAGACGGCGTGTGTCAAATTCTCAGTCGATCTTATTCGACAGTTTTCAAATACAACAGGCTTGAATGATTACAACGCTTACAATTAAAAATGTTCCCATTTTCTGAACCTGTAGAACGATTGTTCCCTCAAAATTTTGCTATTATCAGAATAATTATTAATTTCTGCTGCAACCGTTAGCACTGTGCTGTGGAGGATCCGTCTTGTTTGCATAAATGCACCGCCTTAGCCATGCTGGATTTATTGGCGATTGCTAACAAGGTTAGGCATGCATTAAACCCTTTACACATAATCCACGCTGTGGCTGCTCGAAACATCATACGGCCGCACTGGCAAAGAAAAGTTTCCTCTTGTGGAATTCGTTGACATATTGCCGCTGGCGTCTTTCAATCAAGGTCGAATTTTATTTGAGACTAGTCGCATAAGTTTTGGGCTAAACTTATTTGTTTAGGATTTTTGTGTATTTTTACATGGTTGCAAGCCAAACATCGACAAATCGGTGGGCCAGGTAGTATGAACCGCCAGAGAATAATTACACCTTTACCTAGAATTGGTGTTTGCGTTGCTGCTCTTGTGAACACTCGCTTACTGGTCCCCACCCTTGAAATTAGAATTCAGCGACTGATGCCGTGTAGCATCCAGAGCGTCTTGCGAAACTCGTATCTTAAATCAGCAGCATTTAGCCTTAGGGTTCGGTAGTTCTTGTGAGAGAATGAATGGGCTGTGCCAATAGTTGAGATGATTAATATGTTTAGGAAGCTGAGTTGATGCACATGCGATACGCATCCGTGAACAGTGAAGTGGATCTTGTGAGCACTGCCGCAGGATGGATGTGTTAGCTCTGAATACGGACGGCCATCTGAGTCTGCAATGCAGTAGATGAACAAATCAGTGGTAATGCGACGGTTCAGTCAGGAGAAAGTTAGACAGTGATTAGGCATCTACGCATCTACCTTGGGTCTAGATGGGTGCCAATTTTACTGTTCTTCTACCCAGCCCATCCGCACACGCCTCTACGCGAACATACACGGTCGGCAATGCCCTAGCAAAGGCAGCAAGAGTAGACTAGGAGAGATCCACACATCACCATGTGCGGAGGTTAAGGGCATCATCGCGACGCAGGTGAGATTCGAACTCAGGCAGGGAGACCCGAATGGATTAGCAGTCCATCGTCTTAGCCACTCGACTACTCCGTCTGTCCGTGAGTCCTCTCTTTTGCTCAACTAGCTCCTTTTTCACCACGAAATAACTTACTAACTTCATTAGTCACTTCAACATGTCACACATCGCTACACATACCTCGAGCAGATAAAATCAGAAAGCCACAAATACAAGGATCAAATGGACTATGAACAAGTACGGCTAATGATAAAGGTCCGCAGAAAATCATTGTTAATGCTCTCAAAGCTAGCTGCTCACTCTTTGGCATTCGTTCATTCGACTAATCTTTCTCGCCGACCCCTGCGCACAACTTCCTTAGCGTCCTAACAACGCAATCTTGGTAACCACCTCTCCTGCTTTGCAGGTGCTTTCCATGCTTATAGCCCTTTCTTCTGTTCATCGTCCCATTCCGCCTCGGCATTATCATGCCGTATAAGTGGGGATAGCGTTGTTGTTAGTGTGTAGTTAATCACATCCTCCCTAGTCGTGATTGACTGTTTTTAAATTTGTGCCTCTTCCTCTTTCCCCATTGTTTTCGCTAACACATTTGAGCTTGCCTTTTTATGCTCCTTAGTAACTCAGTGCTTTTCTGTACATTTAAATCCATTTTGTTCAAAAGGGCTTTATTCAGCTACAGTTTTCTTGCTGTTTGCTTCTTGTGAACAAATTGCTAGAATTTTTTAGTTCCACACTCCTGTACCAAAGCTAACTTCAACCTTCTTTGTTTGCATCATAAACTGTTTAAGCACCAATGGTTCTGTATGTGATGGCTGAATATTTGCCGGAGGAAGTTAAAAAGAAAGGCAAGTCAAAGGCGGTTCCCGCATCAATGAATTTAGTGATAAGATTTGCAGAGTTGAAACACTTAATGAAAGAAGCAGTATCCGCCTGTTTAAAGAGTGAGCGACAGGATTTGCAAGCAGGAGTATGCAACAACGCCACCCATAAGCTGTGCACCTGATTTTCGCGTCCGTCACTTATTTAGGTGGCAAGTGACTTATATTTTTCGTAAATACGTGCTGCAGCATAGAACTTTCCTGCTCTTTGCCACATTCGTCCACCTACTCTGAAATAAGGCGCAGGAACGTATGCGGACAACCCGTCCATTTACGTCACCCAAGGCAGGGTATGGGAGACATTCGGCGTTGCTTATGCAAATGATGTACTAAAGAGAGAAATTATTCCAAGGCGGCGCAGGAGAAAAGAGCAACGAGCAAAATTCTAACCAAATAAGCTTCTATAAACTTTAAAATGCGCACACTAGATAGTCTGCTAGCAAAAATCAAGGCTCTAATTGAACCGGCACTTAAAATTCGATAACTCTTGCACCTAAAGTCGAAACTGGACCCTGTAGTTACCTTAGGTTAATTAATAGCCACAATTTTAAGCATGTGCTTGGCTTACCTTTGAGCACTAGTAAATTTCTAAAGGATTAATTTATAAAACCTTAAATCCCTTAAGACGAAGATAACAAGGGCTTGTCCTATCTGATACGACTGACTCATGACCTCTTTCGAAACAGTCATTTAGACTGATGAGGGGGTTGGTGGTGGTTTATGAATTATACCTTGGATTTATGCCAAAATTTTGCGCTTCTACGAGGCGAGAGTGTCAGACATTTGAAGTAACACAATTTGACAATGGTTCCGCGAGGATGTGAAACTAGGTGAAGCAAGACTTGACGGCGAAAATAAGTTATGCCTGAAAACGCTGCAATCACTCAGGCTTGCCGTATTCATCAAATTTCGGAGAAAACTCAAAAAAATCACCAAAAGAAACCAAGAAATTAAATTATCGACGAGAATCGTGCGATAAATGAACTTGAAGTATAAGCATAGTCAAGGATCTTTAAAAAAGAAAGAAAATTGAAAAATGTGAAAAGCAATCAGAACGTCAAATGGAAAACAAACGCTGCAAGGAGTTAAATAAAACGAAAGATTGCAACTTTTTCTGAGAATAATAGAACGTATAGAAAATGTGTGGAGTGATGTAAAATGAGTCGGAAATTGTTAAGTAACAACGGCTGGATGGTGGAAATTATGGAGTAGTAGAATAATCGATCAGAAAAAAGATGGGCACGTATTCTTGGTGAATGGATTAAAGAAAATGCCAATAAAGGTCACGACGTCTGCTTCCTAAGTGGAACTTGGTGGGTTCAGGTCTTATTTTTGGGTATTTCATTTGTACCCTCACCAATGTACCGGTTCACTTCTTAGTAGCGCCAGTGAATGTCGAAAAGTGAGCGTGTGTAGATTCTAACGGCATATCGCTGCTTAGAGCCTGACCTAGATTATGAGACTGACGCGCTAACCTACTGCGCTATCGGGGCAACTCACCTATCGCTTTTTGCAATTTTATGCTCTACCACTCATTTAAGTTCTTTCACTTTCTTATGTGGGCGCAACTCCCCTCTTCTTCGCCTAAGCTTCACCCACTTCGTCTCTACAATATATGCGCACGAAAGCATGCAGCTATCAAATTATGTCACAACTGCCAAAAGTGCATCATACATCTTCTCACCAACTCCAGATTGATTGAAGGAGTGTTTGACCACAGCCCGTACCATTTCTTAATTCCTGCGTCGGTGCCAACTTTGCATCAGCAAACTAGGACGGCTTTTGATCAACTCAAACACTGAATATTATTTATAGCAAAGTCAGTCCATGCTTAAATAATAAGCTGAAAATAGATGTATATATGCAAAGAAACGTGCGAATACCCACAGCCGCAATCAGGATAAATGCTTACATACAAATATGCATCGCTGGATGGTTATTAAGAAAATATAATCATATTGCGGAATTTTCAAGCGCAAACGCAGAAGCTACTGATCCATCAGCTATTAAATAGGCAGGATTTGAAGGGCAAGATGGGCAGATTGTTGATATTTACCCAAGTAGACAAGAGAGGTAGTGACCGAACGAGTGAAGGAGAGTGAAGTGGCACGGAATTGTTGAATTTGATGTTTCAGCATATACGGCATTAATAATGCTTGAGTTGCTGGGGTGGATTCTGCGATTGTTAACTTGAATCGAAGAAAAGTGCACCTGCGCCATGGCTTGGGCAAGATTCGATCACATCAGATGCCATTATCGGTCAGGTGCAGAAGAATGAGTGGGAGAACCAATAGTGGGAATCGTCGTCAGTGGAGAACCAACGAGATGCGTAAATTGACTGAGATGCTGTGCATAGGAGGTGATGTGTGACTTGAGGAATGATAGGTGGGAAGAATTATTACACACTTAGAAAAATTAGTTGATAGTGATGGTGAGAGGTTCTTTAAACAGCAGACGTTGGATTGTAGGAAGACAATAATGGATTCATGACCCACTTATTATGCAGTCAATTGCGGCAGATGCTTAAATAGTAGGAACTGCTGTTGGTGTGAAAGCTAGAACACTTTATAGTGCGAGACATTTGATATGGTCAAGTGAAGAGAAAAAGTGAGGTAAAAGAAGGATTTGCACCAAAGTTGCCCTGGGAATTTTCCGTAAAATCCGATCGACTGGTTTTTCTTATTACCAACTTTCATTCTCATCGAAAAGTGGTAAGGAACTCGTAACGAATTAAAAATCACGGATGTTAGTGACACCTCGTTCAGAGCACTGCGATATTTGTAACGCTGTAGTTAAACTTATCGATATCCACGTGCATTTAATTAATAAAAACGGTTCTAACCGTTCAGCAAAAGGAAAAAGCAGCAAATTGTGGGTAATATGTTCAAATGCATGATGAGTGACCGTTTGCTTGGCGTGCTTGCGAGTAGGTCAACTGGGAGTGGAGTTATCCAGCCTCACCGCCGAATATGCTTTTGTATGCGTAAAAAGGTCAAAAAATCAGTCGTTTATCATGAAAACAGCGTTGATTTTAATTAAACTTCACGACCGAGACATTCGTTCGCCATTTAGAAGTTATTCAGCATAAAAAGACGACCTAGCCAACGACGATTGGTGCATTGTCTAAAAAATGGAGATTTGCTTTGATGAAGGAAAGAATCCGTTTATTAACGTGGTTTGTGAGTCGTAAATCGAGTTTGATTAGTTATCTATTCACTTCATACTCTCCTTTTCCGTGTCCAACCAGGTTAGATATTCTAACCTGGCTGCTGGGTCTTAGAATTCACACGACTGCAATCGAAGAGTGACATGAGCGAGACTTCTCTTCAGTCTTTCCTTCACTCCATTTGGCACGATAATATCGACACTTACGATTGTAATTTTCAGTGCTTTCGTGACTTAATGAGTGGTTTTCCTTTATGAAAAGTGCATATTGAAATCATAAGCGGTTGCAAGATTGGCTTTTAATAAATGGGCCAATGGCTGCCTTGAGCGCCATTACCTCGCCATTTTTTTCTGCAAAAAGCATTGCGGTTCCCGATGATACTACTCAATTGGCTTCAATAACGCTTAATGTTTAGGTATTCTGGGATTCGATTTAGTGCTGTATCCGCTTCGGATGCCTTCGCACAACCAAGGGTTGCTAAACAGGAGAGATCATGAGTGGGGATTCGCGTCCACATGAACAAGCATGATTGCCGACACACGCGTCGACAGGTCACGCGCGGTGTAAAAAATCCTGGGAGGTTGTGCACAGTGTTTGAGGGTGTGATTAGCCCTGCCATTGTCCTGTCTGTAAAGCTTATTCCATTAATGCATATGCATCACTCTCGAGGACAGAAATGAATAAGCCAAACAGAAATTCGACTTCCAGTGAGATGCCTCATGCATAATAAGACAGGAGGAGGTCAAGTATAAATTGATTGATGTGGATCCAACTGCAGCCATTGCCCGATAACTGTCCCATCATCTTTCTAGCCACATACACTTCCACAAGGCCTCTCCATTACTTGCCTTGCCTGAAGAGTATTTACACCAGATTTTGGGGCCCTCCTCGTCCACTGTGTCCACCATAACGTGAACCACCTGCAGACACTAGCCTTCAGACCGTCTATCAGTTCTGAGTCAATGTTTCCAAAGAACCGTCTAATCCAAAGTCCAATAATGCATGCACCAAAAAGCATAGGCACAGTTAAAGCTTGTTAAATGTGATGCTAACATGTTGAAATAGTGGCAATGCGGTAGCGAAATGTCACGCACGCCTGGATTTTATAAATCATTTTACGTGTGCCAGAGTTATTATAAGATGTCTTGGTAGATGTACATACCAGCTGGGCGTTGGTTAAGAGCAGCGTTAACTAGGTTTAACGAATGAAGTACCTGTGTTGCTCTTTTGATTAGGAAAAAAACCTATTTAGTGGTAAGAATCACGTTTAACCATAGATATTCACGCAAGTTATTGCGCAGCTTGCCATATCCCGCCTGCTATCACCCAATACACTTGATCCGGTAACAGTATTTCCTGGATAGTGTTAAGTAAGCGCTGTTAATTTTCCTAAAAATAGTTGTCATAAAACGAATTTACTTACACATAAACCCCGCAATACGCAGCCTTATTCGACTGACCTAAGACAAAACGCAGCGAGTATGAGCACGCTAATTACTCTTTTAAACGGAATACATAACAGGTGGAATGTTCTGTCACGAGCGTAAATGGTTTCAGCTGGTGGAATGAACAAATGTCAATGAGCAAAAACTAGAGCGAGCAATGTACACCGCACAGCAGTGCTGATTGAAGACGGCTTAAAATTTAGTAGATGCAGAGGGATCATTAGTATAGACGATTGTTGTAGACCCACGCAAACAAGTGATCCACGTAGGAAATCGCGCATCTTTCAACTGCGTTAGCGACCTTCGAACCGAAAAAAAACATTTAGGTACCTATCGAAACAAATGCGATGAATAGAGCCGCTCTCAAGCAATGTGACGATCTTTGAAAAGTTTACCAGCCGAATGGGCAGAATGTTTTTAGTCCGACAGTGACATGGACTGCACACTAAGGTCTCAATCGTAGGAGAAACATCACCACCTCAGCTTAGTATTGCTCAGATCACGCCTGCTGAAGTGACATGAGATGCCTCCCAGTTCGTTGATGAAAAAAACGAATTTGAGGATTCCTTTCTAGAGCCTTACAGTCAATATAAAACAATATTACCGTGGGAATGTGCGTAATGAAACTGAGACTGAGTAGTTGTCAAAAAATTGAAAATAATAGCTTGATATTTCGCATAAAGCATAAACACTTGATCCGTCATGACACGAAACGCATCATAACAACTACTGAGCTTAAGCTCATTAGAACCTGATCAAAGCATGATGTAACAAAAGCCCAACTTTCAAACTTAGCATTTACTAGTAATTTCTCTAAGCTTATCAGGTGCGACACCACAGCGAAACGCCTTTAATTCATTTTAAGGTCGAAAATTACAGTAATTAAATCGAACGCGTGAATGCGACAGTTATGTTCTTTAAAAAAGTGAGAGAGCTCAAACAAATTAAAGCCAGCATTAAGCTACACAAAGCAAAAAAATTATACCAAAACGCAAAATATCAAATATAAATAAATGGTTTTCAAAATGAAAACAATGTAAAATATTGCTAGGTAAAATATGCAGTAATTTAGAAGAAAATGAAAATTTCAATGCTATATAGGAGAAGCAAAAGAAAAGCGTGAAAGGTAAAAAATAATGCACTAATATCTGGAATGTGGAGAAGTTGTTTCATTGCTGTCATGACTTAATGAGTAGTGTTTCTTTATGTGGAGCCGCACAGCATAATCATAAGTAGTTGTAGAATGGGTGCACACGTGCCTTTGGCGACTGATTTGCTTAACTTCTCGCTGTACCTTTCCATCCTTATTAGTGTCTCAAATCATACTACTTTGCTGACTTCGGCAATGATTTGTGTTCGAATATGCCGCGATTTGATTCAGTGCAGTGACTGATATTCGGGGTCTGTATCCGCTTCGGGTGCCCCAATCACAACCAATGAGAATTAAACTAAAGAGATCGCAGGTGGGAATTCGCATCCACAATGAAACCGGCATGATCGTCGACACGTGTGCCGAGCAAATTACATCTTGTGTAAAAAGTTTTTAAGAGGATTTACACACTGCGTGAGGTTACGATTGGCCGTACCATTATCTCTGTTCGCTAGGCATTTTCAGTGATGTATATGCGACAGTCTTAAGAGCAAAACATGTGTGCTAAGCCTAAGCCCGACTTTAAGAGAGATGCTTTAGACATCGCAGTACGGACGAAATAACAAATGAATTGATTGCCGCTGATTCGACTGCAGCCATTGTCAAATGGCTATCCTATCCTTTACTTTGGCCGCACGAAACTTCATGAGGCCTTCTCAATGCTCGCTCACCTGGAGCATATTTGTTCACCATGACCAGAACCAACTTCAGACTGTCTATGAACGACAGACCATTTAGCTCAAGTCCATTAACATTAACCAAAAACACTTAGGTGCATTCTAAATTCGCCAAGTGTTAAATTAATGCATTTCGATAGTGTCAATGCGAAGGCGAAATGATACCCACGCCTGGATTGTACAGACCATATTATGTGTCAGAAATATTAAAAGATGTTATGGCAAGTGCACTTACTGATCATTGGCAAAAAAATGGAATCAACTAGATTTAATGAAGAGAGTAACTATACTACTCCTTTCCATTGAAACAAAGACTCATCTGGATGCAGGAGTTGTGTTTTACCATTAATATTCACGCGAGATATTGCGCAGATTGCCGTGCCTTACCTACCAACATCCGGTATACTCTATCCGGTAGTAGTGATTCTGGGTCGATGTAGTACAAACACTTTAGCAGTGTCTTAATCATAGTTTTTCAAGAGCGCATGTATACGCATTGAATTCAGACGAATACAACCTTTCTCAACTAGAAGAAGGCAATGCTGCAATGGACAAAAGCATGCCTGTCGCCTTTTGAACGGAACACAAAGACTAGTGGAAGGTCTGACACGAGGTTAAAATATTTCAGTTGTTGGAATGAATGGATGTCATGAGGCAAAAACATCAGTACTGTCAACGTATACTGCAAGCCGGTGCTGATTGAAAACGATATAACGCCTAGTAATAGCAGTGGGAGTGTATCATGTAGGTGATCCACGCAGGAAGCAGTCTATCTACTACCTGTGTCAGTGACCGTTGGACCGAAAAACATCTGCGTACCTTTTAGAACAGATGCGATGAACGGAAATGCTTTTAAGCAAAGTGACATACCTCGAAAATCTTAACAGCAGAATCGTCAGATTCGTGCTTAGTCAGACAGTGGCGTAGGATGCTCGTTGACGTCCCAATCGTAGGAGAATCTTCCCTATCCCGGCTTGGGTTTGTTCAAATCGCGTCTGCTGAAATTGCATAAGATGCAATTCAGATCAATGATAAAGATAAGCAAATTCAAAAACCCTTTTAAAGGCTAAAGCCGCCACGCTCGCGTCTAATAGACAACAATAATACCACCTAAATTCGAATGATGCGAATGCCGCCAAGTAATTACCAGGAATTTAGGTGAATAGTGACCGGCGACTCCTCTCATTAAACAAGAAAGCTCAACCATGAAGAAACAAAATAAAACACAACAATTACTAAGCTTAAGCTAAATACTACATGAAAGAACACAGTGTAAAAGGGAAATCAAAATAAAAATTAACCTTCTTTAGTAATGTCTCTGAGATAACCAGGCAAACAGCGACAGCAAACAAATTCATTTCAAACATAAGGTAGGAAAAATTAAAAAAGGCCAAAAATTGAAAGAAGAATTTTAGAATAAAATAGAGGGAATAAAATTGAAAGATAATAAATTATTAAAAAAATGAAAAGTAAAACTGCGAAAAAAATAAGGATGTAAAAGGCAGCTAACACAGCCCGCATCCATGCTTAGGAGGTGTGCGTCTGCCACGATGACGAGGAGAGAGGTCGGTGGAGGATGTGTTTTGGCACTTTGTGAGTGGAATGGTGTGGAGATGGGTGCTGATGTGTGAGTGAGTGGGTAAATGGATAGATGGATGGTAGACGGATAGGTGTGGTGTGTTGAGCACGCCTAGTGTTGCAGCAATGAGGAAAGGCGGAGGAAGAAGGTAATTGGCAGATTGTGGTGGAAGTGCAAGCGTGCACAGCAAGAGAGAAAGGAACAATGGAGGCAGTATTAAAAAGTGTAATTTGGGACGTGTCAAGCGGTGGTTCTTGCCTGATCACAGAAGTTCAGTTACGTCGGGTCGGGTTAGTACTTGCATGGGTGACCGACTGGGAATACTCGGTGTTGCTGGCCCTCTCTTTCCTCCCTTCCTACTTCCTTTCTCCTCCTTCTCCTCATGCTTTACCACCCGTCCCCTACTTATCTACTTACATGCCACTTCACCTGCACTGCTATCCGCCTCAACTTGGAGCACTGCAAACACTCCTCTTCGCTGCGCAGCATCATCTTTCCCACTCCAATGTTTGCCTTGCCAGTCATTGCACGTCTAGTTGCACACGCATGTGCGCCCGTCGCAGTGGCGACCTAAAGAGTGAGGTGGAAGATGCGTGATGGTGGATGGTGAATGGATGGATGATTGGCAGGCGGAGAGATGGTGGTGTGGTGTAGTGGGTTAAGCTCGTCTAGTTAAGCAGCGACAAGGGATGGTGCAGGAAGGTCCTAAATCATAGTGTGTGTTGGGGAGGGCGGGCGTGCGCTCGCGTGCGCATGCAACAACAGAGAGAGGAGGGATGGAGGTAGTAGTGGGATGGGGTGGAGTGGAGTGTGATATGAGATATGAGTGATAAAAGAGGGAAGAGTAAAGGTGAGAGGTGTGAAGCGACGTTGACGTCAGCTGGGAATACTCGGTGCTGTTGACCCTGTCTTTTTTTCTTCCCTAAACTACTTAATCCCTCTGCAGTGCATTGTAATCCACCTCACCCACCTTGGACCATGGTCACAAGCACTCCTCACCCCTTCGCACAATGGAGGTGGAGGATATTTTTGACGAATAGCGAATAGAATGGTGTTGGAATGGGCTTTGTTTGGTGTGTGAATAAAGGCTGTTAGGTAGATAAGAAGAGAACGCAATCCGTCATAAGCGCTTAAGCTTCCATTTGGTCATTTTTATGTAGCACGTAATCGGTCGGGAGCCTAGAATTTTTGCATACTTTGAGATGACGTTGGTTTTATTTGCGGCAACTGCGCTTAATGTTGCGCAGACAGGCATGAACGTCATATTTGCTCTATGATCTCAATTTCTTTAGAACTATTCCTCTCCGTGTAGTGACCGTCAATTTTGTCCCACAACGAGATTCAATACTGTGTGGAAAAGGGGAGAAAAGTGCCTTGGTTATAAAAACACCACTCGCCTGCAAAATGATTTGAAGATTAAGCAATTCTATGCTGGGTAATAAATTCAACAAATTATGGGACTTGTAACTAGAGGTCGTGGTCCCACACATGTTAAACGACATCTGCGAATGCTGCTGCAAATGACAATTCATTTATTTTAACGGCTTGTAAAGTTATTTCAAGCGCATTCAAATTCTGGGACACCCATGGATTCTTAGTTTTAATTATGCAACTTTTGAACTTTTAACTTTTGATCTTATAATTGTAAGCAATATCCAGAGGGCTTCAAGCCATAACTCCGATTTATTGCTGGATATAAGACCACGCTCCGATCCATCAAACTTATATCGTGCAGATCTTATGACATAAATGGTGTTGCTTTTGTTTGCCCTTTCTCAATGCACATCCAAAAATCGGCATCTGCTCTGTATCGCTGATGATAGCGCAAACATTCTTCCCTCTCTTCCAACACCAACACTTTTATTCAAAATTCTAATCAGGCAAGCTTGCTTGGCACTATCTTGTTGGTTGCAAGAACGATTAATGACAATCGGAAATTTTGTTCATTATACTGCTTTGCACATAATGCATCAAAGGCGTTTTTGTCCAGTGTTACTCATGCAAAGGCTGGCTATTGGTCTGGAGGATTGAGCTTGGTCAAAAGCTTAGTTCTACAGGACATTCACAACCCTTAGAAGTGGTAACCTGATTCTTGGTATCCGAAAACATGAGGCTATCATTGACTGGTTTGAATGTTATTTACTGCTCAACCAATCGACCCGGTCGTGTACTTAGCATTGAAGAATATTGTTGCCCTGATGCTCCACAAGTGCATGCACTCATGTGCTCGGTGATGGTAAGCTATGGCTTACCGACTTCTTCATTCCTAATCACGATGTGCTCTACGATTGCAAGGCTTCCATATTATATGTCATAATCTGCCATCCTTTTTATGGCCTTGACTTAACGGAAAACAACATTTTGGCCAGGACATCTCAGTATGAAGATTTGTGCGCTGCTTCAATCCACTTGCAAATCTTCTGTAGCATTTCGTCTACACAAACGCCCTAGACTTAAGTTGACCTCTTGAGTAGAGATGCGTTATTTCTTTTAGAAGTTAATTTATGCCATTTTAGGGACGATCTTAAATTATGAAACTATGAGGTGCATGACGGCTGTGTCTTGGTTGCAAAAATAAGAGTGCATCACTAAAACAAAGACGAATGAGCACTGTTGAGCGGTAGAACTGCAAATGTATTGTGGCAAGTCCATTGTCCTCAGCATCTAAACTGAAACGAACTTAAAAGACCATCAAAGATCTAAGCAGATCCGTAAAACTATTGCCTGGTGCGTCTTCATTACAGGTGTGAATTAATTACATACCTATTTTAAATAAATACACCATTATGTAAAAGATGGCATAAAAGAGCTTTAAGTCGACCTTTAAGTGATGTGCCAACAAAGTTTATCATTCTAACTAATAAAAATACAACTGGTGTTTGCAAAAATATTGAGATCCAAATAATTCTGGGCACTTTTCTTTTGGTTTATCAAAGTATGCTTGTGCAAAATGGGACGTTGTCATGGATTTGCCGCTACGTACCCTTTGTCTTTGTTCATCAGGTCGGTAAATACACACATAATTAGGACCACAGGGCAGCTTAAATGAAGCAAACTAACCACAAACGCATTTAGTATTCGACACATGAATGCGGATTTTAATAACTTGGACTCAATTATTGATGCAGCTTATAAATCATTGAAGAAAGTCTAACCTGATTCCTTAGTCCCGTCGGAATCAGCTTTAGTAATTGTGAATTTTATTAAGAAGAAAAATTCCACCATTATTTATTCGGCTGGTGGTAACAGCCCTTGCAGGCAGATTGCAATTGGAATTCATGGGAATAAATAGCGCAGTGCAAGGCCTGCAAAGCAATTTGGACTCCAGCTCTTCTGAGCTGTTCTTTACTCTTGTTCGCATGCATTTAGTCGAAAGGAGAAGAATCACATGTCCTGAAAGCCGAAAACATTCTACTATGCGCCATCATCTCACTCACAAGCACTAGCATTGGTTAGTGTAACAGAATGAAATGTTAGCTCTTGAAACATCCAAAGATGCTTGACACTGGGGCCAACTTCTCCACACCTGTAAGATGTCTCTTTTCAATCATTACGAATGCAGAGCATCGGCATTGAATAGCAGTTCTGTGTGGATCATTCTGTCTCCGTGGGTTGATACCAACGTTCATACAGGACTAGATGACTCTATATTAATACGCCAACACTTATGATTTTCGCGGTTTACGGTGCGTATTGCAAATCAAGAAGGAAAATAAATCATCATTAGTAACCACAGAAGGAGGGTGGGCCATAATTTTTTAGCTATTTAAGCGAAATAATTGGTTTAAACGGTAAACGTGGCCCAGTCTACATAGTACTTGAGAGCGCAGGGTAGGGTGAACCTTATATAGGTTGCGAAAACAAATAATTCCTTCTAGTGGTTGGAAAGTGTAGTAAATTGTGTCGCTATTTCCGCTTTTTGCAGTTAAATACATTTCGTTGCATGCGTTAAAGGCAGGCAGCTTGGCGCAATCAAATACTAGCAGAATAATTAAAATGGACTCATAGAAATGCGTTCGGAGGGAGTTGCGGTATTTTTACTGAAACAGGTATTAATTAAGTTGTCTATTCCACGACTTCTACAAATAGCACGGGATCAGCGAACGGTGTTGCCTTCTAAGCTATCAATTATTCCAATACACCACAACCAGGCGATGCGTTCTGACTGCTATGTGGTGGAAACTGAAATTCTACCGATGCTAATAGGCTCATTGATGTATAAACGTCTCAGCAATGGTGATCAATTAATGAGAATTAACCAACAAGTCACTGCTACGACAGTTATATAGCTAAAGATGTACACAAAGATGCACTTGCATCGTTTGCTAATATAGTCTTAAGACAACCATTTGGTGATCAGTGCGCTATGAGTCAGGACAAGCGTAAAACGTAACAAAGAGTAGACGAGGTTAAAGAGACTTTTATAGATTAGCAAGATAGTGACATCAAGGCTTAAAGTGAAAGTGGTGGCCAATTTTAGACAATGTCATTGACAAAGCAAAGATATTTAGGGAATAAGGTAATGATGGACCGCTAAATTAATAGGGAAAGAGCAATAGGGGTGCGATAAGATTATAGAGGGATGCGATGGGAAGCCTTCTTGGTGCAGGTATCACTGGATCCTGTGGTTAGTGTATGGCACTGGAAGACGGTGAAGAAGACTGTGTTGCATTGGCTGTCACCGACGCTTGTGTTGTTGTTGGACGGTTGGCAGATGTGATCGGTGGTCGCGTCGCATTGAGTGATACTAGAGCCTGTGTTGAAGCTGCACCGTTGACGGACTATTCGATGGTTGCGTTGTGGTAAGCATCATAGGGGCCTGTGATGAAGCTGTACTGTTGGCGGACGTTGTAGTTGGTTCCTTTGCACTGGACGCTAATGAAGTCTGTTTCGAAATTGTACCACTGGAAGACGGTACAGGTGGTCCCGTGACATTGGTTGTCGCCAAAGCACATGCTGATGTCAGACTGATAGATGGTGCCGATGTTTGGGTCGTGTTGAACGTTACCGGCACATATTTTGTAAGAGTGTCATTGGTAGACGGTGAAGATGGCTTCGTTACATTTGAAGTTATTTGGGCGTGCCTTGATGTTCTTGCACTGGTAGAGGATAGGATGGATTCCATTGTATTAGGCAGTTTCAGAGTCTTCGTTGATTCTGTGGCATCAACAGTGGTTTGGTGATCATCCTTAGCATTAAGTACCGCGGAATCTTGTAGTGGCTCTCTTCCATCTATCATCGTTCCTGACGCTCTTACTTCCATCAGCACTTTCCTGTAAGAAGCACCTCTGTAAGCAAACATACCGAAGATGAGTGTCAGAACAAAAAGGGTTTTGAACATCAGCATGATAAGCTTGTGTTCTACGCATTCCCGCCAGGCCTCTGCTTACATTTATAGTCCATACCCATGCGTAGGCGTATTTTGTAAGGTCATGAGATGACACCATACCCTGACCCAATTTCCAGTTCGCTGACGCCATGTCTGAAATCAAACGAAAACCGTAAACATAGCTAGGGTATCATCACCACTTTTTTAGAAAAAAGAGAGAATCTCATGCAAAAACCGGAAGCAGCAACAACTCTACACTATATTGTCCGTCCCATCCTACGACCTTAAGTACACGAGAAGTGGGCCACGTTTTTTGCTTAAACTAACTGTTCCGCTTAAATACCCAGGAAATTTAAAGTCACCCTCCTTCTGGGGTTGCTATTGATGCTTCACTTTTTCCTTAATTTGCAATACGCATCGTAAAGCGCAAAACTTGTAAGTGTTGACGCATTAATATCAAGTCATCTAATCCCGTGTGAACGTTGGTATCAACCCACGGAAACAGAATAATCCGCACAGAACTGCTAACCAATGCGACGCCCTGTATTCGCAATGATTGAAAAGAGCCATCTTATAGGTGAGTTGAAGTTGACCTCAGTGTCAATCACCTTTGGGTGCCTCGAAGGCCACCATTCCATGCTGGTACACTAGCGAATGCTGGTGCCTGTTAGTGAAGTAGCTACAAATGGTAGATATTTGTTTTATAAATCCGTTCTGACTTTGTTATTAATGTCATGTCGTATTCTACGGCTACCTTTGCATTTATTACACTATTTTATCTAAATACGCATTTACACTTATGCTCTGATTCCAGAATAATTATTAGAGTATCCGCCATGGTATGTAACAATAATTGGAATAATGAGCGGCAGCAGTAAATGCGATAGTCTCGTCGTATGTTGGGCGCATTTCCACTTGTTAAGCCTGTAGCTCGGTTTACAACTGTAGTGTAGGCTAAGGCAGCTAGTTGGATTGCGCTGGAACACAGACAAACGTATGCACATTTATCATGCTTGCATTTAAATATGCAGCGCAATTGAAATCAATGGCTTGTGAGACTATGCTTGACTGGGTAGCATGTGATGTTGCTGTACTATTGTCGGAATTCTCAGAGTTATTTATGCGATTAATCGCAACGTAATGGGATGCAACGTCTGCCTTTTTGAACCATTCAAGTAACAATAAAATTGATTTCGCATCGTCAGATTTGCTGTACATCAAAGTCTAAAGACTGCCTTTCTGCATTAAGCATACAATCATAACATCTCAAATCAATTCGCCTCACTAAATCAATAATTTTGCTAAAAAGCGTGTTTTTCAAATCGCGCTTTTTTCCACTGGCAGAAAACTGGAGAGTGAACAGAGTACCTATGATGGATGAATGGGACAAAGTATTATAGTGTAGTGCAGCACCGCCCACCATTGTGGAAATCCTGAAGATGGCCAGCAAATGGAGACTACATCTACGAAGTGCAAAGGTCACTAGGCATCGAAGCAAACAGGGTCAAGGAAACTGGCACGTTGGCATCCACTGTCCAATCCGCTGAATTGTAGCGACCACCAGCATATCAACCAAATAAAAATCAGCCCCTCAACTTCTTTATCAGCTTATCTCTTCGTAATGAGTCTGGTTGCGGCCCCATATCTCAGTAATATCTTTGTCCCATAGACATCCAATTGCTATAAAATTATTATCCTAAGCCAGCGTATTATGCAGAGTTCGCAGGTGCAGCATCGCCGAATGATGGTCAACAGTCACACCATCTAAGTCAGCAACAGCACGCTGAAATCAAGCATTTGCGGCACATCAAAGGCAGAATTTCGCGTTGTAAGACAAATACTGTCGAAATCGACAAATGCACCGTTAAGTGAATTCTAGACGCCTATTTGCAGAAAACATCTGCCTAAAGTGGCCGAACACCTGCACGCGGTCGCCACGGCAAGATAAGCAGCTATAATAAAAACAAACAGCGTTCACCTCATTTACAATGATCGTTGAGAATGAACAGATGGGTTTGATGAGTTCCAGCACAGCACACTCCGCGTATTGATTTGTTTTCATGCTAAATGCGTGATGACACCAGAGGCAGCGCCGCAGCGCCTATGATTGCAGCTTGATGTCCCAGGCAGTTGCGACCCAACACAATTCCGACCGAACTAACAAATCACGAAATTACTGACTGTTAGAAACCTGCTAGTGCACCATTTCACCATCCCGCAGGTGAGGACCCGGCAATGCACTTACCATTACAGCCTCGTGTGCACTCGAGAACAAGAAGCGACCGCATCCCATCTAAGCAACCACATAATGGCTTGGCAATACTTTCCCCACCTCAGAATTCTTGAATGACCCATTTCTAGCCACATACGACCACCACAGCATCTTAATTACGCAAAGCATTTAGCGAAACGACAAAATAAAGCTAGAAGGCGATGAAAATGAGTGACAATAATGCAGTAAATGGTAGATGCCGCATTTTAAAAAAGAAAGGGATTCTTATATAAAAAGCAGGAATGGCAGCACCCTTACTGTGTTTTTAATGCTGTAAAGGGATATTTTAGCTTATGTGAGCTTCATCCTGGTCTGCGGCCTCAAGTAGCTTGAGAGCTGTGCCACATACTCCGTTTACACTATTTGTTTCGCTCAAATACCCTAAAAAATTTTGGGATTACTCTCCTTCTGCAGTGGTTAATAACGCTTTACTTATTTCCATGATTTGTAATACTCATCGTGAAAAGAAAATTGTTGTTAGTGCATTACAATAGAGTCAACCAATCCTATGTGAACTTTGGTGTCACCCTACGGAGACAGATTAATCCACATGGAACTGCTAATCAATCTCGATAACCTGCATTCACAATGATTGAAAAGAGACGTCTTACAAGTGTGCTGAATTTGACCTTAGTGTCAACCGCCTCTGGATGTTTCAAAGGCTACCATTTCATTCTGTTACACTAACTGATGATAGTGCTGGTAGGTAAAATAGTCGCACGTATTAAAGAATTTTGACCGAAAAAATCAGTTCTCCAGACATTGTTGCCGATATTTTACGAAAGCTGCTGCTTGAATGAGTAGAGTAGTGTGCGATGGGATTTTACTTGAAAGCGTGCTGCAGAACAAGTGGACGAGGGGTATAGAAATCGAGCTGGTTGAATGAAGGCTAAGGCTGCTTTTGTGCATCGGATCATTTTGGGCCAAAAAGAAAGCGGCCACCTTATGTGATTCCGAACCAGATAAGCTTGCATCAATTTAGCATATAGTTGATAAGTAGATCAAATTTAGCATAACGCATAAAGCCTTGCCTATATTTTATATGCAATTTACACAATGAACCAAATGCTTTGCGTCAAATGTGTGAACTTGTCGCTATCCACCTTAAAGGCATAAGAATAAATTAGCCTGCTTTCTAGTGTCTACCTCTACCCTTTCTGCATCACCTTTCGGTATTATTGTATTGCTTGCCAAGTTTCATTCAAAGTGTTCCGCTGTTATTTTAGATTCAATCGTCGTTTTGTATTTTTTCACAAAAAAACACCTTTAAACAGGCATCGCGAAGTTCTGTAAGAGTAGAACTAACTCATGGCATGTTAGAATTTAGGCACAAGGGGCGAATTGTTAAACACAACTCTTGTTGTAACATTTGGGAGCAGAGTGATGCCCCTAAATAGGGGATCCTTAAAAACATTTAGCTGTTGCTATGCCGGTGGTGGCAGCAGCCAACAACGGTGGAATTTAAGTTGTATTCACGAAGCAAATCAAGAAGGTGCAAGATCCGCAAGAGCAACTTTAAAGCACGAAATGCCTGTTGTGCTTTTGGGTTCAAATTTGAATGCATTTAGTCTGAAATGGCAAAAGTTAAAATTGCTTTGGTGGAAAACAAACACATCAGTTACGTGCGGTCGGAGTTTGCAATTTTATTCAAGTTGCCTAAATACGGTGACTAATACTGTCAATACAACTCTTTCGTCCTTTCTAACTACCATCTCCCTATTCCATTCTATTTCCGTGCATATAACAATAATGGTAACAATAATAACAGTGATAATAATAATAATTCACAAAGCATGCCTAAAATGCTAATGGGCAGTTTTATGTGATGCGATATTTCTGAGGTGAGAGCTACCTATTCTTCATTGGTTCTATTTGTCGTATTTCGTCAATTCAGGAGGAACTGACCAGTTATAATAATAGCTTGCCACGAGCCTCTTACTGATTTCGATGTGCAGTTATAATGTGCGTTGAAATCATTGACTTTGATGGCCCGCAAGTCAGTTTCCTCCTACGAGCATTTTGTCGCGGAAATGCCAGTCTCTAAATTCTGCACTATTTCCTGTTTGCCTAAGTTCACAAAGCCTATAAATGTGACAATTGCCATTCTGTTCTAGTAGCGCCTTGCACTCTACCATACTGACAGAACCATTCTTCTTCCGTCCTTTATTTCCTCCTGCTATGCTAACCATCACACGTCTTGGTATTGATTTCCATCCCACAAATATTCTCGTAGCTAGCGATCGCTCTTAATCTGTTTGCTCCACTGTCTCTTGCATTCTCACCCATTTTCACCGAGCCATGGTCGAGCTAATATCTTAACGACACGTAAGTGGCTAGATTTCGTTCGTATGGAACACCAACCACTTCCCACTTCACTAATGTAAAGAGCTCTTATAATAACTCATGGATAAATTGATGCAGAATGGCTTTGTGCAGACGAGATTGCGACCAATTCTTGCAGATTATTAAAAGACATCTGTTTGGATGTGTGTGTCAGAGGATAAGTGGACGTTATCGTGGGTAAATATTGACGACTGTAATGAAAGTAGGAAGCATAAGAAGACAAACAGAGTGCGAAGGTAATGACACTTAGAATCATCTCGCGGTCTATGCCAGATAAATTTTCCAGTGTCAAATAAGTAACTTATTCTTTTTATGCCAGGAAATGTTTGTGCACTTGTTATGGAACTCTGAGCAAAGTTGAGGCGGCAAGATCACTGATAGTCTACAAAACGATGATTAGCGGTTATTTTGTGGTGCATGTTATGGAATAAGTTGAAGAAATGGATAGATGCATGGGTGCTTGGGTTTATTTTGAGGTATTTTGGGTGCTTACGCGTGTAAAAAGCATGAATATAGCACATTTATTTGAGGCTGCTTCAACTCTGCCTACCAAAATTGTAAAGAGACCCATTTTAACTTCTCGCCATTCTAGTTTATGCTCTCGTTCTGGCTAGTGAGTACGTAGAGCTAAAGACCTCGTGGTTGGTAAAGTGCCTTCGCCTCAACGTGGGTCATTGTCAGTACTGAAAGCCAACTATCGTTTGTGTTGCCTTACAACAGAAAAAGAGCAACCCTCTCAAACCTAGGTGTCGCAGCGTTGAATGGCTCTCTGGCGGCATGTAAGTGCTGAGCGCTTCATCCTTCCACACTGAGCATACAATATCGAAGCGTGGTCATTGACCTCCTTGTTGTTCTCATAAAAATGCCCCAAAGGTATCATATTTGCATGCCGTTCGCTCTCTGTTGCAGCTTTTGGCCTTGTGAATGTGTCCATTTTGTGATGAACAGCCACCGGTCTGATAGGGTAGCCTCAAATGGCAAGTACTTACGTGATTAACCACCGGCGCATATTATGGCCCTACTACTTGGGAAAACAGATAAGGTGGTATGAAGTCAAACGACAGCAGCACTCCCCATGCACCATGATTTTCATTAAAAGCGCTGGATGTTCTGCTGCTATGCAATATACCATCAGCACAAATCGCCATAACCATCTTCAATATCGCCAGCCACTAAACCACATGATGCAGATGTGTCCGATCCATGCCACTTTACTTCTAATTTTTACCCGTCACTGATCATATCACCTCGAATAGCACTCCGTCCGTTCATCGATCGCCTGTCAATTAACATCCCAGTACACCTTCTCCACAAATGCCAAATAGCGAGGTAACCACGGCGTTAATGGACCGTCCCTCCTGGGTGGGACTCGAACCCACAATCTTCAGCTCCAGAAACCGACGCATTATCCATTAAGGTCACAGAGACCAGGTTTCTCGCCCGAATTAAAGTATTGTTGCTAATTTGCTACGACGGACGCGTGGCTCAGTGGTCTTAGTGTATGGTTCTCGCTTTGGGCGCGAGAGGTCCCGGGTTCAGATCCCGGCTGAGCCCGCTGCCTAGGGCGCCTAAAGTAGGCCGATGCCATCATTTACTCTACTGTTTACCTAAACAGTGCTAGCATTGCTTTCCAAGATCATTGCTCGATATTAGGTTTAATTAGCTTACTGGCCCATTGCCCAGCTTGTCTGGATTTCTCTGAGATTAAAGGCAACCATGCTTTTGAAGTCGAGTACCAATCACATCCGACCTTGCATTGCTTTTGCGTTCGTGCACTTTCTTATGACTCCGTACAGGGTTGGTGGATGAATGTGGAAAGCGTTTCAAGTCATAGGTGAGTTTTGGTGCATCTCTGTGTTTGCGGCCCATTTGTATGTATCTCTCGTTGTGTTTTGCTGCTTTTGTGCGTTTTGGAGACTAAGTTTATTTGTTCATGTATTTCGTGTTTTTTGTTCACATGTTAACATCCTCATGTCGTGATCCAACACGCCAAATGTAAACAGCATTTAATCGGTCGACTAGGTGACATGAACTGCTACGGAGTAAATACACCTTTAGCTAGAATTTGTGTCTGCGTCTTTGATCTTGTAAACACTAGCTTAATGTTACCCGCCCTTTGAAATTAGAACTCAGCAACCGATGCCGTGTAGCATCTGGAATGTCTTCGAGAGTCGTATTCTTAGTCAATAGCATCTAGCCCTGGGATCCGATAATTCTTTAGGCAGAATACACGGCCCATTTGGAATGATTAGCATGCATGGGCAGCTAAGTTGATGCACATGGGCACTCATTTTAACAGTGCGGTGGGTCTTGTGAACACTGCAGCTCGATGAATGCATTAGCGCTAATTTTAAATGGCTATCAGGGCCCACAATGCAGTCGATTACAAATCTAGTAGAGCTGTGGTAGCTTAGTTATGAGACAGTTAGATTAGGAATTTAGTTGTCTTCGGTTCTTCCATAAGTCACGGTGAGTGTCAGTAACACTGTTTGCTACCCAACCCTTCTGCGCACGCCTCTACACGTGCATACATAGTCAGTGAAGGCAACAAGAGTAAAGCGAAGCAAATTATGTACGTTAACCCCGTGCGAAGGTCAGAAGGAATGCCGTCACGACGCAGATGTGATGCAAACTCATACTTGGAGACCCCGGTGGATTAGTGGCCCATCGTCTTAACCACTCGAGCGCCTCGTCCAGCTTTGCCTCTTCCGCCAGCTCAACCGACTCCTTATCACGCTATAATTTTCCTGCTTACTGCATGCGTCAGTCTGCCAAGTCTTTTACTATCTTCATCATTCCTTCCCACATGCTTCACATCGTTGTACAGATCTCGCGTAGATAAAATTAACGAGAATATAGGCAGAGATCAAAAGGCCTATGAACAAATGCGACCGATAGTGAAGGACGGCAGAAAGGCTAGTGTCTTAACAACGTCGTCTACCCATCTCCTTCCTTCTTAGCAACCCCATGCCGTAAAAGTGGTAGTAGCACTGTTGGCGATGCGTAGTTAATCACATTTTCCTTGTTGCGATTGTTGACTGTCTTTAACTTTGCGCCTCTCACTCTTATCCTATTGTTTTCGTTAATGCATTTTTGACTTGCCCTTTATGCTCGCCAATAACTTGCTACTATTTCCGCACATCTAAATTTATTTTTTTTAAAGGGCTTTGCTTAACTGCACTTTTCTTATTGTTAGCTTCTCATATACAAATCATCCGCGTTCCTAGAGGCTAGAGTCCACCTTCTTTGTTTATAGTAACAAACTTATTTTAATGCCCACGGTTTGGTACTTGGTAGCTGGATATTTGACAGAGGAAGTTAAAATGATTGGCAAGCCAAATGTGCTTTCAGTATCAGTTGATTCAAATATAAGATTTACAGAGCCGGAGTATCCCATAAAAGTAGTAGAAGTTGAGCAACAAGACCACAAGCAATAGCATGCGACAACGGCTTCCATGCACTGTGCACCTGATTTTCCGGTCCCTGTCACCCATCCAGGTAACACCACAATAACCACACACCGTAAGACTGACTTTCAGGCTAAGTTGTAAAAAGACGCGAATTAACATCTTTAAACTTCAGGAACGACTGGCATTTGGGAGTTTGCAAGACAATGCTCCACCTTCGTCAGAAATGTACAAACAGGCAGATAGATTGAGAGACCGGTCGGCCCATTGACAAGCGGCCGCGCTAACTTTCCGTGCTTCAACTGGATCGTCTCCAACGTTTCAAAAAATGATGTCTCAGCACAATGTCAGGGCGGAGACGTGTGCTGCGAAAGGCCACAGAGAGAAATGCGGGACAGAGTCGGATGCATTTGCAGGTGCCGTACGATGCATTGCAGTAATCTGTTGAGGCAAGCCAATGAAGAGCACTCTTAGCCACCGCGATGTTTCTGACACCCCAACCACTGCAATTATGCTATTCACTCTCTTCCCTTCTAAAAAGCATTACTCTACATCCATTCCTTCTCAATGGCAAATAATGCTCTACTGCCTTTCCTAGCAAAGTTATTTATCTAGGACTAGCAATAAAACGCACACGCACGCGCGCACAATAGTTGAGACGGGATTGTATGTGACGATGTTTCCAGCCATAATGTCTCAGATTAAGGGAACACATGCAAGACTAAAACTGGTCTAATTATGCTATTATTCCCATTGTCTCAGTGTCTCTGAAACTCACTGATGAGGAAAGAAATTAAAGCAACAATCTCACTTTGAAAAATCTAAATTTATGCAACGTAGGCATTTCTTGTTAAAAGACTTCGATTAAGATGAAGGAGATGTCGAATGGGGTGTTTTCAATTCCATTAGAAATAGCAGTGATGAGGCTGCTTCTAAAGCCAGTCCATCAGTTGGATCCGTAGCATATAGTTTCTTCATTATCAGTATGGCGTACAATGATTGCTGTGAATTCATTTAAAGCCGTGGACGAGACGCGGTGACCGGCTTGGTATTGACATTGACGCACACACGCCTCGGGTGTGGTTACCTTGTCCAGCGCTCCTGGGAGAGGATGCCGCAAACTTTACTCAATGCTTGTCATGACGCGTCAGTCACAACTTTGTCACCCCTACCGAATTAGCCTCCTCGAGTTGGTAAGGCAGACACTCCCAGACGTTTGGTACTGACACAATAACCATTTGTCTACTCCAATGTTGGCGAGTGTATAGGCAAACCGTCCGTAATCATTATCTAAGGCCGATCAGGAAGGACATTTGGCTTCAGATACAAAGCCTAATTGATCTTCTTTTGTAATAATATCGATAAAGCAACATCGCAGAAATTTAATTTTTACGATCAACTCGATGACCCTGAATAGCGATTTTAGTCATGTTTGTGCAAATGGAGGGATCAAAAGGGGAACCGCTTCCAAAGGGCTTTAGATAAAGTAGCGATAAACAAGAATCTAACTAAGCAGTGACCTAAAAACTTCGAAACGCGTTTACCAGATAACTACCAAGCAGAAATCAGGTGTTAGGTCCAATCAAAATTTGAATCCGGAAACTTATGTACCTCAAGTCAAAGCCAAACCACAGAGCCGCTGGACCCTGTTGTTGCCTTAATTTAATGAATAACTACAATTTTAAGCGTATGCGCTTGGTCTATCTTCGAACTTAAGTGGTGTTCTGGCTGGTTAACTGATAAGGCCTCGGTTTCCTCAAGGCAATGGTTGCGGGGTCGTGGTGTCATACGTTTGCGGCAACAATTTGACAATGATTTCGAGCAGGCGCAAGCTTTGGAGAAGCACGATTAGCCTACAAGCATTGAGATCCGAAGCATGCTTTGTCCGAAAACGCTGCCATCAATCCTGCTTGCTGCATTTACGAAATTGGCAATAAAGGTTGAGAATAATCGGCAAAAAGACTAAAAGATTAGAATTAACTACGAAAGTGATGTGATAAGGGAGCGCAGAATGGGAGCACTGTGAAGAAATGTGAAGAAAACAAAGGTCGTGTAAAGGTGTGAAGGGCACTCAGAAGGTCAAATGGGGAATGAATGTTGCAAGGAGCCAAATATTGCATAAAAAATCATTAAAATCTATGGGAATAAAGAGGAGTGATGTAAAATGAACCGAAAAATTGTATTGTCGCACTGCTTGGGTGATGGAATTAATGGAGTAGTAGGATGAAAAACTCGAAAAAATAATGCAGGCGCGATGGTATCTATCTTTGGCAAGATGATAATGGTAAATGTTAAAAACCGTAACACCGATCCGCGTGGCCTAGTGGGCAAGACGTCTGCCTCCTAAGTAGAGTATTGTGGGTGTCTTCTTTACCCACACTGATGTACCGTCTCTTTTGCAGTAGGGCCAACAAGTGTCTGAAAGTGTGCGTCGTCGCAGCCGCCCTGTCGCCGCTTATTATTGGGCGCCAAAGGAAAATCCTGAAGGAAAAGAGCTGCTCAGAACGGGACCAACGCTCTAACTGACTGCGCCACGCCCGTCGAAGCAAAATTGTTAAACCTAGTGCTCCAGCATATATGGCGTCGGTTTTATTCAAATGCGTCAGGTTAATTCAGTGGATGCTGGCTTAAATCAAAGAAAGTGCACCTATGCCTTGGTTTAGGCGAGATCCGGTCAGGACAGATGCAGTTTTCTGTCCATTGTTGCAATGTTGGCGATGGTTTTGTTTAACCAGTAAGAAGTGTGTCCCAGTGTAAAAGGTGGTGGGTACAGGGTGAAGGTGGTACGTCACGTGACGGGGTCGCGCCCAAAATTTAGCCATGCACAAGCAATAATGTGTGATTTGAGGGATGATAAGTGGAAAGAATTATCACTCACTTGGATTTCGACTGCTGCGGAGGAGTTAGTTAATAGAGATGGTAAGCAGTACTATGAGCAATGGCCTCTGGATAACGGGAGGACTGACATGCAGATATAACCCACTTATTATGCAGTCAATTACGGCTGGTGCCTAGATAAGCGAAATTGTACTTTTATGAAGGCTAGAACACTTTACAAAATGAAGCATTTTCCATAACCAAGTGAGCGCGAGAAGCGAGGTAAAGAAAACTTTACCTCAAACGTGCCCTTAGAGTTGTCCATAAAAGCTGAGCAACTGGTTAATTCTTAAGACCATTCGGCAATGCGTCATTGACATATACTGATAACGATTGACGGCCCTACTCACCATAATCCTGAGTAAATTTTAATTCCGTTTTCCACTTACCCATCCATAATATTGTTGGTGTGTTCTTCAAACACACCAACAAGCACGGAGTGATCCAGCAAACCCTGGGTTAATTTAATTGCAGAAAGCTTTGAATGAGGTGGAAAGCGTCCGATATAATTGCGGAATGTAAGTGCAGAGCCCTAGTTACTCTCTTACCACCCTTTCATTCAAAGTTGACTATAATGAGCTCTCTTCATAGCTGGCCTTGATATTATATTGGAAGTACTGTTAAAATTTGGATGGTTCTCAAAACTAAGGTGGAGCATCGGTTAGGCTCTACGCTCTTGTCAAGAGCCCAAATATTACTCTATCACCAAATCCAAATTATTTGTCAGCAGTACGTAAGCACTCAACACAAGGAGGCAATCGTTACTTTGTCTCGAAGGCGAGGGTGATTGATAACAATAATTTGCACGCATATGTAAGCGTCTCTAAAAGAGCAACTCTTCATTGCATTTATGCTCAGATTTCTGCAGATTTGCACAGATGCACATCATCTCATGTCGAATGGAACTGTAATGCAAGTACAATACGATTTGATGCTCAAGCTTACCCTTTAATGGCTTCGGTTATAAGCGTTGAAACCACATTTAAAACGAATGTTGAGCTGAAGTGGCTGAACTAGGTGCTAAGAGGTGAGTGAATTTCAAACGTAAGATCCGCCAAAGCGGAATGCAAATGAGAGGCAGTTAAGCGCTTTTTAACTAGTAGGCACCAGAATTTTACAGGAAGTTATTTAAACCAATGCATCACATTCGCTTAATGTTAGAATGAAAAAGTGGCTGGAACTTATGGCAAAGATCGCTCGAGGTGTGTGGCAATTTCCTTTTAAGGAGATGAATGGAGTTACCATAGTTAGAACGTGCATGTTGGTTATTTTTAAATAAGTTATTGGGCCTCGTGTTTAACCATAAAAGGGTAATATTAAACCATAACACAAATATATTAAGCACTTCCAAGACCGAAATGCATGCATTATCCTTGCGGATAATGGCCAAATGCATTTTTCCGCTGAACGCTTCGTGAGTGTTAGCGATGCATAGCGAACAGAAAAAATGACACCTTTGACAGTATTTTAATGGTAGTTTATGGTACTTTGAAACGTAAACAAATTATCTCTATTACTATTAATTTTTCTGTAGAAGACGCAGGCTGGCGTGGTGAAACTTGATCTGCCATTTGTTACAAACGGGATGGGGGCTTAGATGCGCGAGTGACCTGCATCTGTTCCATCTCCCAATCAGATAGACGGGCAACAAAGTCACCTAAGCGGACGGCCTTGATTAGTAGTGCGAGGTCGTTCCCGTTCACACGTGACTTGCGTGTGTGTGCCTTGCGGCTGGAAAATGGACACAGCCTAAGGCACTTGGTCGCCGTAGTCACGCCCGTCCATTAGTAGCCGATTGGCTGTGGGCTTAAAACGGGCAATGGTGCGCACCAAGTCTGGCCAACGAAAGACTTGACTAGTTAGGAAGGCAAAACAGAGCAAGAGGCGGTTTTTGAAACGATCCTGGAGGGAACCACAAGAGAAGAGCCTTCTTGTGAGTGGAACAGGAAAGTTATTCTTGGCTATCTTTAAGCATGCATGCAAATATGTTTTCCATCCATGAAATGTCAGATTTCCTCTTGGGTTCAATAATCATAGAAATCTGTCCAGTCGGACTGAAAAGGCTGCAAGGGTTGCAGAGCTCGGATGGGTGTTAATGAAGCAATGACTATTTTGAAGGATCTATTATGAAACAGGAATGTACTGCAAACTAAACGTCGCCCCTTTGAGGCATCAATACGGTTGTCAGATTTAATGCTAAACAGAAAATAATTCCCTTTGCTGCGTTGTGCTACTGATCTATCATTTTTGCCAAAAATAATGGCCTGCATTCATTACCGAATTCCCTAGTGCGACCGACCAGTTGTCATGCAAGTTAATCATTTCAAGTTGCTTGAATCTTAAAAGAAGTTTGCTGCTCAATTGTGAACATTTATGGCTTCTGCAAATCGAAGCTCAGCAAGAGTGAAACGTTAATGAGTTGCTTGTCTCCCAGCTGCAGATAGCTTCGCGTTTGGTTAACATTGTGCTTCTGGTCGTGAGCACGGAACACACCAAGAAATGGACAACTAGACACGGTTGCTAATAAAATTACCCAATGACCCCCAAATTTTTCAAATTGGAACAATGCGAACGCTAGCAACTTTCACTTTTAATTCGTATAGGAGGCTTGGAAGTAATGTAATCTTGGTTCACCACTCATAAATTAAGCATTCGACTGGACATGGTTGCAAAATTCGCCGTTGCAATAAAGACTGTGAAAGATGTTTGAAGCAACTGGTGAGTTGAGCACTACCGCTAATCCTCAAGGTGGGTGCGGAACCCTTTCCCCTAATAACACCTATGCCCCGATTATGACGCTCGTTTTAACCGGAATACACCTAAATTTAGATTTCGAGTTACTCTCTCATTCGTTGAATGCTCGCTTATAGCAGTCCAATTGGAAGAGGAGATTCTAGATGGGCTTTGATATGGGAAGCAAAGCATTTGCGATAATTTTGTTATTAGCTCAAGTGATGCTTTTGCCTACAGTTTGTGCAGATTGGCATGTAGTGGGTCCTGCGTTTGGACCCTTAATGAAAATTACTGAATCTCATGGACGGTAGATTTTACTTTTTAGATATTTGGCCGAATCTGAATTACTAAATTACCACGACACTGCATTATTTCTACTTAGCTATTTGGTAGCTGAATACAAGACCGCTAAGAAGTTTGATCCTTCTTCGGCTTTGCCACTGTTTTTTTCACATTGGCCGTAGCAGCCCAATGAGTAGAACGACTTATTCGGTGAATCCCAGTCGAGGTTCAGTCTAAGATTTTAAAGCATTGAGTCCCCGACAAAAATAAGTCCGTAAATGGCTTAGATTTGTACTTAATAGTCTGTCCAGTGTAAGTACTTTAAGGTGTTTGTGTTCTCATATGGTTATGTTTTTGTTCGTCGGTGTTATTCATTGTACCGCTTAGGAACAACTCTTTCCTTGCATACATTTATGCGTGAGCAGCACTAAATGTCTTTTTTTCCCTGTCTTGAGTAATGCAAACGAATAGTTTGTCCACATGCGTTCCTACGACTCGGTTCACATTCGATGGACAGATGCGATACAGAACAGGAAAGCTCTGTTTTGCAGCACGTATTATAAATATTTTAGGTCACCGGTAGAGTTGGTTGTATTCTTCTTTTAGCCACCTATTTGCCTTTGGCCTTTCTTCGTCGACTCTTGCTAGAGTTTGAGTTTGATTTGCATAATCGGTAATTTTTAAAATAATTACCATTGGTAACTAATCGAAATTTGCGCAAACAAGTGATCTTGATTCCTTTTGGGAAGAAGTGTTAATGTCCTCCTAACAAATGTAGGATTTCATCTGCCTTCTGCGCCATTAAAGAGCAGTTTTGAGACGATTTTAACTTTTTGCAAGCAGTTACCTTATTTAGCTTATTAAATCTAGTTTATGCATATCTTGCTTAAATATGTTAACTCGGATTCAAAAGACGAATTATCCCATGGACTTTAGGGAAAGCGCTGCCATGCAACCAGTTGAATGGTCCTGCATGATGCATTCTTAAAGTACACCTGTAACATTGACAAATAAACAAACGAACCATTAGTCTATTCTGGATGCGGAGGTACTATTCTTGCAAGTTTGTCATCGGGATTATGTGTCTGCCGCACACTGCTAGCTCCATCTAGATTTATGGCCTGCCTGATAGAACATCCCACCCAAACTACAAATCAAAGTGATGCAGTCGGCATCGGCACACCCTTTTGGAAAGATATTATGCTCTTCCACTTCGTCGTTAAAATTGTTTGTGGAGGCAGGCAATTCAAACGTCAACCATCTCCCTGCCTCACGTTTTGGCAAGTCACACGAAGACGTGTGATCACAAATTGCAGTCAAATCAAGTGGAGCCTATGAGATCAATAGAAGCAAGGCATTAGCACATCTTCCACATATTTAAGCTAGTGCCAAAAAGCGAAGGCAAAGCTTGCTCTTCCCCGCAAAAAATTGCCATTGCTAAAGTAGGGATCGTAACAATGGTACAATGCAAATTAACAAAAGCCTTGTGTCAATGTTAATTCTTAGTTATTTTTATAAGAATGCTGTGAAAGGAATTAAGGAAAGATAAGATTTGTATCCAGCAGAGGAAATGGAATAGGGTTCGCTAGAATTTTTCGTCGCGGTTTCTTTTGGTTTCCGATCAGAAGTTTTTCTCTGGATTCGTCAAATGCTAAAGGGTCACGAGAAAATGCCTGCGCTGTTTGCAGAGAGGAAGAAGGGCAACTTGTGAGCGTACTAGACTTTTCTACCTTGCAATTGCAACAAATCAAGCTTAAAAATGGGTGTGAATGAGGAAGTTACACGCGACTTATATGATTTAAAGTGATATTAATGCTAATATTATCATATGTAGGTCACCTTGTGGATGCACGACATTGCTGCTTATCTGATCGCCATGTCGATCTGCTTCAGTAACTTGTGCAGTTTGGATGGTGGGACTGCAATTCTGCTATATTAGAGCGCATCAGGCTCAACGCATCAAAGTATAATTTGTAAGCCTTACTTGTGCTACTTGCATTTCCAGTCGAGTGCAAACTGTAACAAAATGGAAGCATGATGGGACGCTGCATGAGTAAGTTCTATAATTTAAATTAAATGATGAGTTTTAGCGACTTCTAAAATGCCATTTAGGGAGGAAATAAGTGTGACAAAGCTTTATTTAGTGGCGGACCGGCTTACTAATTTATGGTCGTGGTTACACCGCAAAGGTCAAAGCATCCTCCTCAGGTAGGCATTGACAAAAACCTGGATGGAGTAAATGATAGGTAGGACGATGAAAAGTGGAATGTGATGAAATGCGAAAAAGGACACGTTTGGTAACTCGTCGCGTGACTTACGTGTTATTTGCCTTTGTGTCTCTCCCTTTTGGATGATTTTCCTTCATCACAAAAAATCAGAGTGCAAATTTATATTGTGATACCAAATTTCTAAGTTGCCTACGAATAGCCCTAGGAGTACGTATTGTTTGTAACAAACAATAGATCTTCAATCTTGGAACCGAATAGCCTTTGGATACCACTAATTGGAGAGCTGGATTTTGACTGCTGTGGCGAAATTAGATGACAGTGATGGTGAGTTCTTTAAGCCATTGGCCGATTAAGGCAGGTGATCAAATAGGAGGAAAATTTTTTATGAAGGCTATAACACTTCATATAGTGAGTCATTTGATATGGTTGGATAAGCATGACAGGTGGGAGTTTCCCAGGAAACTTGACCAAATGGTAACTTCTCATCACTGGTTTTTATTCTCATTTAAAAGCGTCAAGGATGTCGTTTGCTGGTGGCACCTCGGTTAGTCTGTTGCAATGATCACATCCATCAACATACGCGTGGGTTCCATTTATTGAAAACGGTTTTTAGCCGTTTAACAGAAGGGAAAGGTGACAATTTGTGGGTGGGATATTCAGACGCATGATGAGAGGTCGTTTGAGTGGCTTGCTTGCAAGTGTATCAGCTGGTGGTGGAGTCGTCTAGCCTCACCGTTGGATGTAGCCTTGTATGCGCATGATCACAGGATTAATAGTTCATCAGGCGGACAGAGATCATTTGAATTAATCTTGACGAACGAGACATTCGTTCGCCACCTGAAGTTTCTTCAGCATAAGAAATGATGACTGAGCCAATGGCGATTGGTGCATTGTCTGCAAAATGAAAACTTGATTTGGAGAAAAGATTCTTGGATAAACGTGGTTGCTGGGTCGCAGACCGAATTTAATCCATATTTACCTCAAACTCACCTGCTCCGTGTCTATTGACCTGATTAATTCAGCTTAACTGCTGGGTTCCTAAATCCATAAAACTGCAATGGGATGTGCGATGCGCGAGATCACTTCTCGGACTTTTTTCACTCCATTTAGTCACGATAATGCAGACACCTACGATTATTGTTATTATTTCCAATATTTTTAACGTAATAAGTAGCATTCCCTTACATTGAAGTGCACATTGTAATCACAAGTAGTTGTAGAATTTGTTGTTTAAGGGATGGGCTTAACGCACGCCCTAAGCGACTGATTTGCTTGCTCCCTATCCAACTGCTTCACTCAAAACACATTACTGTTTTCAGTGGTGCTACTTGATTGACTTCAGTAGCACCTCACTATCAGTGGTCTTTTTGGCAATTTTTTGCTAGAACAGTGTGGAATGTTTCAGTGTGCTTCGCCTTCCGTTTCTTTGTCCCATACGTGATAGTTGCACTTAGGTGACCGCAAAACCCTGCCACGACTGCAATTAAGATCTACAATCTGTTGAGGTAACAATGCAACCAATTGCCTAGAAGTAGTAGTGAAATTGTAAGCAGGCCTGTTTGACCTACCGGATTAGCCATACCCTCGCGACGCGAACATGATAAATCCCTGCAATCACCTTATTAAGAAATGCTTAGTCCACCAGTCAGCTTAAAAATTACTAAACGGCTCCTATCAACTAAAGCCTGCGTTCTCGCTGCATGCATTCTTCAGTTTAAATCGACTATCCCCGAACCGCTTTTACATTTTTCTCAAAATAATCACACTGTAATCGCAGGATTAAGAGCAAATTATTGCCAGATGACATAGAACTGCACAAGCCGGGTTCGATTGGATGAATAAACGGAAACACGCTCTGAAAGGGTTGACACTACGAATTTGGCTCCGTGTCTAGCCCATGAAACCGAATTTCCCGTCGCCATTTGTACATTTCCCTAAATTGGACCGCATGCAGAAATTGTTGCACACTATAGACGATTATTGCTTGCTCCTTCTTTTTATCTTACCCTAGAGCTGACAGATTTAATGTGACAAGCTTTAATGTCCTCTGAAATCGTTTTGTCAGGATAGTGCGCCAAGCCTGTCTCAACACTGTTCGGAGAAGAAGTATGCCATCATACTTGTCTTTGTTTGGTCTTTGATGCATATAGTTTCTATTTTCGGAAGGGAAGGTAAACCGCCTGATTAAAGGAATGATTAAGAAAATTTCAGAAGTCAGTGAACATGCACGTCAACTGCAGAACGCAGGTCCACATATCACCCTATTCTAACCATTTTGTATTCTTAAAGCTATTCGATTTCAATTGCTCCTCTAGACTTAGCATAAATAAATAGCGAGACAATAGCTTCCGGAATTTCAAATGAACCTACTGAATTTTAAATTATATGTCAATAACATTGTCTTCCATTCCTAAATCAGCTGTGTGCGAGCCAGTGAATGATGACCCAAACAGTCGACCTGATGCCTCGCTCTCTATCTTCATTCCTGAGATATAGCTAAGCAATAGTTACCCATTGCTAATAAATTGGCATTAATCTTCCGGCTATCCTCTTTCTAGGCATGTCAAAATTGTCTAAACTGTAAAAGCACCGTTGATCCTCTTCAGTACCGCTTAGAAGACTACTCACTACACTTTTCATGCGTTTTTCAAAATTGGCGATTTTACCATGGGCGCAGCGTCAGATCTGCACAGTGTCGATTTACTTAACAAAGCCTCTGCCAGTATGGATCAAACAAGGCTAATGGCAGCTCTGTGCGTTTAGGATAATCCGCTTTAGAGCTATGCAATGGAATGCCAACCTCACAATCTGTGTCGGTTTGGCCGCCATTTTTAATATTATGCACATCTGCTCTCGATTAGTCTTTTCATCTATCTCTTCATTATTAAGAAACTTTTGTACCGATTCTACTACGTCGCATGTCACAGGGTGCACCAGTGTTTCAATTGGCCGTTCTTCAATTACCACATTCCAGATACCGGTAGGATGTTCATTAGAGATCCCAGATAAAAAACACGATAATGTCATAAAAATACATGAACGTGTAAATTGCTTTGTAAGGCGGGCTGCTTGGACCTCTACATATTCTTCCAAGCGCTTCTAAGTAGTACTTAAGAATTTTAGTCAGCTGATAAACCTTGCCGATTGGCTAGATGAGAGAGGTGATTAAAACTGGCTGGCGACCTCTTTTCATATGAGCGACATTACATTTGAGTAGTTTGCTTCAGGTTTTGCATAGTCATGTCTCAGGTAGGTCTAAATTATTCTACATCATCGAATCCTTTTGAAGCGCATATTCTCCGCGAATGCCATTAAAAGTCACCTTTAAGAGCACTTTTCAGGAGGAATCAGCTAATCCACTACCGGATCAAGACCCCCCGACCCAAGTTCTTGGTAGCAATGACAGTGTAAATTACATGAAATGGGTGGATGAGAACCTCTGTTTGATGCTTTTTGAGAGAGTTTTCCGGACCAGGCCCCATGTTTTGACTGATGCTTCACGTTATTACAACAAAATAGTAAACTTCTTTCGTGAGCTTGCGTCGATGGATTGCCCTGATGATGCGCACACCTTCATAAGCTGTATAATCACCAGGCCATGTCGCTGCACAAGATCATCGCTATACAGGACGACACGATACAAATGCGATTTTCCATTATCGCATTCGTCTCCCTCGATTCGTCTCTGGTTGGACGTGTTATCAGATATTCCGAACTTTTCAAACCAGTGGAATCAATGTCTGAGGACAGCAGGCGGTGCTGTGGTGGACATATGTGAGCGGTGTGAAGGAGTTGGAGAAGTAGAGGGAAGGATGCAGCTTAGCGATTATGACTGTGTCATTTTATACCTTGATTACTCGGACTTCAAAAATCGAAATTGTGAACACCCAATTGGCCTCGGCGATATTCTTACACCTGAGCAAATATTTGTTGTGACAGGCATGATGTGGCAAAGGATAGATCCCTATCCAAATGTGGATTGCATGCAGAAGACGTTTCAGGCCTTAGGTGGTTTCCACTTTCCCCTTTTTTTCAAGTTACCCCACAGTTGGCGCATTTGGTGTAATAGGCGACAAAATGATTCGATGATCAACTTTGTGGAGATAATACGCTGGGCTTGTCTCCACGTCATATGGAGTAGAACTTAACGCGCTTAAGCACACTTATGATGAGCCGGTCTATGGCAGCATTCTGTAAAGCGCTGTTAATTTTTAACCAAATAGCATAAAACGGTGCCTGAAAAGTTCTTTACGTTTTATTGTTACAATAAATGCTTTCGGAACAGAAGTGCAAGTGCTTTGTGCTTGTCAAGCGGCGAGAAATACACTGACTTTGCACCGTTTCGTTTGTGGGGGTGGGTTTCTATGGGCTAAATTTGCGGCATTTTCTCATCGCAGTCAGTTATTCTGCCTTTTCATTGCATCACTTTACCTACCGCGAATGAGTTTAAGAATGCTTTTTGGGTAGTAATAATAGTTGCAAGCTGCAATTCTGATGCCTTCAAGGTACGGCCAGCTTCGTCTATTTTCCTGAGGATCGCTTAACTTACTGACGTTTCGGTCGAGGACGACGAGACACGACCTCTGTTGCAAACTTCGTTACTACACCTCCTGCATCTATGGAGCAAATATAATCGAGATGAGAGCGTGCAATGATACTAGTCGTGCATTGCCTTGTGCTTCAGTAGCACAGTGCACATTTAAATTAAATGAAATATGAAAGAGATAAATGCACGTGAATTCTTTTTATCTATTTTTCGTCTCATGCTTTTGGCAGTACATGAAAGGGGATTCCGGGTTGATTTGTACAAAATGGCACTTAATCCCATTTTGGGTGTTCTTTTGGCGATTTTACTGTAAAAAGACCTTTTAAAAAAACAAGGGACATGTTGTAGTGAACTTATGCACTGCTTTTCAATAGTTGACTTTAACGCCGAATTCTCGTAGAAGACCAAATGAAGGTGATCCTCAGATTGGGCAGCACAGAATTTGCTTTGAAGTGGCTTACTTTACTCTCCCTAAATGCTGTTTAACTGAGAGGATATCAACTCAAGTCAAATGAGCTTTACAAATTGTGATACGCAGCCGTAACCATAATCGGACTGGTCTCTTAATTGGTCACAATAATGAATGCAAATGAAAGTTTCAATGCCTTTGAAGGGGCTAATGTCTAACGAATGCCAGTTTCTGGCTAGATTGCAGACAACCAGTGCAATTCTACACGCGCGCTTTTTTCAAACTGTTGATTTTAACAACTAATGAACCTACACTAGGAATACGTAGAAATCCCATCTCTTTGCCTTCGTCTGTAGGACATAACTTACTCATTTTTACACAGTGGAGGACTTGGAATATTAGCGCTGCATCTTCTCATGGCGTACAGCCTGATTATAGCAAACAAACTTACCGTTCTGTTTCATGTGTACAACTGCATAAAGCTCCTTATTAACTGGAAAACCACAAATTCACAACGAGTTTAATAAATTGGCATTACTTCTGCAATGCGCAGCAAAAGCTTACCGGAAGCGAAACGATTAACTTCATTTCTTCCATCTGCTACGTTAGCGTTTCGCATTATGCACCTTTATTTCCTAAATTAATTTAAATCCACCTTTTAGCCAAGAGAGATCGCAAATGCATTAGTTGAGTCTGAAGGTAGACTTATTGCACATCAGATTGTTAAGTAGCCAATGAAAAGGTGAATCACCTAGAGGACTAGATAAGCAATCACATTTTGTCGGATTTGCATAAAATCATGCACATTTTCAGAGCAATATGGTAGGGGATAAAAAGGAAGGGAGAATGAAAGGTATGCAAAGCTGTTTAAAGGACATAATAGGAATGACATGCTAAATGGAAAATGGCACATTTCCGTGAACATTTCGCGAGATGGAGTCGAACTGACTGATCATCTGAATGAATCCAATGGACAGCCATTCCAGCCCACCCACCACGGAACCCACATCTCTTTGCAAACAAAATTTGGCGCACTAGGTCTCAAAAAATAGCAGTTCTAAAGCTACAGCATTGTTTACGTTGCTTTGCTTAAATAACCGACAAAGTTTTAAGCCGCCCTCCTTCTGTGGTTGCTAATGATGCTTCACTTATCCCCTTGATTTGCAATGCGCATCGTAAAACGCGAAAATTATAAGTGTTGGCGTATCAATATAGAATCATCCAATTCTGTGCGAATATTGGTATCAACCCACGGTGACAGAATAATCCACATAGAGCTGCTAATCAATGCTGATGCCCTGCATTCGCAATGAATGAAAAGAGACATCGTACAGGTGTGTCGAAGTTGACCCTAGTGCCAATCACTTTTGGGTGCTTCGAAGGCCACCATTCCATGCTGGTACACTAGCGAATGCTAGTGCTTCTTAGTGAAGTAGCTGCAACTAGTGAACTTTCGCCTTATAAATCGGTTCCGACTTTGTTCCTAATGTCGGGTCGTATCCCACAGCCACCTTTGCATTTATTACACTATTTTATTTAAATGCGCATTTACGCTTTTGCTTCGATTCCAGAACACTTGATAGAATGCCCACCATGACGTGTAACGCTGTCTAGAATAATAAATGGCAGCGGTAAATGCAATAGTCTCGTCGTACGTTTAGCGCATTTCTATTTGTTAAGTCCGTAGCTCAGTTATGCAGCTGTAGTGTACGTTAAGGCGGATAGATGGATCGCGCTGGAACACAGTGGCTTGTGAGACTGTGATTGACTGGTGAGCATGTGATTTTGCTGTACTATTGTCGGAATTCTCCGAGATATTTATGGGATTAGTCGCAACGCGATGCGATGCAACGCCTGCCTTTTCGAATTAGCCAAGAAACAATAAAATTAAAATCGTATCGTCAGATTTGCTGCACAACAAAGTCTGAAAACTGCCTTTCTACAATAAACATGCACTCATAACATCTTAAATCATCCCGTCTTGCAAAACCAATAATCTCGCTAAAAAGCGTGCATTTCAAAGCGTGCTTTTTTGATGGCAGAAAACTAGAGAGTGAACAGAACAGCTGTGATGGATGAATGGGACAAAGTGTAGAATGTGGCGCATTACTGTCCCCATTGTGAGAATCCAGAAGGTGGCCAGCAAGTGGAGACTTCAGCTACGAAGTGCGGTCGCTGGACATTAAAGCGAAGAGAGTAAAGGGAATTGGTACCTTAGCACCCGCTGCCCGATTCGCTGAATTTTAGCGATCACCACCATATTGACCACATAAAAATCAGTCCCTTTAACTTCTTTATCAGCCCATCCCTTCGTAATGAGTCTGGTTTCGGCCCAATATCTCAGTAATATCGTGGTCCCATAGACACCCAATTACTAAAGTTATTATCTTAAGCCAGCGTATTATGTTGGGTTCGCAGGTACAGCATCGACGAATGATGGCCAACAGGCACACCATCTAAGTCAGTAACAGCATACTGAAATCAAACATTTGCGGCACATTATAGAGAGAATATTGCGTTGCAGGACAAATGCTGTCGAAATCGACAAATGCACCAGTAAGTGAAGTCCAAACTCCTATTCGCAGAACACATCAGCTTAAAGTAGTCGAACATCTGCACACGGTCGCCATGGAAAGGTAAGCAGCTAAGGTACAAACATAAAGCGTTCACCTCACTCATAATGATTCTTAAGAATGAATAGATGGGTTTAATATGCTCAGGCACAACACATTCCACGTATTGATTTGCTTTCATGCTACATGCGTGGTGACACCAGAGGCAGCGCCGCAGCACCTATGATTGCAGCCCGATGTCCCAGACAGTTGCGAACTGCCACAATTCCGACCAAACTAACAACTCACGAAATTACTGATTGTTAGAAACCTTCTGGTGCACCACTTCACCATCCCGCAGGTGAAGGCCCGACAATACGCTTACCATTACAGCCTCGTGTGCACTCGAGAACAAGAAGCGACCGCATCCCATCTAAGCAACCACATAATGGCTTGGCAATACTTTCCCCACCTCAGAATTCTTGAATGACCCATTTCTAGCCACATACGACCACCACAGCATCTTAATTACGCAAAGCATTTAGCGAAACGACAAAATAAAGCTAGAAGGCGATGAAAATGAGTGACAATAATGCAGTAAATGGTAGATGCCGCATTTTAAAAAAGAAAGGGATTCTTATATAAAAAGCAGGAATGGCAGCACCCTTACTGTGTTTTTAATGCTGTAAAGGGATATTTTAGCTTATGTGAGCTTCATCCTGGTCTGCGGCCTCAAGTAGCTTGAGAGCTGTGCCACATACTCCGTTTACACTATTTGTTTCGCTCAAATACCCTAAAAAATTTTGGGATTACTCTCCTTCTGCAGTGGTTAATAACGCTTTACTTATTTCCATGATTTGTAATACTCATCGTGAAAAGAAAATTGTTGTTAGTGCATTACAATAGAGTCAACCAATCCTATGTGAACTTTGGTGTCACCCTACGGAGACAGATTAATCCACATGGAACTGCTAATCAATCTCAATGACCTGCATTCACAATGATTGAAAAGAGACGTCTTACAGGTGTGCTGAATTTGACCTTAGTGTCAATCACCTCTGGATGTTTCAGAGCCTATCATTTCATTCTGTTGCACTAACTGATGATAGTGCTTGTAAGCAAAATAGTCTCACGTATTAGGAGATTTTAACTGGCAAACTCAGCACTCCAGACATTATTACCAAAAATTCACGAAAACTGCCGCTTGAATGAGCAGAGTAGTGTGCGATGGGATTTCGCTTGCAAGCGTGCTGCAGAACAATTGGACGACGGGTGGGAAAATCGAGCTGGTTGAATGGTGGCTGAGGCTGTGTTTATGCATCAGATCATTTTGGACAAAAAAGAAATCGGTACCCTGTCTGGATTTCGCTAACATTGAAAGCGACCATGCATTTGAAGCCAAGTACAAATCGCATGCGACCTTGCATTGTTCTTGTGTACGTACACCTTCTTATGACTCCGTGCAGAGTTGGTGGATGAATGTGGCAAAGCACTAGAAATCTATGTTTTGCAGCACGTAATTGGAAAGCGTTTCAAGTCATAGGCGAGTTTTGGTGCATCTCTGTGTCTGCGACCTATTTGTATTTATCCCTCATTGTCTTTCGCTGTTTTTTTTTGCATTTTGAAGAACAAATTTATTTGTTTGTGTATTTTTGTGCTTTTTTTTCACATTTCACATTCTCATGACGTGATCAAACACGCCAAGTGTAAACAGCTTTTAGCCGGTCGACCAGGTGATATGAACTGCTACAGAGTAAATGCACCTTTATCTAGGACTGGTGTCTGCATTGTTGCTCATGCGAAGAGGCGCTCAATATAACCCGCCCTTCGGAACCAGAGCGTAGCAACCGATGCCGTGTAGCGTCTGGAACGTTTATCGAAAATCGTATTCCCAGTCAATAGCATCTAGCTCTGGGATCCGGTAATTCTTTTGGCAGAATAGATGGCCCATTTGAAATTATTGTCATGCTTGGGCAGCTAAGCTGATGCACATGGGCAATCATCTGAACGGTGCGGTGGGTCTTGTGAATACTGCAGCTCGATAAGTGCATTAGCGCTAATTATGAACGGCCATCTAGGCCCACAATGCAGTCGATTACAAATCTAGTCGAGCTGTGATAGCATAGTTATGAGAGTGTTAGAGTAGAGATTTAAGCGTCTTCAATTCTGCCATAGGTCAATGCGGGTATCGTTGTTGCTGTTTTGTTACTCAACCCTTCTGCATACGTCTCTACACGAGCATATATGGCCAGCAATATTCTAGGGAAGGCATTAAGAGTAAAGCAAATCGAATTTCGTACGTGACCCCATGTGAAGGTCAAAATGAATGTCGTCACGATGCAGGTGTGATTTAAGCTCATGCCTGGCGACCCTCGTGAATTAGCGGCCCGTCGTCTTAACCACTCGACCACCGCGTCCAGCTTCGTGCCCTTCCTTTAGCTTACCACATTATAACTTTCTTGCCTACTGCACACGTCAGTCTACCAGGTCTCTACGGAACTCGAGTAAATAAAATTAAAGAGCGTGCTTACGAGGATCAAAAGGACTATGAACAAATACGGCCAATAAGGAAGGCCCGCAGAAAGGCATTGTTAATGTTCTCCGAGCTGCACCGCACGCAATCTTTCGCATTTGCTCATTCTACAATCTTCTCCATCGACTGCTATTCGCAACTTCGCTTGCGTCTTACCAACGTCGTCTTCTATCCCCTTTCTCCTCAGCGTCCCCATGCCGTGAAAGTGGTGATAGCACTATTGACGACGTGTAGTTAATCACATTTTTCCTGCCGCGACTGTTGACTGCTTTTAATTTTGCGCCTCCCACTCATCCTAGTGTATTCGTTAGTGCATTTTTAGATTGCCCTTTTATGCCCACTAATAACATGCTACTATTTGCGTACATTTATATTTTTTACGCCTAGCGTTACTTCCACTTCCCATCTATCACAAAGCCACGTTCTCGCTACACCCATGGCGAATCCATCCATTCAATCATTTGTCTCCCACACTGTCACAATTACATCAAGACAATTTGTAGCCCCTCACAAATGCATTTATTCATTCACCAAACAATCGGCCTTGCATTCACCAAATGCAACCATCTTCGCTACCATTTTTGATCACATCTTCGCAGATGCATCGCAGAAGCTGCTTAAAATTGCGGACTTAGATTTGATCAAAGAATGACGAGCAATCAGATTAAACAACTCGATTTAGCTAAGCTATTTCATTCTTGCCCTAAGGACTGCCGAAATCACTGCTCCACAGCGTAATGGAGGATCTGCGGTGGCTGTCAGATAATTTTAGGGATGTCTAACAAAGCTCATTAGTAAAATAAGAACTTATTGACGAAGAATCAGGCCATAGGATTCGTATCTGGATTTTCTATGATAATGACTCTATTATCTACCATACAAATCAATGGAAGTGCAATGTAATGATTTGGGATTCATAACAGTTGATGCGTAAACTCAAGGGAAACATTTTATCAACCTAGGTAGGAAACTAAGCTCTGTTAAGATTTAATGTTGTCTGCTTAATTGCATAATGCTTGCAGAGGGAAAGGCATTCAATGGCTCCCCAAAAACAGGGCATCAATCTCCTTTCCACTGGTTGAAAGGTGCTATCGCATGTGTGGAATCACCGTTTTTAAAGCAGTAAAAGCCTTGGCTATGCGAAAAATACATTCCGTCTAATGCGGATCCGGACGGTCAAAATTTTGACGCATTGATTCCTGAATTGCATCACAAGACAACATTCTTTTCGTTGCTATCTCCCATCAATGCAGTGCTACGCAATAAATACGTGCTTACTTTAGAAGATCTGGATTTATGCAATGTAAGCATTCCCTTTTAAAGGACTTTGATTAGGACAAAGGAGATGTCGAATGAGATTATTTTAATTCAATAGAAAATAGCAGCGATGAGGCCGCTTCTGAAGACAGTCCACGGGTCGGATCTGTAGCATGTAGTTTCTTCATTGTCTGTATGGCGTCCAATGATTGCTGTATATTCATTTTAACGTCGTAGACGAGGCGCGGTGACCAGCTTTACATTGATACTGACGCAAACACGTCTTGGGTATAGTTACCTTATTTTAGCCCTCCTGAAAGAGGATGCCGCTGACGTCACTCAATGTATATCATGACGTGTCAGTCACGACTTTGTCACCCCTACCGGATTGGCCTCCTCAACTGGTAAAGCAGGCACTCCCATGCGTTTAGTTTTGGCGCAATAACCAACTGTTCACTCCAAGTTAGGAAAGTGTGCTGGCAACTGTCCGTAATCGTCATCTAAGACCAATCAGGAAGGATATTTGGCTGCAAATGCAAAGATTGATTGATCTTCTTTTGCAATAATATCGGTAAATTAACATCGAAGAAATTCGATTTTACAATCAACTCGATGATCCTGGATAGCGATTTCAGTCACGTTTGTGCAAATGGTGGGATAAAAAGGGGAACCGCTTCCAAAGGGCTTTAGATAAAGTAGCGACCAACAAGAATCTAACTAAGTAGTGACCCAAAAACTTCGAAACGCGTATACCAGATAACTACCAAGCACAAATCAGGTGTTAGGTCCAATCAAAATTTGAATCCGGAAACTTATGTACCTCAAGTCAAAGCCATACCCTGTAGGTGTCTTAAGTTAATGAATGACCACAATTTTAAGCGTATGCGCTTAATCAATCTTCGAACTTAAGTGGTGTTCTGGCTGGTTAACTAGTAAGGCCTCGATGCCCCGAAGGCAAAGATTGCAGGCTCGTGCTGTCAGACGCTCGCAGCAATACGATTTGACAACATTTTCAAGTGGGTCCAGGCTTCGGAGAAGTACGATTAGCTCACAAGTGCTGCAATCCAAAACGTGTTGTCTGAAAACGCTGCGACCTTTCCAGCTTGCCACATTAACGAAATCGTCAATAAAGGTTGCGAAAAATCGACAATAGGAACAAAGGATTAAAATCAACTAAGAAAATGATGTGATAGGATAGCGCAGAATGTAAGCACTGTCAAAACATGCGAAGAAAACAAAGGGCGTGGAAAGGTGTGAAGGGCGCTCAGGACGTCAAATGGGGAATGAATATTGTGAGGAGTCAAGTATTGCGGAAAAATTAGTAAAACCTATGGGAATGGGGTGAAGTGATGTAAATTGAGCCGAAAATTGCTATGTCGCACTGCTTGGGTGGTGGAATGATGGAGTAGTAGGATAAAGAACGAAAAACTGTGCAGTTGCAGTGGTATCCATCCTTGGCAAAATGATTGTTTATAGTGTTTAAAAAGCCGGAGTCCAGACCACGCGGCCTAATGGGTAAGGTGTCTGGCTCCTAAGTGGAAGATTGCGGGTTTGAGTCCTACCGTTAACCCACACCAATGCACGTTCTTTTGCAGTAGTGCCAACAAGTGCCTAGAAATGTGCGTATGCGTAGTTGCAGCTGTCTTGTCACTACTTGCCATCGAGCGCCAAAGGAAAATTCTGCAGGGAAAAGCATTGCCCAGAGCGAGACTCGGACTCGCGACCTTCAAATTATGAGACCAACGCGCTATCCGGGCGGGCCTTCTACGCACTCATAATATTTTAGAACCTCACAAATCGGGCAGAAAAGCTCGTGAAGAAACGTAGAGTGGCTCGGAAGTGTTGGAATTTGATGCGCCAACACATATGGCATCAATTATGCTCAGTTGCGTTCAGGTCGATTCAGTGAATGCTAGCTTAAATCAAAGGAAGTGCATTTGTGCCTTGGTTTAGGCGATATCCGGTTAGGGCAGATGCAGTTATCGGTCTGATGCAGCGTTGGCGATGGCGTTGTTCAACCAATAAGCAGTGTGTCCTAGTGTGAAAAGCGGTGAGTACAGGGGGAGGTAGTACGTCACATGACGAAATCGCACCCAAAATTTAGCTATGCATAAGTAGTAATGTGTGGTTTGAGGGATGATAGGTTGAAAGAATTGCCACTCACTTGGATTTCGACTGCTGTGAAAAAGTTATTTGTTAGTGGTGGTGAGCAGTGCTTTGAGCAATGGTCGCTGGTAGGTGGGAGGGTGGAAATGTATCTATGACCCACTTGTTATGCAGTCAATTGCGGCTGGCTAATAGATAAGAGAATTTGTGTTTCAAAAGAGCTTGAACACTTCATAAAACGAAGCATTTGATATAGTTAAGTTAGGACGAGGGGTGAGGTAAAAGGAAAAGTTGGCTCAAGCGTGCTCTGGGGCTTTTCCATAAAATCGGATCAACCGGTTAATTCATACCACTAATCTGTTCTCACATCAGAAGGCGTCATGGATATCGCTGCGACACAAATTATCTGACTGCTATTTTACACCTCGATCAGTGTGCTGTAATGTCTGCAACGCAATGATTACAGTAAACACAGTGCTTATGCCAAAAGTGGCAAGTTATCGGTGATATGTTCAAATGCATGATGAGTCGTCGTTTGACTGGCTTGCTTGCAAGTGGGCCAGCTGGCAGTGGAGTTATCTAGCCTCACCACCGAATGCGTTTTGTATGCGTAGAAAGGTCACGGGATTAATCGTTCATCATGGCAACAGAAGTTATTTGAATCAATCTTGACGACCGAGACATTCATTTGCTATTTAGGAGTTCTCTAGTTTAGGATTTCAGACGACTAAACCAACCACTCTTGCAGCGCTGTCGAGAACCGAAGCTTTCATTAAAGGAAGGGTTCTTTCTACCAACGTGGTTTATGGGTCGCAAATCGAATTTAATTTATTCAATTTTCACCTCAGTTTCACCTTTCTTACGATCAGCCAGACTATGGTTAATTCAAACTTGCTGCCGGATCTTAGAATCTATTTGACTTTAATGGAGGGGTAGCATGGGCGAGGCCTCTTCTAAGGGTTCTCTTCAATCCATCTAGTCACGATAATTCAGACATTTCCGACTAATGGTTTGAACAATTTTATTTCTTGATGAGAAGTATTTCTTTGTATTGAAGTGCACCTCGTAGCCATAAGTGGCTACAAAATTTTTTCCCTGTCGGCTGGTTAGTTTGCTCGTCCTATTGCTGTTCCTTTCAAAATGCATTGCTATTTAGAATGATGCTACTTAATTAACATTAGTAACACTTATATTTTAGTATGCCGGGATTTGATTGAGTTTAGTGACTGATAGTCGCGGTCTGCATCCGCTTCGAATGCCTTCTTCTCACAACCAAGTAGAGTTTAACTTGGTGAGAACACGAATGAGGAATTCACATTCACACAAAGAAGGCTTGATCGTCGAATTGTGCGTGGACCATATTGCACACTGTGTAAAATTTCTATGAGGTGTGCGCACCGCATGAGCTTGCGATTGACTCCGCCATTGTCCCCGTTTGTAAAAATTCTTAGTGATTCATTCATGCTAGTATTGAGAGCAAAAATGTATGTGTCAAGCACAAAATTGGACTTTCAGTAACATGCTTTAGCCATTGTAGTACAGGCGAGGTCAATAAAGAACTGGTTGCTGCTAATGCAACTGCAGCAATCGCTAGATGGCTGCTTCTCCATCTCCTTTAGCCACAATGCCTTTCATAAGACTCGCTAATACCCGCCTACTTGAAAAGCGCTTGTGTCAAATGTACCATGCACTCTGCCCACCATGACGTGAATCACCTTCAGACACTAGCATTCAAACTGTTATTTCAATTCTAAGTTAACATTTCCAACGAACCCATTTAACCTAAAGTCCAATCACACATGCACCAAAAAGTCAAGGGACATTCAAACTTGCCACTTTTTGTGCTAATGTGTCGCGATAGTGGCAATACGATAGCGAAATGCCATGCACGCCTGGGTTGTACAGACCGCATTATGCGTGGTAGAGTTATTAGAAGATGCCATGGTAAAGTCGCTCACAGGATATTGGCAAAAATTGAACCATCTCGATTTGCTTAAATGTTTGCCTATGCTGCTCTTTTGCCTTGGGAAAACTTATTTGGAGATTAGGATTATGTCTCACCGTAGACATTCACGTGAGTTATTGCGCAGATTGCCGCACCTTAACCATCTACATCCAGCATGCTCAATCCGGTAGCAATGGTTCTGAGATACTATACTGTAAACACTTTAGCAATGTCTTGATCATAGTCCTTAAAAGTGCGTGCCAATTCTTCTTTTAAATGGATCACGAAAACAAGAAGAATGGTCCACTACAAGAGTAATTGATTTCGGTCAATCCAATTAAACGGATGCCAATAAGCATTAAAAAATAGAGCAGTCAACAAATACAGCACACACGTGCTAATTGAAGACCACTTAACGCCTGATATAAGCAGTGGGAGCAGCAAAATAGATGAATATTCAGGATCCACACAAATAGGTGATCCACGTAAGGAATGGCCCACCAACCACCTGTGGTAGCGATCCTCGAACCGAAGAACATCCACGTCCCTGTCGAAAGAAACGCGACGATTAACGATATTTTTGTACAAGGTGACGTTCTCCGATAATCTTACAGACAGAATAGGCAGATTTATGCTTAGTCAGACAGTGGTGTAGACTGCACGTTGACGTCTCGATCGTTGGAAAGTTCCACTACCTCGGCTTGGGTTTGCTCAAATCGCGCCTGCTGAAGATGCATAGGGCGCAATTTTTGCTCATTGATAAAAAAAGCAAACTAAAATATACCCTTTTAATGGTTATCACTACCGTTCCGCTTTCACTAAGCAAAAATGGTACCGGAAAAATTCGATAATACAAATGCTGTCGAGTAATTGCCAAGAAATGAGAAACATTATGGCCAGCAAAGTCCTCCTGTGAAAAACAAATACTCAACTCGAAGAGACACAAAATGCACCAAAACAACTACTGATTATCAGCTCATTAGTACTTGAAAAAGCATGGAGTAATAGGAAAACTAAGTTTCATACTAAGCTTATTCAGCAATGTCTCCGGACTAACCAGGTTAAACAGCAAAACAAACGCATTCACGTCCACATTAATGGGTATAAATCCAGCAAAAAGAACATGGAAGGTGGAAGATGTTGTAATTTTGGGAATTAGAAGTCACACGGCCAAAATACGGGGATAATAGTGTGCATAAGGAAGAAAATCAATAGGTAATGCAATAAATAAAAATAAATTACTAGTAAATAAAAAAGAAAAACGAGCCATGTAAAAAAGGCAACATCGGCGCTGGCGTGCCTAGTAGGTGTTACGCTTCAATTTGCACTGGCATGTGCGCCTGCCACGATGACTAATAAGGGAGGACTATGAAGGATGCGTGATGGCGGATAGTCAATGGAATGGTGTGGAGATGGGTCCTGATGAGTGAGTGGACAGGTGGATGATAGGCGGATAAGAGTAAAAATGATACCTTTAAAAGCACTAATGTTTCTATTTGTTCTTTTTATATAGCACAGGCACAATCAAAAACCTAGAACTGTCTCTTGATTTGAGATGACGTTGGTTTTAGTTGTTGCGAGCTCGTTCAATGTCGAGCAGACGGGCACAAATGTCGCACTTTCTCTAACCCTCAGGCTCTTTGAGACCATTCTCTTCTCCACAGTGACCGTCAATTCTGCCCTGCAACCAGATTTAGCATTGCGTGGAAAATACATGATTTTGATTCCGGAGAGTGTGTCTAGGTTATAAGAAGAGCAACCGTCGTTACAATGCTTCAAAAACTAAGCGACTATTGAATGGTACTGAATTTAGTAATTCATTGGACTCGCAGTTGAGGGTCGTGGTCCCACGCGAGTCAAACGGCATCTGCTGGCGCTGCTGCAAGTGACAATGCAGCTATTTTTAATGGTTTCCAATTCACTGGAAGTGTATCCGAGTTCTGAGACACTTATGATTTCGTAGTCGCAATAATGCATATTTTGAACTCCCAACATTTTCACATCGTAGGTAATATTTACTCAGTTTCAAGCCAAATCTCCGATTTAAGGTGGAGTTCAAGACCACGCTCTGATCCATTCGCTTTAGTTCACAGCAGATCTTATGACAAAAGGTGTTATCTTTACTTGCATCCCTCAGTGTGCTAATAGCGCAAAAATTCCCCATTCGCTCTGAACAACACTTTGTCCAAAATCTTATCCAGGCAAGTTTGCTTGAATCACACAAAAAAGCTTTAAGCGGTTTATTAATCCTTCAGTTCTCAATGGTTTGCATTATGCACTTAAGAGGATATGCATTTCTTCACAAACTATATCACTATTTATGAGGGTGATTAATGATTCACATGAATTTCCTTCATTGTACTACTTTGCACACAATGCATTGAAAGCGTTCCTCGTCTCGAGTTACTCATGTGAAGACTGAATATTAGCCTGGAGAAGTAAGCACAGCCAAAATGCGCCTAGTTCTACAAGAGATTCACAATTCTTTAAAGGAGGAACCCGATTCTTGTTATCTGAAGATCTGATTGGTCGGAAGCATGTTATTTACTGTTCAACCAACCAACCCCGCCGTGTACTTAGCATTGGAGAATATTGTTGCCTGGACGGCTTCCATATTGATAGTCCCACAAGTGCAGGCATCCATGTCATCGATGCTAGTAAGCAGCGTCTTACCGTCTTCTTCCATCTTAATTACGATGTGCTTCACACTTATTTATTTAGCATCACCTGTCATCTTATTTGTTAGCTTTGTCTTAGCGGAAAAGGACATTTTTTAATGCGTTATTAATACACGAAGCTTCATGTGCTGCTTTAATCCACTTACTGTGACATTTGGCTTCAAATACAAAGCTTAATTGATCTCCCTTGGCAGTAATATTGGTAAATTAAGATCAAAGAGATTCATTTTTACAATCAACTTGATGACCCTGGATAGCAATTTTAGTCCTGTTTGTGCAAATGATAGGATAAAAGGAGGGATCACTTCCAAAGGGCCTCAGATAAAGTAGGGACCAACAAAAATCTTAGCAGTGACCCAAGAAATTTAAAACGCGTTTATCAGATAACCTACCAAGTACAAATTAGGGCTCGGGTCCAACAAAAATTTAAATCAGAAAAATTACGTACCCTAAGTCAAAATCATGCCACAGAACCCCTGGACCCTGTAGTTACTTTCATTTAATGAATAACCACAATTGTAATTATGTGCGTTTGGTCTATCTTCGAGCTTAAGTGGAGTTCCGGCTGGTTAGCTGATAAGGCCTTGGTTCCATCAAGGCACAGATTGCTATGTGAACCCTATCCAGAAGGCCGTCTTTAGCGGCAGCCTTGACGACGCTCTCGCTGATGTAGCCAAAATAGGCCATCTTGACTAACGCTGACTTTTATTGGCCTTACGATTCCACCACCTTGCTACTCGAAAACTACCCATATCCAACAGAATTGGGTATGGACTGCTACGCTTTAATCTGTCAATCATTGCCACGCTCTGTCCTTCTAATGGAATATTCCTCAACATACCGTGACCCTAAATTGTCAATGCTCTACCTTGCAAATACGATGTGTTCAGCAGGTTCACAAATTTCGACGATGTCCCCCTTAGCCATATTCATTTGCAATATCAGCCGATTGTCTTGAAACTTAACGACTGTTTACCCGACGGACATGAGCCGATTACGGAAGGAGTGGAACTATGTACAATAACATTTGTTTTCAAAGTGGCCCGACTCTCATGCACAATAAGGTAAACGGAAACGAATTCGTTACGCAACAAAAGGTCGTTGATGATTCAAGGCACCCGTAGGCCAATCTGCAACAGCTTTCAATTTAGTGATGCGTTATCGGCATATTTATGGAACAATCAACTGAAATCATTTTTCACTCACGCATCCATGTGATCGATCGCAGTCCAACCCGCTGTGGGTCAAGTGGATCAGGCATGACCACCATCCTGCAGTTATCACCTTTGAAGGGTAGCATGGTGGTTAAATGAGGTCGGTCTGATCTATCTCCAACCCACGGGCAGTGTCTGTGACCAGTCACATGAGCCACCATGTTTAAATTAAGTCATTATCCTCAAGTCCTATTCACGCTGATGGAGTTACTGAGTGGTCTCTTGTTCGTATGCTGTTTTGAACACAATGCATCTTTTGATGGCATTTGATCCCACGCACCCATTGGGCCATAGTTCGAGATACACTTGATGACTTAGACCCAATTACTGATGGCGCGGATTGCGCGACTAACTAGACCCAATCATCCAGTGATTTATTAACACGAACAACACTAATCACTATGTTAGGTTCTTCCTAGACTGGCGCTCGAGTCATTTGATATCAAAAAGAACGAACCGGCAATTGGTTATTTTTGTAATCGTCTGAAAGCTTACCAAAAGTTGTATGCTTATAATTTTTATCCTGTTCACAAATGATTTGCTCCTTAATTACTCGACTTATTTAGCAGGAAAATAGGAAATGAAAGACCCAAAGCACTCTACATTTCGTGAACAAAATTAGACAAGTGCGCAATGGTAAAAGCTAGCAAAGAATCAGGGACTATGTCCGTGGCAGCCTCAGATCTTGGGGTGCATGTTTTAAACGCTAGCCTTTCGGCTGAGCCAAGCCCTCCAGGCTAATATCCAGTCTTCACATAAGTGACTCGAGACGAGGAACGCTTTTAATGCGTTGTATGCAAGGTAGTACAATGAACAAAATTCACACCAATCATTAATCGCTCTTACGAATAATGATACAGCTTCAAAAGAAATGCATATTTTCGTAAGTGCTTAATGCAAACCATCGAGAACTGAAAGTTAATAAACTGCATAAAGCTTTTCCTGTGTGAATCAAGCAAAATTGCCTCCATGGAATTTTAAATAAAGTGTTGTCGTTCAAAGGAATAGCGGAATGGTTGTGCTATTACTAGAAATAAACAGCAGATGTCGAGTCTTGGAGGTATTTTGGGGGATGCAAATCAAAATAGCACACTTTATGCCCTAAGATCTGCCATGAACCAATTCCACTGGGCCAGAGCGTGGTCCTATATCCAATAATAAATCGGCTTTGTGGCTTTAAGCCGAATAAATGTTGTCTGCAATGAGATGATCGGATGTTGACGGTTCATAATTTGCATAATTGCAACTACAAATTTTATGAGTGTTCCAGAACTCGGATGCGCTTTTAGTAAATTAGAGAACCGTTAAACTTGATGTATTGTCATTTGCGATAGTATCCGCAGATGCCGTTTGACTCGCGTGGGACCACGACTTCTACCTGCGTGTCCTATGAATTGCTTGATTCAATACCTAGTCAATAATTGCATAATGCTTGCAACATCATAGCGACAGATTTTCGTTTTACAGCTTAGGTGCCCTTCTCCAAAATCAAAGCCATTTACTTTTCACACAGTGTTAAATCTAGTTGTGAGGCGAAATTGACAGTCAATGAGCAGAAAAGAATGGCTCTAGAGAAATCGGGAATATAGAGCACGCCAACTCAAAGCAAGCAACAGCTCTAGATATCCGACCATGCCTGTGCTTTTATGAAAATAAGCAAATAGAAGCATTAGTGCTTGTGATTGTTTCCTTTCTTCTCTTATCCGCCTACCAGCCATTCATCCACACACCATTTCATTCACTATCCGCCATCCAGCATCCTCCACCGCCCTCTCCTCTTCGTCATCGGGGCAGGTGCACATGCCAGTACAAATAAACGCGTAGCGCCTACCGAGCATGAAGGTGACTAATGATGACACACAGTGGAATGGAAATCCGGATGCCGTGCAGCAAAGGAATGTGGTTACGATGGTCTAAGTTGGAATGGATTGAAGTGCAGTGCAGGACGGGAAGGGTGGGAAGAAGTGGTAAGCGATTAAAAAGAGGGAAAGAGGGCCTGCACACCAGTGACCCAGCCTGACGTAGCTTATCTTAGGTGATCCGGCGAGAACCGGTGATCGATAGCAATGGTGGTACCTTACATTTTCCAACTTATCCTTCCCATCACCCACCTCCACTACCTTAGTCTCTCCTTTTACTTGCTGCGCGTGGTCGATATCACTTTTATCGGCTCTTGACAACTACTCGGCGGCATTCGAATTTTCCTTATTTTTACGGTATTAATTTTGCCTATTGGACTCAAACGCGTTTTCGGTGCCCTTTAAATAAGTACCTCAGTTTGCTTTTCTTCATCACTGAACTTAATTACGTCCAATGCAGCTTCAGCAGACGCGATTCAAACAAACTCAAATCGAAGTAGTGAAGCTTATTCTAAGATTGGGACGTCGAAGCGCAGCCTACGCCACTGCCAGAATAAGTATTAATCTGCCCTTCGGCTGGCAAATTTTTGGAAGAACGTCTCCTTAATGGAGAATGTTTCTGTAGGTTGCATTTGCTCCAACAGGTACATGGATGCTTGCCCACCTAAAGGTTACTAACACAGGTGATGAATTGACCCTTTACTACATTGATTACACCTTCGTGTGGATCCAGAACAATCGTCTACGCTACTGCTTCCGCTACTTCTACGAGGTGACAGCCCCAATTTTCGCTTAATGATATCCATTAATGCCATTAACTGAAATCCCTTGCACTCGTAACAAACCATTCCACTTGTTATTGAGTTCCGTTTAAAAGAATAATTGACGTGCGTCCGCCCGCTGCATTTTGCTTTAGTTTAGTTGAAAAAGGTATTATACGGCAGAACTTAATGCGTACATGTAGAATTTATACGAAACATGATTAAGACTTTGCTAAGGTGTTTAATTCACAATATTCTGGACTACCATTGCCAAATTGAGCACGCTGAGGGCTACTAGGCAAGGCACGGCAATCTGCGCATAAACTCGCGTAAATACCCATGGTGAAGCCTAATTCTTACCAACCCGCACGGCTAAAATCCGCCCCACACCATGCAAATTTAGCACGGAACTACTCAGACTAAGGAGAACAGAAGTTTAACGAGAGAATGGTCACAAGACAAAGGTCTCGTCAGCGTCTTCAGATAGTAAGATTTTGTAAGTTGCCCATGCATAATGAAATTGCGTTTTAGCAGGTACGCTTCAGACAAAATGGATTGAAATGCAGTAAGGCATCATCATTCAGGAGGGCTGGACAAGGTAACCACACCCAAGACGTGTGTGCGTTAATGTCAATGTCAAGCCGGTCACCGCGCCTCATCGACGGCGTTAAAGTGAATTTACAGCAATCATTGGTCGCCATATTGCCAATGAAGAAAATATATGCTACAGATCCGACTGCTGTTTTCAATTGCATTGAAATCATCTCATCCGACATCTCCTTTATCTTAGTTGAAGTCTTTTACGAGGAAATGCCTCGACCGCATTAGATCCAGATTTTCTAAAGTGAGCGCGTAATTATTGCGTAGCGCTGCACTGATGGGAGATAGCAACAAGAAGAATATTGTCTTGTGATGCATTTTGCGAATTAATGCGTCGAAATTTTGGCGGCCTGGATGCGCATTAGACGAAATATTGTTTTATTGCATAACCAAGACTTTTACTGCTTTAAAAACGGTGATATCGCAAATGCGAAAGCACGTTTCAACCAATGGGAAGGGGACATACGCCCTGCTTTTGGTAAGCCGTTAAATGCCTTTCCTTCTGCAAGCTTTGTGTTTCGTAGCAAAAGCAATTAAGCAAACAACATTAAATCCTAACAGAGCTTGGTTTCTTACATAGGTTGATAAAATGTTTCCCTTGAGTTTACGCATCAACTGTTGTGGGTCCCAAATCATCACATTGTCCATTCATTGAATTTGTATGGTAGATAACGGAGTTATTATTATCGAAAGTCCAGATACGAATCCTATGGTCTAATTCTTCGTCAATAAGTTCTTAATTTACCAATGAGCTTCGTTAGACATCCATAAAATTATCTGATCGCCACCACAGGCCCTCCATTACTCTGTGGAACAGTGATTTCGGTAGCCCTTAAGGCAAGAATGAAATAGTTTAGCTAAATCGAGTTGTTTAACCTGGTTGTTTGTTATTCTTTGATCAAACCTGATTTCGCAATTTTAGGTAACCACCGGGCTGCATCTGCGAAGATGTGGTCAAACGAGGTAGCGAAGATGGTCACATTTCGTGAATGCAAGGTTAATTATTTGATGGATAAATGAATGTATTTGAGAGGATCTAATGAGTGTCTTGATGTAATTGTGACAGTGTGGGAGACAAATGATTGAATGGATGAATTCGTCATGGCTGTAGCGAGGAAGTGGCTTTGCGATAGATAAAAAAAGCGGAAGTAATGCTGGGCGTAAGAATGATTTAGGACCAGGCTTGTCAGGCCAATAATATAGGATATGCTAGAATACAGTCGACATCTTCTTCTGCTGGGAGAAATTACGCGTTGGGGGTCATTTCGAACCTCACCTATCGTCTAACAGACCGTCTCACCTCGAAACTGAAATGCATGCATATGAAAGAATTGTATCCCGTGTGTCGATTTTAGTTTATAGGTGGGTCCCTAACCCTTTGCGTCCACTAAATAAAAATGTCACGTCCAATTTTGTAATTTTTCCCTATTTTCGCACACTGAATCAGTCAATGGAAGCTATTTTAAAGCAAGCTTGCGTACTGCTTTTTAGTTCTTTATTCAGGCAAGATTAATCATTAGACACACGAATCAATTTTACCAGTCAAAAGGTTTGCGAATGTTGGGGAGTTCTGGCAAAGTCGTCAACACAAGTGAGTCATTTGAATAAAAAACACCTAAATGCGTGAGGATTTGGAACCGTGATGTAAAAGGCTGCTTAATCTTTCCTCGGGCAAATGCAAAGCATGGCCGAGGCTGCCAGAATGGTAGACAGCTTTTTTTACTTCACCGCACTTAAATGTAAGTGAACTATTTGTTGGAGGATGAACATCAACTTTACACTGTTATAAATGCCTCAAACTCGGTCCAAAATTGTGCGCCTTGGTAACGATTTCGACCGTTCCTCCTAAAAAAATAATCTGTCATTGAAATTAGGTGCTATGCGCAAAGGGTATAAGTGTCAAGCATACCTTCTGAAGACACACAACAGATGCAGGTGCATTAAGCAGTGGAAAGTAAGAAGAGCACAAACTGATCATGACTACCTTTTCCATATTGTTGTGTGTTAACTGCACTCAAATCATTCTCTCACATTTGGGACCAAATTTGACTAATAGGAGAGGTGAGTTAGAAGGCCATAGGTTGAATGGTTTCCCTCAGGGAGTTAGCTGCGAAACTGAGTTAACTTGTAGATGCCCTTTTGGTTTCTAAGCCAACCAATTAGTGAATGTGGTGTATAAAATGCACTCACTTCAAAGGATTGCTTCAGATAGAATAAGGAAAGGCTTAGTGTTGTTGGCAGTGACATACCTTAGCCAATATATCTAGTCACGCTACTCATCAGCAAGGAACTTGATATTGATGTAAGCCTATTTTTGGGGCTGCGCGACTCATTATCAAGGCATCAATATTACAATCTAAGACTACCGAAGTCCATTTTAGTGCATCCCATCCCACAGGGTGACTCTGAATAAAAATAATGCTAGGTAGGTTAATATCCAATGCAACGCAGTGATGCGACTTGTGAACCTTGGTTGTTTGATCCTCCTTGATCAGCTTTATTCCTTGCCACGGCTGTAGTAGTTTGCCTTGATAGCATTCTCTCACCTTTTCTTCACCTTCTGCCAAGCGTAGTGTTAAGTGTTGCTGAGAAGATGCGATGCATATAGCAGCACATCGCCTCAAGCCCGCATGGTGATAGAAGTAGCATGAGGTAATGCCTCACTTTCGAGTACTAAACCACTGGCAGATTAGTGGGCAATGAGCAGTGGCCGTTCACGCCCCTCGTGGATTGAAAGCAGCCAGTGAGAGATGTGAATTTCTTCGTGCAACAATAAAACAGTAATTTAACATCCGATCTCTGGCGCGAAGTTCGATTCGCTTGGCTAGTAGACCCCACATTACCTGGCCAAATCAGGACGCATTCCTTGAGCGGTTGTCCTTCCTAGCTGTGATTATCCAAACTCGTACACAGCTAAGATAACGACAACTCACAGCGATTAGCATTCCAGAGTCCTCCTATTTATCCGCTTACCGATTCTCCAAATTCGCGAACTAGCTGCCCCTTACAGAGCAAGATGCTATTGTAGCACAAAATGTATTTCATTCCCACTCACAATGGCAAGCAGAAACGCTGAGAGCCAACATAGTTTAAGTATCTTTAACCGACATGCCAAATAATGGCACCAAGCGCTCTGCATGCATTAGGCAACGTGTGATGAAGAATAAGTTTCACTCAATCCAATTTTGTTTTAAAAAGTGCTGTTTTGAATTCTTTCTTCATTGGTGAATTTCGGAGGCACCGAGACAACAAGAACAATCGCATTGGTAGACCAGTTTTAGTCTTGCGTAGGTTTCATCAATCTAAGACAGTATGGCTGGAAATATCGTCATACCCAGTCCCGTTCCAACCTGTGTGCACGTGCATGCGTGCGCCTCTTGTTGTTAGCCCCAGATAAATAACTTTGGTAGAAAAGGCAATAGAGCACTGTTTACCATTGAAAAAGAATGGTTTAGAGTAAATGCTCTTCAGAAGGAAGAGAGTAGATAGCACGATTGTAGTGGTTGGGGTGTCAGGGAAATCGCGGTGGTCAAAATTGCTCTTCTTTAGCTTACCTCAACAGATTACTGCAATGCATCTTACCGCACCTGCAAATGCGTCCGACTCTGGCCCTTATTTTCCTGTGTGGCCTTTCGCAACACACGTCTCTACCCTGACATTGTACTGAGACATTGTTTTTTGAAACGTTGGGGACGGATCCAGTTAAAGCACTGGGGGTTAGCGCGACCGCTTGTCAATGGAGAGACCGGTTTCCCAACCTATCCGCCTTTTTGTGCATTTTTGACGAAGGTGGAGCATTGCTTCACAAACTCCCAAATGCCAGTCATTTACACAGTTAAAAGAAGTCATTTTACGACCTTCTACAACTTGGCCTAAAGGACAGTCTTAAGGTGTGTGGTTATTGTAGTGCCACCTAGATGGGCGACAGGGGCCAGAGAATCAGCTGCACAGTGTATGGAAGTCGTTGTAGCACACCATTGTTTGGAGTCGTGTTGCTCACCCTCGACTACCTCTTTTATGCAGTACTTCGACCCCGTAAATCTTATTATCGAATCAATTGATGCAGAAATCACATTTGGCTTGACTTTCGTTTTCACTTCCTCTGTCAAATATCCAGCTATCACGCACCAAACCATCAGCAATGGAATAAGTTTGCTAATGAAAACAAAGAAGGTGGACACTAACCTCAGCACAAAAGTGCGCCAATGGACGATTCGAGTAAATTGTACATGGGAAGCTGACAATAAGGAAAGTAGAGCTAAACAAAGCCGGTTTCTTAAAAACATAAATTTAAATGCACGGAAATAGTAGCAGGTTATTGGTGAGCATAAAAGGGCAAGCTAAAAATGCATTAGCGAAAAAATAGGGTAAGAGTGAGAGGCGCAAAGATAAAAACAGTCAATAATTGCGGCAGGGAAAAATGTGGCTAACCACACATCGTCAACAGTGCTATCACCACCTTTAGGGCATGAGGATGCTGAGGAAAAAAGAGATGGAAGACGACGTTGGCAGGACACTAGCGAAGTTGCAAATAGGAGTCGGCGAAAAGGTTTTAGACTGAGCCAATACCAAAGACTGCGTGCAGTGCAGCTCGGAGAATATTAGCAATGCCTTTCTGCGGACCTTCATTATTGGCCGTATTCGATCATAGTCCTTTTGGTCTCTGTATATATGCTCTTTAATTTTACCTACTCGAGTTCCGTCAGGACCTGGTAGAATGACGTATGCAGTAGGTAGGAAAGTTATAATGTGGTAAGAAGGGGGTTGGTTGAGCTGGAGGAAGGGCACAAAGCTGGACGCAATGGTCGATTGGTTGAGGCGATGGGCCGCTAATTTACTAGGGTCTCCAAGCATGAGTTTGAATCACATCTACGTCGTGACGACATTCCTTTGAACTTCACACAGGGTCACGTACGAAGTTCGCATTTCTTTGCTCTTATTGCCTTCTCTAGAATATTGCTGGCCATATGTGCTCGTGTAGAGGCGTGTGCAGAAAGGTTGAGTAACAAAGCAGTAAAAATGATACCCGCCGTGACCTATAAAAGAATCGAAGACACTTAAATATCCAAACTAACACTCTCATAACTAAGCTACCATAGCTCTACTTGATTTGTAATCGACTGCATTGTGGTCACAGGTGGCCGTCCATAATCAGCGTTAATGCACTCATCGAGCTGCAGTGTTCACAAGACTCACCGCACTGTTCAGATGAGTGCTCATTTGCATCGATTTAGCCGCCCAAGCATGTGAATTATTCCAAATGGGCTATTTATTTTGCCGAAAGAATTACCGAATTCCAGAGCTAGATGCTTTTAACTGGGAATACGACCTTCGAAAAACATTCCGAACGCCACATGGCATCGGTTGCTGAGTTCTAGTTCCGAAGAGCGGGTTGTATTGAGCGCCTGCTTGCAAGAGCAACGATGCAGACACCAATTCTAGATAAAGGTGTATTTACTCCGTAGCAGTTCATATTACCTGGTCGACTTACAATCGTTCTCCTTCTGTGGTGATTGATACTGTTTTGTCTATGTTCATGGTTTGCAATGCGCATTGTGAAACGCAAAGATTATAACTGTTGGAGCGTTACGACGCAGTCACCCAACTCTATGTGAACCTTGGAGTCACCGCACGGCCAAAGCATAATCCACACAGAACTGCCAGCCAGCATCGATGACCTACATTTGCAGTGGATGAATGGAAAACACTAAGGGCGTGTTAAAGTTGGCCTCAGTGTGATTCACCTTTACGGGTATCCAAAGCTAGCATTTCGTGCTGTTGCACTGACCAATGATGGCGCTTGTGAGCGAAATGACTGCGCGCAGTAGAAGGTTTACGGGTCCCGAGACAGTGAGTGTCAGCGTATAATCATAAAAATGGCTGCTTGAATTGGCAGAGTAATGTGAGATGCGAGTGTGCTGCACGAACGCAGACGAGGGCTGAGGAAATCGAGTTGGTTGTGTAAAGTCTGAGGTTGCATTGGGGCACCGGATTAATTTTAGCCAAGGAGGGAGACAACTTCCTGCGATTACAGGCTAGCCAAACTCTGTAAACTTTGACAGGTGGCTAATAAGCTTATCTAATTTTAAAAGTACGCAAAGCATTTTCTATGTTCACATTTAATTAAGGTAGTTGAACCGAATGCTTTTTGATGAATATGTGGAAGTTGTTGTAATCCACCTCAGCCTGCTTGTCAAGTTCCGCTCATAATATTCGCAGTTTTTTAGATTGTTATGCCATTTTGCTCATATTCCAGGAAATGGCTTTGCACCATATTCCGTGCACATTCCAAACTCTTGTGCACAGGAAACGCAAAGTTTGGTAACTAACTCATCATGATAGGATTTGGCACACGGGAATGAATCGTCAAACACAATTCGTGGGCGCGATGTAATGCCAATGAATGTCGAATTACCTGATGAAATTGATCTGGATTGATTTTGCATCGCAAAAGTCTTTTGAAGGCTGCGGACCCTCTCGCCTTATTCAATTCAACCTGCTGCTTCTGCTGCTACTTATGCGTATTGAGCAGTAGATAAATTGCAAAGCAGTCGCAAGGTTGGCAAAGGCAGTAGTGGCCAATGGTAGGTGAAATACAATCTGCATTCACGAAGCAAACCAAAGGAGTGTAAACCAAACAAGAGCATCTTTGAATAGCAAATCTCCTATTGTGCTATACGGTTCACATTCGGATGCGTTTAGTCTAAGAAGGCTAAAGTTGTGGTTGCGTTGGTGCGAAGTAAGCACATCGATTATTTGTAGCCAGATTTTACAATTGCATTAAATTTGATCAATACTATCGACTAACATGGATGGTAGAACGCATCCGTCGTATGCAACTACCACTAACTCGCTAATCATTTACATTTCAGTGAATATAACAACAATACTGATCTTATTAATAATTCGAAACGTGTGCATATAAAATCAAAGGACGGCTTTGATGTGATACGGTTTTATTAGGAAGAAGGTTGCCCATTGTGACTGGGTGTGATACAATGCGCAGCATTGGTAAAATGCACATAATAAAGGTTTGTTTCAGTTCTATTTGCCACATTTAGTATATTTAATGAGAGCCGGACTCTTTATTACCAGGTGGACACCAATCAACTTAAAAGCTTGACACGAGTCTTACGTATTTAACACGCACTCAACATATCAGTCACCCATCGTTGACTTCCATAGCCTGTAATCAGTTTTTCCTCTCTAACAGTTGGTCACAGAAATGCCAGTGTCGAATCCTGCATTGTTTCATTTGCTTACGCGTGCAAATGACTTTGGCAAAGCACCTTCCTTATTGGTAGCATACAGAAAGGGAGATATGCTCCGACATTTACCCTTCTTTAATGTGCTCAATCCGTATTAGCTTCATTTGTCCATAAGGAAGAAAGTAAGGGGGCGCACACAGCTATATCTCACTCATTGCACACGCCACCGTGCTGGTTATTACGCTTAAATTTCGAGGTGGAATGCCAAAGCTACTCAGTTGATGCTTAGTAGTCGTTGTGCCGGGTTCCGACGGAGATCAAGTATAAGGATGGAAGAGGGGCATCTAAATTACGCTGATGGTGAACCGATAGTCAATTCAAAACATCCAGGTAATGATTGGAGATGGTGGTTCTGGGGAGTAGAGTTGCCATCTTGCTCGCTTACATTCTGCATAATTACTCCATCGTAGTTGATGGCAAATGCATCTAGGGATCCTATTTACAAACGATCTAATCAGCCAATTTGTTGCACATTTAATTAACCAAAACTGCAAATCTTTCGATGCTCTTCATTTCGACGTAAAATACTCAGTTGCTTCCAAAGCTGCCCCACCCAGAAGGTGTCATAAATTGACACATTAGGTGTGCGCGCGCTTTGACATCAAGCACAGCAAATGCGTCAGAACCTTTTACTTTTGAGAGCAGAATTTAATAGCTTCTCATAGAGATTGACAGGGTGATGGTAGGAAATGCACTCAATCAGTAGTGTTTACTCTTCAAAAGAGAGCAGAAGGCAAAGAGGGATTATTTGCAGAATAGGAACATTTACCAAGTCCTATCGGAATGGATGCTAAAAGAGCTGATGCTTGCTAAGTAAACGGAGCTGATGCTTAAGCGCTAATTAATGTTTCTTCATTTATGTGCCTGTCTGTGTGTAAATCCTCGAAGCCTTTCTTGCTAAAATACTTTTCGGTACTAGAAGTCTGCTCATTTTGTGGACACACTTTAATCCAATTTTGGAGATTTTGCTGCTGCTTTTGCTGTTACTTGTCCTGTTCATGCTTTCTTATCCCCACCACCCACCTTTGGTAGCAAACCCTACGCAAGAGCATGTTTATGCCATCGCCGGAGAGGTGAGTGCCTTACGGTCTTTTCAGCAGGTGCCTCGTTGCTGACTCATCCGCCTTGGGCGGCTAGTCGATCAACGGATCAATGCAATCGATAAGACCACCTACTCTGTTTTCGTTGTTTAGTGTTTGTCTGTCCAGTCGGTTGGTCCATTCACCGATCTACTCGACCCACGGCAAGTTGGGCTGCAAGCAATCTCACAAACGGGTGAGTGCAAAATTATTTTAGCATTCGCCCAAGACTATGATGCGTAGGGTCGTCAGTTGCTGTAACAATGCATCACTAAAGCATTGTTTAAGTTCAATATTATTATGTCTTGGTCAAGGAGTGTTTTTATCTCGTCAAGGACATTCGGTTGCAAAACATTTTGTCTACCATATTGCGTATGAGGGCAAGCTATTTTAATAACCAGTGTTATCATTGATAGGTCCTCTTCTTACACGATCCTTTTATGTTCATCGAGTAAGTAGCTGTTAGATTTTAAGGCAAGCAGCCCATATTTTAAATGAGTTTACCTGAGAGGGACATCATCAAACTTTATGACATAATTTACGCGAGGCAAATCTAGCATTTGTTCGGCTATACTTGCCGAAGATATCGTATTTGTATGGCAGCTTACTGATAATTTAGAGTCACAGTATTTCGAAAACATTTTACTTAAAGAACAGAGCACGAAAATAATTACCAGACTAAAATGTAGCGGTCCATATCCAATTCTTATGGAAAGCGGTTTTCAAGTAGCATGATAGTAGATTTGTCATTAGAACTCAAGCCAGCCTAAGTTAAGACAGCCACCTTTTTGGCGATACCGTTAAGAGTGCTTTAAACTCTGCCGCTACAGACGTCCTTCTGCATAGCGCTCATATTCCATTTCCACCGGCGCACCTTGCCAAGGCGTTCCTCCAAACCTAGTAGAGCACACAGGCAAAAGGACAGCATGAAAGTTAAACTGACTTGTACATGTTGCCTCCTTAATCAGTCATCATTTGGGTATCATCCCAGTCATCCATCTGCTTTACTTAGCCTAATTCCTCCACCCGTCCCTCCTTATCTGCATTCAGCTAAAGGTAAGCACCTTGTGGCGGAAACGAGAAGTGCCTAGGAACTTAAAAGACAACCAGTTCAAATGACGGCATCAGAAAGAAATATCGATAGGACAACAAACGTCCAATCAAAGTACATTGGCATTGTCTCATGTGCATGCAGGATGATGCGAGAAAATAGCTTGGGGTGAAATAGCACCAAAGAAAGCGATATCTGGCTGCGAAACCTTAAGAGGGAATAATGCCTAAAGTCTACGCCAGTCGGAATTGAGAGCGACCACGCCGCACGTGCAACTAATTGATTTGCACGTGTCATATTCGAAGAAGCCAATTACACAGCCAAAATTCAGACGTGCTCTGCTGCAAATTGTTTGGTCTGCTCTTACTAATCTTTATCACGGTATTGTTCTCGCCGTTTAGTTCTTCGGCACCGTCTTCCTACCAATTAGTTTCCTTTTGGCCTTGGGTCTTCTTTTCATCTCTTACTTCTGCCGCCTCCAACTCCATCTGCTCGTTAGTCCCAACCTCCCACCTCGCCGTATTCAAGACGCCAAAGGACCGCATCGGATGGAAGTTGTACAAGTTTGGGTAAGTTTTACTAACATTCTTTTCTTCTCTCCTGCTTCATTTGCGTGCGTCATTTTAAAAGCATTACATCTGGCATCTAGTGTATATCACTCAGAAAGGGAATGCTATGCTTAGAGTCTTTGATTCGCCATAAAGAAGAATTTTGTGCTCGTTGACTGATTTAAATCCCTCATATTTAACTCAGTCAAATGGCTACATGAGAGGATAAGTGTATAAGTTTCATAAGAAGATTAGAAGAAGGAAGGAAATGAAGAACACTGCACACAGCACCGTGCAGGGTTACTTTACGGTGCTCACTTCCAATCTTCAATTTCCTCTTCCCCACTCTCCTTTATTTCTGCGGTTTTTTACCTTACGCATGTATCTCAAACATTCCTGTATCTGTTTAAGTTGGAAATGCATGTATCCTCACTTTTATTAAAAAAATGCATGCACCACTGCTGTTGCTGGTAATCGGAGGTGAGGAATTGTCCAAGCGCAGGATTGCGAATACAAACCAGAGGTGTCTGTTTGTTAGCTTCATAGAAATCTTTAGTGGCATGTTGCCGACTCCTTCAATCAGCTTCATACCTTACACTGCGTTCATAATGCTGCGCTAGCTTCTAATGGCTCTTACATGCATTTGTAACCGCTAAATAAACAGCGGCAGCAGCAGACCTACTGGAGTGCACTGTAACACAGAACTCGAGACTATGCCGAACTGGATCGGGCTAGAATCCACTGGAATATCACAGACTACATTAGCCACCTAAGCTAGATTATGGTAGGCTTGAGTAAGTTGGAAAAGATGCAGGTTGACTCGGCCATCTGAACACCTGTGCATGCCTTATCTTCAGCGGCGCTTCCATGCGTTAAAATTAAAGTCAATCTAACACTCTTATTCGGCCTAGTTAATCTACTCGGTACAACTTCATGCCATGTGGAAAGAGGCCTTTCCTTTCTTCCTCTTTAGATATTAAGGATCACAGTGCATGCTCAAAAAATAGGTCTTATGATAACCAGGAATAGAGAAATAGGGCCCACTTTCGCACGCCCCACTCCACCAGCACTTGCTATGTGGTATCCAAAATATAACAATCCAGAGTTGAGAATGTATTAACAGTTGGCATCCAAATGCTACTGCGACCTAAAAATAGACCGAGTATTCCGATTTAATTCATAGCTAATTTGAACGGGAGGAAGGGGGTCCTGATTTTTTAGCAAAGTAGCTTAAGCTGGAGAAATACAATCCTACTGCGTTAGTCGTGCCTTGAACCATTATTGAACCATTGTTTTGTGGTTTCTACAAATAGTACATTTGATTCTCCTCCTGCGACTGTTTTTTTTTTATCCCTTTAGATAATATTTTCCACCAGAGCGGAAAATACTAGGTACACAAGAGCGTCTAGTTCCACATCTACCTGCTCTGTCGCACCCTGTGCGGTCGACAATTGGTTCGCCAGCAACTGTGTCATTACGGTGAGCGCTGATAACGTGAGAGAAGAAGATGTCGTCTGGAAGGATGTCAAGTGTCACCATTCTGCCTGCTCATCTATATCCGACCACTGACTCGTCATAGTCAAGTAGTCAGACAGGTAACCTTCCGATTCCTCATGCCCACCGACGCGACCTCGTCGTCATCGCTCTGCGCCTGTCCCTGTTTGTCTCCGGTGCTATCCTTCGTTTTATTGTCGCGAGTGAGTCTTGAGCGAAGGCAGAAACACGAATGCGTGAATGTGAACAGAGGAAGCTGAGTAAAGAATGAAGGCTGCAATGGGAAGGGAGAGGCACCTAACGGCATGTTTGGTGACGTCGTCGAGAGGTAATGATGTCGTCAGTCGTGCTCGGGAATGCGGTTTGGAGGTTGGTGAGTTGGTGGTGAGGAAGATGGTGGTAGTGAGGTTGGGCGACTTTGATGCCCATTTACACTTACAACAGCGGTTGGAAGAAAGAAGTGCGATGGAGGGAGTGCATGCCAACATGTTTGATGAAGTCGTGAAGAGCTGATGAATTTGTCATCAGTGGATACAGACGGAGTCAGGAAAGGAGCAAGAACAAGGAGGAAGTTGGAGGTAGTGCTGGTGTTAGTTGTAATGGAGGTGGCGGTAGTGTGGTTGGGAGACGTTTACTTGCACCCACAACGACAACTGGAGGAAAGAAGTGCTCAAATCGAGTGTGCGCTGCTACTGCTGCACATGAACGAGTCGCCTCTTGCAAAATATTTATAACGACAGCAGTGCTACTCGTGAGAGAGCATGGGGAACGGATACTCAGCAAACATTACAGCAATTCGACATTTCTTAAATTGCGATCAAACTGCAACACAGTGCATTGACTGTTTTATTGATGGGTCAAATTGAAGTGTTAATAGTTGATCCAATAATGAAAGATGCCCTTGGGGAAGAATGGATGGCGCCATTCACGAAGTAGCGTTTAGTTATGCTTGTAGGCGCGAAAGGAAAAATAACTAGAAATGCCAGATAGCCTATGAGGATGGACATAAGGCGGAAGAAGATGAGCATAAATGTGCCGCAATAATATCAGAGGCTTTGCAGTCCATATAAGCTTCTCGTCGAATTGTTTAAAGATTATTTAAATGAAGCTGATATCATTTACTGGCTTGAAGGGAAGAGGAGGAAGAGAGGAGAAGGGAGTGGGATAGAGTTGAATGAAAGGAAACAGCATAGCACAGCCCAGGTGAGGTGTGAATTAGCGAGGAGGGGATAGTTGGGCTGAGTGGTATGGGATGCTTTTCGTGACTCATCTCCCCCATCTCGCCTTATTTCTGCGCTCAGACATGTGCGAGTTTTTGCACTCTGCATCACAAATCCTCTAATCAGATATTTGAATTTCTAAAAGTACCCATCTAATTCTTTTCAGTCATTTAGATTTTATTTAGCATAAATATAATTCTCGGAGCTTTTAAAGTCCTTTTTGGGCCTCTGCTTTGCTCTTGGTATAAAATGGAGTGTTGATTTTCCAATGCTTCCACATATTTGCAGCTAATCATTAACTTCTCTGTTCTCAGTGACGAATTAGTTCGTACACAACTGAAAAGTTGGATGCTTTTGGGTCATTGTTCCTGCGACTGAGGATGTGGACACTGTCTCGACTTACCAACGCTGTTCGCACGCAAGATAAAACTTTGAATTCTGTAGAACTGCCAAAAAACACTGGCATTGAGGTCAAGTACCTTCCCATTTGGATGGAAGTTCGGTAACTGGTGCGGTTGGCTCGTAAGAGTTTTTGCATTTTGCTGAGTACCTTGTGATGGCTGACCCTGAAGTTGATCAAGAGGATGGCCAAGGAAGAGGTTGGGGGCAAAGAAAGGCTGTGAGTCACCTAAGTGGTTCGTTTGGCTCGCGCTTTTAGCAAAGGGACTACTTTGGGTGTTCACTATTTCATCAAGTTGGAGTTTGCTCTCCTTTGGGCCCTGTCAGTAGTCCAAAGCTCCACTCTATGCAAAATATACATTCCATCCAAGTATTAACCCAGGCTTAACCACAACAGCAACGTTTATTTGCATAGTGTTGCGTTCCTTCTGCTTTGAGCATAGTTTCATTCCGCATTCCATTTAAGTACAATGATGGGACAATATGCTTAGGACGGCGTCATTGCGTTTGCTTCAACATCCTACTAAACAATAGAGAGTGTATAATTTACTCGGAATGCTACTGCTTTTAAAATACGCAACTTAATAATGGTATTTGGTCTTTAATTTCCGCAAAAGAAGTTGCTACTATTAGAAGTTATCAGCGGCTGTGATGATTTTAACAGCTTTTAAACAATAAAGATTAGATGCTTTCCTCTCCTCAAAGTATTTATTGATGCAGATCTGTCTGAGATCTTGTCACCAATATTCCTTTCTGGCAGTCTGGGTTTGAATTTAATATATTAATCCCTTCTCATTTTGTAACAATTAGTAATAAAAAGCATTTGTTGATGATTCTTGGCATTTGGTGTCTGTTATTTTGCGCAAATTTGAAAAGAAAGTGGACCAAGGGGCAGCAACCATAAAGAGACGGTTTGAGAGCTTAACTTCAATCAAATCAAACAATCTCCTCCTCCCCTTTCTCCTCTCTAGCCCTCTCCTTAGATCAAACACTACTAATTGGGCGCATTTCCTGCTAACATCTTTTAAATCATTCTCTTCCCTGACAAGTTTTGCACTTACGGAAAACATTTCGATGCATTCGCCCTGTGTTACGCTTTAGTTACAACCATAGAATGTCAATTTATAGCGTTTGAGTGATAGTAGAGCTATAAAAGAGGCTATACGTCACGTAAATGATTAAGCCTTACATCAAATAAGTGGAATGGCTGCAGTACGGACCCCGAAACGCACTTATCACCAACTACGGCGTTATGGAAAGGTGGAATATAAGCACAGTGCAGTTTTGAAGCAGAAGTACATAAGATGAAAGATTACTTCTCTAACTCAACAACTTTAATCGCTGCTGCCATGCTGTGCACTGAAAAATATCCCTTTCTTGATTACCACTTCAACACCGGTGTCACACAGATGCCTCGCCTTCCTCCTCTTCCCATCTCACTGATCGCAGCAGCGGTAGCATCAGTCAGATCCGCGCACCACACCATTTAATTGATTTAATCGAGAGCTCTACTTTGACCACCTCTCCCCGCAGATGCAAATGGCACTTCTTCAGAAATAAGGCAGCATGCGACTATATGGAGCCGTTCGCGGCATTTTTACGCAAAAGTTGCACAACCAGTTTGTTAGGCCCCAGAGTCCAACCAAAAACGCACGCATCACAAGATTGAAGCTAGCGCTGCATCCTAAACCAAAGCTCTCAACCATTTAATTAGAAACTTATGATTAACAGCTCGTGGCATTGGAGTTACACTAATGGGCCATTAATAAGAATGACCTCATAAAATCGCGGTCGTAAGTGCAATACTCCTTCCTCCCTTCCTTTCTTCTTACTTTATGCAGGAAATTCTGTGGCTGGCGCCGTGGACTCCTAGCGCTTTTCATATACCACTGACAAGCTGCGATGGCTGACACCGGGGCTTAAAGTAAGAGATGGGGAACGAAATGCCTAAATGGTTTGATCCCTTTGGGTCGCCACCATTACGCCATCGTCTTTGGGCAATGTCAGTAGCCCTAAACCTGACTGTATGATACCCTTCACTAGGTCTCCTTCCTCTTCAGGCTAGTCCCAAAATTCTCAAGCTCAAGCACAGGGGCACACTTTCATGTAAAAATATTGCACTTGTCCTGCTTTCTTGCATCCCTTGGACCCTCTCCTCCATTTTAGCCCACACCTCAGGAGACTGTGCACACAGTGGAGCTTGCATTCGGCCGAATCGTCTCCTCGTCATTGCAGTTGCCGTGAGTCGCACTTTTAAGCAAATATTTTGTCAGCCCTACTGCATCAAACAGTTTATTAAGCCGCATCAAGAACAGATGTCGTCCTGTGCTTTAGCACAACCACAATCCTCATGCACACGAACACCCACTAATCGCCATCACCAACGCATATTATGCAGTCGACTCAGAGACCACGCCATCAAATGACACTCTAAACCACCGCAAAAGCCAATGAGCTCGTCATAAACATCAACCACTGCTACTTGATATTAGGCCATATGCATGGCAAGGTAAAGCAGCGAAAAACCAACACTTCTAAAGTAGCCAAGTTGTGCAGTGGACAAAACTTTCTCCGTGCCTTCCACAAGCAAGAAAGCACCCAGTCGTCAGTGTCTAAGCAACATCCTCAGTCGAATGCCACAGAAGGATGAGCAGCAGTGGTGGAGCGAATGCAGACAGGGTTGATCCCACTACTCGTGACCAGTGAGGAGAAATGGATGCGTTAGCAGCACCAATACCTGTTTGGTCTTCATTAAAAGATTATTTCATCGCAATCCGTTTCTTTTACCAGCACACCCTTACTCCTCCCAAGATTAGTCTTGTAATGGCAGCTTGGTATACGTCTCAGGCGGGTGGATTGATCGATGCGTCGATAGCGTAACATAAGCCACTTCTAGTCACGACTTAGGTAGTCTGCCCATCAGTCGCCATGGCTATAATTCCAACGTAAGTAAAAGAAGCCAATGCCAAATCGGTAGTCTTTTAAGCTTGCTGTCCACCAACTGCTGATGAAAAAATGGGTGGGGTGTAAGGTCCGTTTGTGCGTCCATGACATCCCCCTTCACACCCGCCGTGGGTGTAAATCAGGTTTCTCACTATCCAGACCAAAAATGACAAAAAATTTATCATCTTCACATTGGTTTTCAGGTTCAAGCGCGTTAGCGATAATAAAACTCCTCACTACCATTGGGGACTATGAGAGCCGCCTCAGAGTGATGAAACTACCGTCACGCAATTCACCGGCTCGCATTTAGACGGCACACTACCTTACTTCATAACATTCCTTTGCACAATACCGATCGAAAACACTCAACACGAAGAGCGTAAGGCAAGAAGGTGTCAGTTTTAGCATCCTTGAGGATCAGGTGGTGCATAAATCTCAACAAGTTCGTACTTACAAGATAGACGGAAGAGATGATCTAACGCGAAATCTTGTGCCACCGTTGCAGTAAAGCGATAAAGGAAAGAGATGGGGAAGCGGTGAGTTTGAGGGATAGAACTGGCGATCATTAAGTAGATCGATAAACAGAAAACTCGATCATCGGGCAGGCAACTCTACGAAGAGAAGAAGTAACAGATAACCATCTTTGCTCGCCTCTCTACTCGAATTCTTCTGGCCAAATAACCAATCCACGAGAATGCGCATTTTCCTTTTAAAACTACAACTCGACAAACAACTATTAGCCCCTTGGCAAGAGGTTAATGCGGTTACGAATAATTACTACACGACTAAAGAAAGGAGAAGAACCAATCAGAGGTCACCACATCATTGTAGCAACGAGGTAGTTAACGTTACCCTGCACCTTGACTAAACGCCCCAGCTATGAGCGTTTTAGAAGCTATCATCCCAAGGAGACCTTTGTGATGACGATAAGTGCGCGAAGTTTGATGGTCTTGATAAAAGTACTATTCAGAGCTCGATTTGAACAATATAGTGTCGGTTGCATCATTTGTTCTCGCCTTCATAGATGCAATAACAAATGCCGAATGATCTAACGAAATGTCTGGCGGACTTATTAAATCAGATTTGGTCTAATCTAAAACGGTACACTGGTTTTAGAATAAAAGATAACTTTCTTTAGATTTGGAAGACAACATGAAAGGAGCACAAGAGCGACAAGCTTTCTAGTCATAAGTGTGCTTGCTGAGACATGCCCAGTTGATGCACCGATGCGTGGTGAATTAACTACTGATATGAATTAGAGTTAAAACCATTAAATTGGAGGCAGGAATTACATTTCACTGCGGATAATTGCACGAGATACGACGCGATTATTGCACCACGCGTTCAACCTCGAGTATGCTTCCACGACTAGCAGCAGCGCCATAGTGTTAAAGTACGCGAAACCAAGTGTTGAAATTCTGCAATAAGGTTACCAATCAAATCAGCGGATCAGCGCCCAGTTTAATAGTGATTTAGGTTCCACACCAAGCACTGTTTGCAGCAGAATAATTACTACTTCAGCTTGTGCTTTTTGAATCACGCTTGCTGATGCTGCAGAGGATGCGGTTTAATCGATTGGTGGAAAAGAGCGTACTCAAGTACTCTTGCAGAAGCTGCTGCGACTGTATCCGCACTAGATCCCATAAGCATGGTCGATTTTGCCTAAATAAATGGTAGAGCAAAATTTAATGACGCAAGTGTCACGATGCAATTGTAAAATGACATAAAGAAGTGGAAATGAAATTCAAACGCGCTCAAGCAATTCACTAGGTGATTTTTGAAGGAAGGCTTGATTATTATCGAAGCTAATCTGATGCAATGAAAAAGCAAACAACTTCATATGCATCCCTGATCCAGCATCATCCCCAAGGCTAGGATGGGCAAATATTCTGATATTTTCTTCATGTTTCTTTTAACAACTCACACCTCTTTATATGATGTCTCAGCTCTACTGTGATCAGTGGAAAGCGCTGCATAGCTGCAGACAAACCACATTAAACGACGACCTATAAATGACCAAAATCTAATCCACGAAGAAGTAAAATCATTTTAAGAAATGTTTGTCCAAAGGGCGAATCTGTACAAATTTTAGCGCAACTATATTTACAATACTGTGTAAAAGCAGGCGCATGTTTGCTCACAGTTGGTTTTAAAAATTTATAAAAGCAACTTTTAATTGCAATCATAAATTCAATTATTCAAAACAGAAAAAAATGTTTATTTAAGGATGCTAAATCGTTAAACAATATTGTGGAACAACAATTTATATAATGAGAAGGAAAACAAAACAATGCATATCAATGTGGCAACCCGACGCACTCTGTAAGACAAAAGGAGATAGAGTTGTAATACTTGGTACGTTCGGACTGCCGGTTTCGGTCTCAGCTCCACTCCCTCTGTATAGTGAATACATATTCTGCCCTGGTATTGTGCTTTCCTTTACCCTCATGGGAGTCTCGGGATGCTACAATAATAGCTAGGCTGAATTCCTGCACTTGGCTTACCAGTGGGTCAATGCGAATTGGTCAACCAAGTGCGCGCTACGTAGGCTGACCCTTAACTAACCTCCCGCGTTGATCAGCACAACGCATCCAGAAATGAAATGAAAACATATTTGCCTATCAAAAATGCAATAAACAAAGTCCTTACTCAATACCGTCACTCGGTAGTGATTAAACAACAAATCGAATCGTAAGAAAGTGAGAGAAGCGGATATGATTCGACCTTATGTGCCAGACCAGCAGCAATACAGCATGAGCGATTATGACTGCGTCATTTTGTATCTTGATTACTCGGATATAGAAAGTCAGAATTGTGGACACCTAATTGCCCTAGGTGATATTATTAAGCCTGAGCAAACACTTGCTGTGACTGGCATGATGTGGGGAACGATGCATCCTTTTCCGAATATGGACTGCATGCAGAAGACGTTCCAAGCCTTGGGTGGCTTTCACTTTCCGTCTTTCTCCAAGTTTCCTCGCAGATGGCGCATTTGGTGTAACAGGCGACAGAACAAATTTATGATCAATTATGCAGAGATAATTCGCTTGGCTTGTCTCCATGTCATATGGAGTAGAACATACCGCGCTTAAAAATTTTTATGACGACCAGATCTATGACGGCATTGTGCGAACTGTTGAACAGCTTCCATAATAGATATTAAAAGGCGATGCACATTAAATTTTATGGACTTCATTCATGCAATAAGTGATTTCGGAACAGAACCGTAGGTGCTTTGTACTTGTCAAGCGATGAGTAAAATATTGGTATCATATCTTTCTGTTTATGAAGGGTGTCTTTTCATAGGCCAAATTTGAGCCATTCACCTAGCATGGCCAGTTATTCCTCCTATTCATCGCATAAATCATTCCCTGCGTATAAGCATAATAGTCTTTTTAGGCGGTAATAATAATTACTAATTGCAATTCTAACGCACACATGGTTGTTCGCTTATGTCATATGCCAAATAGTCCGTTACACTAAATGCTTGATTTTACGCAAGACATGGTCGACTGTCTCTTTTCCTGCAGACCGCCAAATCTGCTGACATTTTCTTTGCAGCCATGAAGACAGCCTTCTTTTCCCAACTTCGCTACTTCATTCCTTACATGTATGGAGCAAATATAATCACAATGCGGTCGCGCACTGTTATTAGTCACAATGGTGCCCTCGTGTATTGCTCTGTGGCCATCACGTAAAATAAAATTGATATTAGATTAAACATCACATGGGCCCCTGTGAGCGCGCTGAGTACTTGGTACTTGCGCTCTAGTAACACATTTTCCTTTGAATTAAAATATGATAGTGACAAATACATGCAATTTCTTGTTATATCTTTTTCTCCTCCTTTGCTCTTAGGCGCATATTGGAAGGGAACTGAGCCCGTAGGACATGATTTGCTCATCATTGCGCAGTTAAGGACTTTAGATGTTGGCGCTGCATCCTTTTATAAGACACAGCATGAATAGTTGAGCACGCAAAAGTGTCGTTCAGTTTCATATGTGCTGTTGTATGAAGACTTTGATGCTGCGTAAGATGCTTTCACTGGAGTTTATTAAGTTGCTGCATCATGATCCGATTGCAAGGGTAAATTATTTATCAGGACACAGGACACTGTCGAAAGTGTAGCGTTCACCATGAGAATTTTCATCGCTTCATCGCAGCCGGCTCGTCTTGCGATGGTGAGATTATCTTACTTTACCGCATATTTCTCGCCGGTCCAGTGGAAGCTACTCCCAACCTAGCATTGTGTTTATTTACAATTTGCCACCAACACATGTGATAGTCAACATTTTACTTTGTGGTCAACTCTTTTGCCTGTGTTAAGAATAAAATTGGAGGATTTGTTTGCGTTGTGCGTTTAATCATTGGTTTGGCAGTGCTAAAGCTTTTCGACGCGTTTAGTTATCAACTTGCTGAATCACTTTGTCTTGCGCTTATATGCTTCTTGGTTGCTTACGATTTTCCTAGGTAGGTAGTGCTATTCATATGCAGACATATATTTCGGGTGACAAGTGAGCAGTCAAGATCAATTCACGACCCTGCGAACCTCTTGAACTCACTATAGTAACAAGTTTGAATAGCCATCAAACACTTTATCTGGAGTTGGAAGAAGTGCGACAGAGGAGAGAGGAAGTGCATGCAAACTTAAAACGCTCACCTTTTTAGTGCAATACCAGCCCTAAATCTGTAAGAACCACTCTATATTTAATGACATTGGGGTCGGACTCAAGATATGACTGCGAATGTGGTGAAACATTGTCGACTCATTTGGAGGTAGCGACCGTTGGGCTAATATGTGCTTGCTAGCTTACCGAGAAACTCTCTTGAGTGAGCAAATGCTCCGTGTAAGGGCCAGAGGCTCTAATCGTGTGCTACTTGGCAAGCTGATAATTTTTGCGGGCACCCATTGAATCGCTGCCATACGGAATTCGGAAACAGTACTTTGGTAGTAGTGCTGTCGCATAAATTTACGTGCATGTATATTTCCTCATTGCTGACCTTGGCTTTTCCCCATGACCGATTTAATCTCCCAACCGTGGATGAATCCCCACACGTTCTGGATTGGTGTCGATCTACTGACTTGGGTGATATGTTTGGCATTAAACTTCACCTTGATTAAGATTGTTCCTCTGCATATCACTCCACTTCCAGCCCGGGACCTCTTTCCTGAGGTGACAGCTGAGCTAAACTCTAAATTTTGCCACTGACAACGAAGATGACTGCACACTTGACGCAACGTTCCAGTTCCATGCTTGTTTCGGTAAAATTGTTAATGAATGGTTAAATTCATTACGGTGCGGCAATTCTCGCGTACAAGACGTCGTAGACAGATAACGCAATCCATCGGTGCAAGTTAAGAGTGCAGATGTGTGGAGGAAGGAACCTGACAAATTGTAAGTGTGTACAATGATGCGCACGTCTGTTAACACTGCATTGCATTATGTGTTCTAAATCTATCTAGTTTAATTTGGTATGCCCCTGCGGCATTAGGTGTAGGCGTTTATATCTGCGGCAGGTACTGCCGATGGGACTAAAATCACACTTGGATGACTTACGGATAACTGTACCTTTGTTGGAGCTGCTTTTACCTATCCCTTGTGTAATACACTTGCTTGTGCAGATCTTGAGTAAGCGTTTGTGTCATTAATGGTGCCCATTAAATGTTAGCAAGTCTAGTGTTTGTGCTCATTAGCCTCTAATCACACCCTCGGCCAAACTCTCAATTTCACAACTGACTAGGCCACTTGTTTCGTTTTTTGCTAAAGTGCATGTATGCAAAAATTTCTAATGAATACGAGTGGAAGAAGTCGTCACAGTGCTCACTTTAACGTTCTGCCGCCACTGTTAGCTGATGAAACATACTGAACGTTGACAAGGGTGATGCATTAATCAGCGCCTCATTCCGTGCGATTGTCCGCAGTGGAACGTAAAACCTACATCCAAATAATATTTACTTTTAAATCATACTAGTGGTTGATGCATCATGCATTGGTGTATCAGTTAAGCATATTTCAGCAAATGAATTGTTGTTGTCTTCTAAATTTGAATAAACCTTCTTTTTTTAGAATCTGTCTGCATTTTATGCTTATTCGAGTTTTATGAAGTCACAAGACAAGTTTTCGATTCAGTTGACGGTTTTTATTGTGCCCATGAAGGTTGAAATATTTAGGATGTAAAAGGTACTACATTGTTTACATTCAAAATTAATTTGAAATTTTATCAAAGCTGTCAAACTCGATGTAGTTTATCTTCATAGGACGCCTCTTGGGACGATTGCTTCTGAATTGCCCATGAATGCGACTTTCAATTAAGATGCAGTGTTGTTTTTGCTGCCTTGAAGGAGGTACTCTAATCAACTCTGCGTGAACTTCTTAACTGTATTGCTCTTTTGCCGTAGACCAAAACTAGTTGATGGGACGTAGAGACCTAGATGAGATGTGGATTTGATCCCGCCTGCATTCTTATGCATAGCAGGTATTAAGATTCCTTCATTTTTGTATTTTATGTGAACATTTAGCTGGTAGATAAGAGTAGATAGGCAGTCACCAACCTACATGACGGTTTCTTGCCTTGTCTGCCAAACTCACTTCCCTTCACAACGGCGGCAGAATAAGATATTGTATTGGATCGTTTGCCCAGTCCTGTCCAATGTGTGTGGGCCAGTCGAGATTTCTACGGCTTCGACAGATTCATGCAAAACTCGATTATGCTAAAACTGACACCTCCATGCCTTATTCTCTTCGTAGCGAGTGTTTTAGTTCGCTATTGTTTTATTTCGATTCCATCAATGCTGCTACGGGCGCCTAAGTTCAAGGTCACCTTGATTCTGTTCAGACTGCCAACCAGACAATGAATGAAGAAATGGAAATTTCACTAGAGGTGTCTTTATCGGCTTAACAAATGAGCAAATAATCAGCGGGCGGTAGTTATGGTACTGGCGTCTAGGAGGCAGAAGCTGCCTCATTCTGAGTCTGTGTGGTAGGAATTAAGTCACAGATAAATGTGGCAATTGATTAACCAGGATCTTTGAATGGGCAGCAGTACGTCGAGAGTACCTCTCTGTTTGAAATGAACAAATCGAGGAGAAAATCGAGTGGAGGTGAGCGCTTCAATTCACTACCCCTTTCTGGAGGACACAGATCACACACTTCTGGGTGAAATGCATCACACAACGACTGCGAAGCACAAGCTTTGCGTCTACGTTAGAACATGACCGTTTGCTACACAAAGATTGCTCAGCTTACATGACATTGTTGCGCAACTGTTCACCATCCAGCTTAAATGTCTTGGCTAGGTTTAGCCACCACGTTACCCATGAAAACAAAACTGCACATCTACCAGTGGTTGACGTCGTCGTATGGTATTTTTACTAATTAGGAAAGAAAATAACTCATAAAGGAAATCTGGAAGTCGACAATGAGGATGTTAGTGATTTACTTGTTAATAATCGTTTTGGCTTATCACTAAAGCAGTCAATACACCACACGCTGCAATTTACTCACACTTTTAGAGGTGCCGGATTGCTGTAAAGTTGCTCGCAGATTCAACGAAAAGCTAAGCAAGAGACACGGTCAAGTGCGAAAGTGAGCGAATTCAGCCAGATGCATGATTAGAGGCCAATGAACACAAGCAGTAGACTTGCTAATCATTAATGGGCACCAGTAGTGTCACAAACGCTCACTCAAGATCCGTGCAAATATGTGGGCCACACAATAAACAGATAGGTAAAAAGTGGCTCTAACGAGGGTGCAGTTGGCCGTAAGTCACCAAAGCGTGATTTCTATCCGATCGACAGTACCTGCTGCAGGTACAAAAGGCTATACTTGATGAAGGGGACGCATGCCTAATCAAAATATATAAACGAAAAGTGCAAAATATAATGCAATGCTAACAGATGTGTCATGATTATGAGGAATTACAATTTGGGCGAGTTTCTGCCTCTGTATATTCAAGCCCTCAACTCACGCCAACGACTGGTGGTTCCTGTCCATAATGGCATGAACGTGGAAATTACCGCGTCACGCAGCAGTTAGCCGACTTCCAACAATCTTACCAGCGAAGGCATTTGACTGGTGCACTGCGCCACGTATTCTCTCGTTTCCGTTTACAGTGGCCAAGTTCAATGCTCTAGCTCTTGTATCACCCTAGCCAAGGGATTCCGAACCAAAACGCGTCTCCTTGCCTAGAGAAACAGTCCCAATCGTGATCAATTTCTATGATAAACCTACCAATCAAATCAGCAGATTGACGCCTAGTCTAAGGGTAGTGTGGGCTGCACATCAGCATCGCGTTCCCAACAGAATCTTTGCTACCTCGACCCATGTTTCTACTAATCATACTTGCTCATGTCGTAGAGGAGGCGATTCCGTCCATCGATGGAAAGGAGTGTGCATAAGCCCCAGTTTGGAAAATGGTACAATTGCACTTGTGCTAGATCCCATAGACACGATAGGTTCTGCCTAATTAAGTAGTGGAACAGCCTGAATGACACAACTGGCACGATGTAAATGTGGGAAGACAGGAAAGGCGAATAACTGCGTTTTCTCTCATTAAGCATCCACATTGAAGACAGCAAGAACGAAACATGCATCAAAAGCACTCGCAAAATGATAAATGTTCATGTCTGGGTGAATTGCAAACAAGAAGGTTCAATTTCAAATCCTGTTTCCTTCAATTACCCCCGAAGCTTATCTGCTGCATCAGCAGAAACAGACACATTCACATTTGTTTTCAATTCAACACCATCACGAGTACCAAAAAGACCAATGTTTTCCTAGTTTCTCTGTAACTTCCAGAAGCTTAAGCTTCTTTATCCAAGGTCCTAGCTTTAGCATGATCAGTAAGGAGCAGCATGTACCCACAGACAAAACACATGCATCAAGCGATGATCTTCAAATTGACAGATCATTTTGTCCGTATAAGATTAAAATCGTTTAGCTCAAATTTTGCACGAATAACAAAACTGCACAAATTTAAGCGTAAACATATCTGAAATGCTTTTAAACATGCTATTGCAAGCATATTTATAATCAACATTCAAAAATATGCGAAAGCAGCTTGTAAGTGTCTTTATACATTTTTGATTCAAAAGAGGAAAATGCTTCAATACGATATTTTCGTTTTAAGGTAACGTTTAAACGATCTTAAAATCGAACTGAGAAACATAAGCCGTTATTCGCCACTGTGATATCTCGAAACTCTCTTTTACACAAATAGTGCAAAAGCCCTCAGACAAAATATTGGCATTTGGTAGACCAAAAAGGACCACGACATCTAGCGCAATCCACAGCCCAGCTTATCCATCCAGTGCAAAGTGGTCAATTAAGTGCGCGTAACCGAGACCGAGACATAACCGGCATCTTGCGTCAGTAATCACAAGGTATTACTCATGAACGAATGGTGCCGATCAGACTCGCGACTCTAAACGCTCCTTTCTCTCGCACTCCCGTTGGATTTACCATGACTATACATCCATAGTTTTAAATTGTCCCTTATATGGAGACCACGTATTAATGGCAGGATACTCATCGAGGATGCAGCTAATGAGGCGGCCCTCTTCAACCAATTTGCTCCCCGGTTTATAAAGAACTCCGGCTCTCCTACTACAACTCTCTACCTATCGCTGCTTACAACGCACCACCTCTTTTGGAGGACTCCATTCTTACGTGCCCGCATGAATAACCAAGAATGATAGAGATAAATTGGACAAATTGTCTCCACCTGAGATTAAAGTTTATGCCGAGTTAACATCCTGCGTTAACTGCCTAATTTTGCTCGCCCCGATCGACACACGTTGGGCACTTTAATACATCTTCTCTCTCAAATCGAGGTGCTTGCTTCAATCCAAAAGATGGGAATAATGTAGAGAGTCACGGAAGCAAAAATGGAGTTAGATATGTGGTTGTGAGTTATTTAGCGGGTGCTGGATTGTTAGTGATGTGTCGAGTTGAAACCAATTGGACAGTAAACGACTTACCGAAGGAAAGCCTACTTCGTTCAGTATGGGACCGTATATCCTGCCGTCTAAAAGGACAAGTTTAAAAAAGACATTGAGGTGCGCTCAAGTATATCCACACACACACGTTTCCCATTTAATACGACTCTCCAAAAGAACAAAATAGGAAGTGGGCAATGGCACACAAGCGCAACCTTAGGACAGGCAGTAAAATAGAAGCCGATGCACATAGTGAACAGAGTGTGGGTAGTCTCAAGAGGGGTGACGCATTCTTACTAGTCATTGTAGGGCGCCTGGCTGAGGCAATCTCTAGAAGGTGAGAAAAGGGGTTGGTAGTGAGATAGGAATGTAAGAGTTCCGCCGGCCTGCAAATTTCAAAGTCGGAACAGTGCGCTCAACTTCGCTCTTGAATAGCAAGTGTTGGGGTTGGAGGTGGGACCAAGGCTGGACAGTAAAAAAGATGGAAACGGAAAGTATTTGGCGATCCAAGCTAAGCTATGCTGACACAAGTGTAAGTCCTCAGTAAATTGCGATTTAGTCACATTTAGTCTAGCCTGTGCTAACATGCTCTAGGCTATGAATCTTGGCACTATTTGCTTATGTTATAATCAAAGGTGCTATTGGTGGGGGGGTGAAGTGGACTTACTAGGAGGTCGCTAGCAGAGAATGAGGTGGAGGAGGAGGAGGCGGGGGCGACTCGAGGTTGAGTTTGAAGGAGGTGAAGGTAAGAGATGCGCAAGGGAGGCGGAGGAACATGCGATCCTCATGGTGCTAAAGTGGAAAGGGTGGGCTAAATGCGTGAAGAATACGCGGCGGACCATAATGCAAGACGCAATACTTGAAAGTACATCTAGCGTAGTGGGAGACAAAGACACTCATAAAAGATGGAGCGCAGTAGGGTGTAAGAGAGAAGGGGTAAACAAGTGTGCCTCCACCCTTCCATTTCGAGAACGTCATCACACCCAGTTCTTGCGCGCAAACTATGATCCATAATACCTAAGAGGAGGGAAGGGAAGGCCTCATTTCACATGGTATGGAGTTGTGCCTGGTTGACTAGGCGGGCCAAATAAGATGCTGTGGTTGACTTGAAGGTTGACGCATGAAGGCTCCTCTGAAGATGAGGTAGCGTCAACTCGCATCTTTCCTTAATTGTCCAAGCCTGCCATATTCTATCTTAGGTGACTTATCCACTCTGTGGTATTACGGTGAAAACTAGTCCAATCTAGTTAGGCATAGTCTTGAGTACCGTGCTGCAGCGCTTCCACAATTTGACATGGATATGGGGCAAGTTGGTGCGTGTTCGCAATCCTACGCTTGCCTCTTATCACGACAGATACTAGCAGCACATATATTTTTTCCGTATGCGTAACGAAACATGCCTCATTAGCTGAAGGAGACAGAGGGGTGGCTGAGATAGAGGCGATGTGATGCGAATCTATGGGAATGAGAGGCGAGACGTTTGGGAATGAGAAAGGGGGATTGGGGTTAAGCACCCTAGGAAGATTTGCAGCACTCACTCATCTAGCCGTTTGGCTGGGCTAAACATGAAGAAATCAACTTAGTAGAGGGATTTAATCCCTTTTTTAAATGGCACATTCAATAAGGCTAAACGCAGCTTTCCTTTTCTTTTTTTTGATGTACACTAAATATTAGATGCGATATTATCAAATTGACGCACGCAAATTTCGCAAAAGAAAAGAATAGGAAGATGGCATAAGGAAAGGAAGAGGGATTGGCAGCAAAACCTACCTCAAATTTCTACCATATTTGACTGTTGTAATCCTTTGAGGTCCCGAGAACTTCGAGTTGGGGGATTGAGAATGACAAGCCGATGGAGGCGACGGAAGCAGCGGATAAAGAGAGGCCGAAGGCAGGGAGGAACCGAAGCGGAAGGGAAGCACTGGCAAAATAACACGCAGCGGAGCATGTCTGGAGGTTGGCTGTGTGCTTGACCTCTTTGAGCCTGACACGTGTAAATCGATCAGTTGCACGTGCCGCGTGGTGGCTCCCAATGTCGACTAATGCGGGCTTGAGACACCATTCTTTGTCGATGGTTTTGCAAGAGCAGACATCACTCGCCTTTGCTTTCCACCTTAGGCGATTTGCTTGCAACATCGTGGATGCAAAGGAAAAGATACCGATGTTCCTTGATATTCCTCTCTGATGCTGACCTTTGAGTCGGTAACCGTTTGGGGATTCAGGTACCTCTCTACCCCACCGCGAGATGCCTACCCTAATCAAAATGAAGAAAAACCGCGACGGGCAGCGAAATTAGGCCAAGGGAAGCGGATAGAAGAATAATGATGGCTGGATGAGGATAGACTGAAGAGGCAACACCTTTAATTCAATCCAGCTTTCACGCGGCCTTTTGGCTGGTGTGCTCTTCAATGTTAGGAGGAACACTGAGGCATAGTGCGCTGATGGAAATGGTATACGTGCGCAATCCAAAAGGACGTCTCGAGCGGTAGCGTTGACGACTCTTTCACCGATTTTGCAAAAACAGGCCATCTTGACTAACGATGGCTTGGGTTCGACTGACGGATACCACCTTGCTACTTGAAAACCTCTCTCCACAAGAAATGACTATGGATTAGTACGTTTTAATCTGTCAATCATTGCCACGCTCTGCTCTTCTAATAAAATTTTCCTCAACATACCATGACCCTAAATTGTCAATGCTCTACCTTGCAAGTTAGCCAGACTAATGCTAGATTTCCCTCGTGCACAAATCTATCATAACGTTGGATGATGTCCCTCTCAGCCATATTCATTTACAGTATCAGCCGATTGTCTTCGAACTTAACGATAGTTTACCCGGCGGACATGAAGCGATCATGGAAGGTGCGAACTTATGCATACAAACATTGGTTTTTAAAATGGCTTAGCTCTCATGCACAATAAGGTAAACAAATAATAATTCTTTGTGCAACAAAAGATCGTCAATGATTTAAGGCACTCGCAGGCTGATCTGCAATATCTTCCGATCTGGCGATGTGTTATCGGCTTATATATGCAACAATCAACTAGCCCATGCTGAAATTATTTTTCACTCACCAAGCCGTGTAATCGTTCGCAGTTTAACTCGCCTTTGGTCAAGTGGATCAGCGAATGAGCCAACCGACTGGGCAGATGACCGGTACGCAACGAGTACGCAGCAGGTGGTCCTATCGATTGTATTGATCCATTGGGACTAAAGCTACTTTCTCTCTGCCAGGCCTACTTGGAAATGCCTGTAATGCTGCTTGACGAAGGTGGAAACTACCAAAGAAGTGCGATCGCCACCCCGCAATTTTACCTTTGCATAGTGGCACGTTAGTTGAATGAAGTCGACCTAATCTATCTCTAACCTGCGGCGATACGTATTTAAAATCGAGTGGGTTTTGTGGTTAATGCCAGTTGTAACACTGAACATCGTTCATGCTAAGATGAGAGGGCAGTAAACTGAAGATCCAAATGTCCTGCTTCGAGCCCGAGTAGCGGCAAATTCACAATTGCACTCTTGCTACCCGTCTCTTCCTTTCCATTCGCCTCTACGCATGCGGATATGCTGGGAATTGAGCCAATGCGAGGGCGATTAGAGTAAAACAAAGAAGGTTGGTCATGACGTCTGCATGGAGAGCAGCAAACACTACTACGATGCAGGTGAGGATTAAGCTCACGCAAGCATATCCATTGAAAAATAATCCTTCGCCTTCGTCATCCGGCTACTGCATGTCAACCAACAGAGGCTGAAGTGTCTGCATTAATTAATGGACAACGAAACGGATTGTCAAATCACTACGTGTCACCTTCTGGCAAACAAATAAATTGTCAAGTTGTGAAAATATTTAGACAGTTATGACTAGCGCAAAGACAATAATGACACTTTCTGTATTGTCGCAGGAAGTAGCTGCAGCAAAATTGTTTCTGCTCGAACAAACCTGAATAAACAATTCTTAAGTACTTCCCTTATGACTACATTCTAAGAAGTGTTTGTCACTTTGAGCGAGCAATGTTCTGCAAACCAACTCGTCTGCGCTCCAAAAAATGAAGGAAATCTATTTAAAAAACCGATACTATGACCTTTACATGCTTCCATACCCACAAACGGCGAGCATATTATTGGCCATGAAGACACCTTACTAATGCTAGTTAAGTAACACAACCTGCGGCCTGAGTCTGCGCACGCTGATTTGGATGATCAAGTTACAAAGCAAGTCCTTATTTCCCTATTAACTGTGCATGATTTCGCCACCGATCCAACAAAAGCACTGGCTTCAAACGTCGACATAACAGAACCGTTGAGATCCGAGTCTGTCTGTCGACGCTGGAGGGAGAAAACCAATGACTTAATCAGCGATAGCTTTATGATCTCGGCACGACTTGCGCAAAAATTACTCAGGATTTGATTTTGCGTTTTTTGCCTTTATAAATGTGTGATGTGGGTGAGTGTATATGCTCCACATTTAGGGTAATAAGCAACCAAATCGCTCTGATCCTCATTCGAGAACTTTATGACGAAGGGGTTGAGCATCTAGACATGTGCGATTTCAAACCAAAGACTTCGCACACGGTTAATAATAAAGCTTACACTAATAAGACTAGCAGCATTTGATGAAAAATTCGTTTTTATAAGGTAAAATATGGTAGAACTTTATTGCTTTCTTCATTTTTAATTTCAACATTAATATGTTTTGTCAAAATTCGCCTTGCTGTAAACACAGCAATGGTCTGTTTTAGAAGTTTACCGATATCAAGTGTTACAAAGCTAAGGAAAAGGAAAACATGTACCATTAATAGGCACGCGATGTGTGACATAGCAAAAGCTCCGTGGAGCAACCTTGCAACGAGTGCAAAGGATTTGTAGCCATTTATACATATGGAGAAGTTTCTAAAACCTCCTCCCACAAGTCCTTGGACATGGACCCTCATGGCATGAGCAAGTCCCAGCTCGGACCCTCTGCTGCTACCGATTGTGCTGACTTATAAATGCTGCTAATTGTTTGAGCGTGGCTAGCACATACGGGCAGCACCATGCACTCTAGTGCACAATTTTATTAATCTTTAGAGTGCTTAGAAGTTCGCTAGTAATATTGCCCAATATTACTCGGGTGCGCTTTTCTTATTACCATGGACTCTTGCGAACACAAGCAATGTGTAAATGCATCCGATGAATTATAGGTGACCTGCAAAGGAAACAATTGATTTTTAAATAAATGTGCCCACTGATTAACAAAAAGGGAGGGAACAAGAAGTGTGATCCCCGCTGATGCATCAGACAGACTGCAACTTTAGGTGTGCACTATGGAAGTTTTAGGTTTGAGTAAATGATTCCTCGTGCAGGTATGTTCCAGCCGACTGTGTGACGAAAGTGTGTTCTCACCACGGAATGTAAACCTGACGCCTGTTTTGCGATACTGTACCATGAAAACAAGATGTATTTCGGCTTGGCAAAAAGTGATTCTTTGTACGCAAATAAAGTGTGGCCAACTCGTACTTGGTCTTTGCACAAACAAATTTACTAGTTGCAATCGCACACATCTGTCATGCGTGAATAGTCTACCAAATGTGCATTGGCTCCTAAAAGGCTTGCACAAGGGATCTCTTGAAAGAACCAAAACTCTTGAAATGACATGGACGTCAAAGAGCGAGTCTTTTAGGAGCGTGTGCGCATTCTCACAGATGCACGGTACTAAAACCATCTAGTATAGATGTTCAGTTGTGAAGACAAACACGCTGTGTCCTAGCAAGGTGGAGTGTGAAGTTTGTATTCGCCAAAGTACCATTCTGAACATTTTATGCAAGGCCTTGTTACAAGGCAAATGGGGATATTTGTAAACCCTGCATCACACAAATACATTCGGTATGCACTGATAGCATTTGTTCCGTAAATGTTGGAGAAGTGTGCTGGCTAGGCAACGACAAAGTAGACTAATATGGATCAAAACTAACCAAAATTTTACTCTCAATTGATTTTTTGATTGACAAAGTAGAAGAGCGATGCATTTGCTCTAATTTTCAGATCTTATGAGACATAATCGCCTTCAGTTTTTACTCTTCCTCCCAAATGCAGTACAAAAACCATCAAACCTACCTTGATTTTTAACCACTTTAAATTCCTACTTCCGTGTTGTTTAATAAAATACCCGATAAGTGACAGAAATAACACCTAGCTTTCTATCCATCTATTTGCCTGGTAGCATTTCCAACGTGTTTTTTCTGTTTTAAAGTGTTTCTTTTTCATAAAAATACGTCCTCCTTTCTTCAAATACTGATGCCTATGCGTTTTGCATCTAAAAATACTTCTATGCAAAGCCTGGAATTTCAAGCCGGCATTAGAATTTTATTAGCGAACAGAAAATAGGTTGATTAGCCCTGCTTTGTTCTCACTCATGAGCCTGGGCCAAAGGCCACCTAGATTGATGCTTTATCCCAAAGTTACGACTATGCAAACTGATGGCTTGACAGAATCTATGAAATAACCTTATGCATTTGAGTAGAGCTCAGCCAACCGTGATGCAAACTGCACTTAAACACCAAGTTTTGTTGAGCGTGATGTCTGCTTAGTGTTAATAAACAAAAAAGGATGAATCAAGACTGATGTGACGTCTGAAGCCGGTGAGACTTGGTCTATAATACCTATAGTTTTTGATGGAAGGCAATGCTAAATTCTAGCTATAGCAACTAATAGGCGATGGAGGGAGAAACCGAGGGCCGCCTATCAATCTATTAGCTTGCAGACAGAACGCTGTTTAAGTAGTAAAGGGCATTGATGCGCATAAAGGAGAGCAGCGGCTTCGTCGTAGCTTGCACAGAAATAAGTAAGAGGTAGAATTCATTGCATAATATCTCGTGCAAGCGTTGCGTATGCCTAACAGGGATATTCTAGGAGTAACAGTGAGAGATGTTGGTAAAGCGAGGCCGAATCTTACTTATCTTCTTAAAATGTACTAGTTCAAGTTCTTTGCGCACGGATTGTGTGCACGATGCAAACGTATGCGCAATATCTCTGACCACGATTATGCGAAATTCTGTCACCGCGTCCTCAACGGTATCTTCACTCAATGACAAGCATTAAAGGCTTTCACTTAAGTGCATTAAAGTCGACCTTCAATGTTAGGGACTGGAGCGATGCTGTTCTTGGTCATCAGATGCACTCAACCACCTGGCTTTCAATTTCTTGTAGAGCAGTTCACGTCATTGAATCATAACACATTTACCAAGTAAGCTAAATATATTACCCTTCACTCAGTCGCCAAATCGACATCTTAACCCTACAAGGCAAATTAGATTGAGCGCCGTTCACATCAACTCAAATCCTAAATTTATGAAAGGAATTTTGCAATTACCCTAATGTTTTTGACTGTGAAAATCGCTGTCATTTTATTTTCCTAACCTTTTTCGAGAGAAATTCAATCAAGCCTTTATCTGTTCCTAACTCTTTAGCATCAGACATTTTCCAAAAGAAACTGAGGTTCATGCAAAATCAACATAATCCGAAGGAGCCTTAATGATACCACGAAAACATTTGAAATTGAGAACTGACTGCTGTCGTAAACTTGACTCAACGTATCTCTGCAATAGAACTTCAAGTTCTTACAGGTTTCATCAGTATTAGTGTCATTTGCATAGGGATTCTTTAGGTTGTCATAGCTATCCCAATTGTCACATATACGTGGTGACTGTAATTTCGCCAACGCTTCAGCCTAAAAATGCATTTTAAAAACAACGTTAGATACCTCTCAGTTTTTAGTAGTGACACTTAACTCGATGAATTCAATGGGGCACATAAAAAGGCCCAGTATACGCCAATGAAGTTATGAATTGTGGTAGTATGACATTTTACTAAGGCAAGCTTTGGTAATGATTGTAATACATGCTGCCATTAATCGCTATCCATGGTTGCGGAACACAAAACTTTTCCTGTTAGGGTATAATTGACGGCAAGCGGTTTTCGCTTTATTGCTATGAGAGAACTTTGCACTTTGTCCAGATGGCGTCCCTTCAGTCAAGGTAATTGCGTGTCCAGGAGAGACCAGTGGCTGATCTATTCATTCTTCGAAGCTAAAGACGCTGTTTAAGGATGGATTGTGTAGGACCTATAAGTTAGCAGCATAGCAGACCTTTGTTGGATCTGTAGACTACAATAATTAAGCATGGGGATTTCTCGTCGATTATACCCCAAATTCATGTTGTAATTCTCATCGTTTTTAAGCGACGATGACGGTTACTTAAATTGGAACTGACAGTGTACAAGAGGGCTTCTTGTCTGGAAAACACTGCAAAACAGAAAGAAACGCATCTGACTATCGAGTTTGCTATCATATGCAAGTATCCGACTGCTCTTCATCAAAGCCATCCGGTCGCCATGCTGGACTTGATCATCTCTTCTGCTGTGGGCTTATAGATGAATACAAGAAATCTATAGTATTACAGAACTGTGTCGGCGGTTGCCTGTGCCCTTGGTGATGCTTGGAAGCCTCGACCACAAACAAACTAACTACTACAACATTTTCCGTATTTGTTGAAATTGGTCTGCGGGGGAGCTTATTCACATTATCATGCATATGCGCTTTACTGCATTGACCGCAAAATCAGGTTTTCGTATGCATTCATACTAGCGCCTAACTGAACGGCCAGCCTCATTTTGTGTTTTAGCTAGAAAAATACTTGACTATCCATGCTCATTATAAACTTCCTTGCCATTAGGAGCAGTCGGACAGCTGGCTTTGCCAGCAATCTAATTTCCTTCTCTTGCTATTGCATTCATGCTTCTGAACTTGGTTGTTATGTGACACAAATTTGGCATGCATTCATTTGCAGTCCATGATGGCTAGGAATGCGCCATGTTAGATTCGTTAAAAGATTGTTTAGGTTTGAAATAGAACAGTTGATAGATAACGATGCCAGTTTTAGTTTTGGTGTAAGTTAAGCCAACTAAAACAAATAGTCTAAGGAAACTTGATGGATTTCCCTGTCATGCAGGCACTATCTACAGACGGGTTGTGCTATCCTAGTGAAAATTTGTCAGAGCTCAAGTCTTGCACGCTAACTTAGTCTTTATTTGACCACGGACCCGAATTTTGGCTGATCTCTTATTTCATTCCCTTCCGTCGTCTATTCTCCCCCATTAATGCCCATTGTGCATATAGCGCGGCTTGCCATGCGATGCATCTGGTGGTGAAATGCGTGATAGTGTAAGGAGCCCAGCTCGGGGTGGGATAGCATAGATGAGTGCCCTTAGAATTCACACAAAATAACACCTCAGCAGAGCAGAATCTTTGGCTAGTAGTTGGTTCATTTGATCCATCTTGAAACAAAGCTGCGGTCAGTACTTTGGTAGCATTGCTACCGCAAGTGGTTCCAGTCAAGGACGGTCAAACAGACCAGGCTATCGACTATACGCTTATAGATTTGTGTAAAATGTGATAAAGATGGCATTCATAGTAAGATCTATTGCTTCCGACTAAAGCAGAGCGCCTAGCCTAGCAATGTTTTGTTACAATGCCGGCTACTTAAATCTCACTCCATCGCCATCAGTGCCGGCCTCATTACTAACATTTACGGCAATGATGTGACATCAATAATAACGTCATCTTGAGTTTATTGCAGGACCATGTCATCACTAAATCTGGCAATACCAGATATGAGCCACCAGGAAATCTCATTGGGTTAGCCATTCCACCTTGCGAAACGAATTGACTTGAGGATCTGGAATTCTGGAAATCATTGATACAAACCTTTTTACGGAAGTTACTTTAGCGACTGGCCTATGAAAGAGGAAGAAAGGACTAAATGCCTTGAACAAGAGGTATTGTTGGTCTTCGCTAGCACCAAACGCAAGTGGTTTGTTCCTATCCGATTGCTGCAGATTTTTTAAAAGAAGCAGTAGATGTTGACACAATGAGTCCTTGGAAGAAGAAAATTATATATCTTTGTGATGGGCTGACTCCCAAACGCGGCCGATGCAGAGCTTATGAATGAACGAAAGGCTTAGTTGGTTGCATTGTTAATTCAAAGCATTGAGTAAGTCAACATGGGGCCCTAATAAGGTACAAAGTTGTCGAAGCGCTGATGCCAAATGCAACTTCTCCAACTCGCTCATGACCTTCGGAATTCATAGGGTACATGTGGGAAAAAAGACGAGGATGATGATGAGGGATAAGGCGGGATGGACATGGGTGGCGTCGGGAGCGTAGAAGCGGCGGTCACTAAAGTGGCTCTGTTAAAAGACTAGGGAATTTCGGAACGGTAAAAGGCGAGAATATATCTAGATGCAGATCTGAATTTAAAGTGTAGTTAAAGGGCTTACCTTAATTCTGAATGGAATGTGTTTAGCAAAGTGTTGATTGCTTGCAACCAAGGAGCGAGCCCAAATTCTCGAATACCATGCTTGAAGTCGAGGGGATGTTTTGCCATTTGTCAGCAATATGATGATCATGGCGCGTCATTTATAATTTCGGCAGGGACTTTTTGCTCTGGTGTGTTATGCAAGGCTCATCCTGGTCCGTGACCTTAAGTATCTCTAGAACTGTGTGATATTTTCCGTTCGAACTGAATTTCATGCTTTAATAATTAGGGATTTCCGGGAAACGCTCGTCCTGAGATGTTTAATTATGCTTCACTTATCCCCTTTGTTTGCAATGCCCGTTGTGAAATGCAAAAGCAATAGATGTTAGCAGATTATAATAGAGCCATTTAATCCTATGTGAGCCTTGATGTCACCACATGGAGACAAAATAGTTTACATGGGGCTGCTACCCAGAATCGATGCCCTACATTTGCAACCGATGAAGGGGTGAACTCTACGGATGTGTTGAATCTGGCCTCAAAGTGAGCCACCTTCGGGTGTTTTCAAAGCTAACATGCCACGCTACTTCACCAACCAATGATAGTACACGTGATTGAAATAATTGCATGCAATGGAAATTGTTCGTCTCTTGAGACAATTTTTGTCACCGGTGAATCACAGAAATGGTTGCTAAAATTGGCAGAGTAGTGCGTAGTAGTGACTTTATTTGTAAATTTCATGTGAGCATAGGCAACACTATGTTTTGTTGAACTCAATCAGCGTATCACCCATTCGCCATATTTGTTAAAGTTTAGCTGGCCTGAAATTGCAAAAAACGATCATTCTCTCCTTGACTCAAAATGACTCAGCACGCAAGCACAAACTCGGCCCATGTAAAATCAACTCGATGTCCTCATCCCTCGTCCACGTGTTCTACGGCGCACTCGGAAGTACTATCCCATCTCGCACTACTCTGCCATTCTAAGCAGCCAGTTTTGTAATTTACCGGCGAAAAATTGTCTCGAGAGTCAAAAGCCTTCCACTACGTGCAATTACTTCACTCACAAGCACTAACATTAGTTAGTGCGATAGCGTGGAATGTTAGCTTTGAAAACACCCGAAGGTGGCGCACACTGAGGTCAGATTCAACACGTCCGTAGAGTTTACCCTTCATCTATTGCAAATGTAGGGCATCGATTCTGGGTAGCAGCCCTATGTAGATTATTATGTCTCCATATGTTGACACCAAGTTTTACACAGGATTTTTTGGCTCGGAGCGCAAGCTAGACAATCAAGCCATAAAGTTAGTGTAAATCTGAAAAATTAAGGAAGAAAACGAAAATAAGGACTGTGTATGAAAATTGAGGTATAGTGACATCAAAATTGAAGGCAATATTTAGAATTATTGTAAACAATATCGTAGACAGGATCAAGGCATTTTGGGGGCTAGAGTGAAGACGGAATGCTAAAATAATATGAAAATAACGTTAAAAATAAAAGAATGAATAAAAGTGGGGATAAAAGATGATTTCGACGATGTAGGGGAATTCGTTGGTGTGGGCATCACTGGAGCCTGTGGCGAGAGTATGGTTTCGTTGCGTTGGTTGTCACCGAAACCCTTGATGTTGCTGGGCGGTCGACAGATGCTACCGGTCGTTGAGTTTTATTGAGTGTTATTGGAGCCTGCGTTTGAGCTGTATCATTTGTTGACGATATTGATGGTTGCGTTGCATCGGTCGTCACCGACACCTGTGTTGATACTAGATGGTTGGCAGGTGAGGTCGATGGTAGGGTTGCATTGGGTGTTGCTGGAGTCTGCGTTTGAACCATATTATTGCTTGACGATTCCAATGACTGTGTTGCACTAAGCATCGCAAGAATCTGTGGTGAATCTGTGCCATTGATAAATGTTGTAATCGGTTCTGTTTCACTAGGCGTTAATGAAGTCTGCATTAAAACTGTGGCATTGGCAGACGGTACAGGCGGTTCCTTGGCATCGGTGGTCACTAGAGCCCGTGATGATGTTGTTAGATCGGCGGACGGTGTTAATGTTTGGGATGTGTTGAGCGCCACCGGAGCATATGTTTAAACTATAACATTGACAGACGATGAGGACGGCTACGTTGCATTCGCTGTCGCTTGAGGCTCCGTTAATACTATTGGGCTGCTAGAGAATGGCACAGATTCCGTTGCATTGTTCATTCGAGGAGCCTGTGTTGATTCTTCTGCATCGGCAGTAACTTGATGGTCAACCGTTGCATTAGATGACGACAAAGCTTGTAGTTCAGCTGTTCCATCTACCATAGCTGCTAAAATCTTTACTTCCATCACTATTTTCCTGTAAGAATAGCCCCTATAAGCGGACATACCAAGGGTGAGTGTTAGCACGAAAAATGCCTTTAACGCCTGCATAATGTTCTTGTGTTCTACTTAGTGCTTTGAGGCCTCTGATTAATTTTATAGTCTGAGCCAATGCGTAGGTGTCTTTTGTGCAGCCATGGCATGACACAAATTCATGACACCTTGCAGGTCTCTGATATTCTACGATTTATTGCATCCCTTTTCGGTCACAAGTGAAGGCTTATATGACCATACCTAAAATCAAACTTTACGCGTCAAATATAACAAATCTGGGGAAACAAAATTGTTAAAAAGGCGAGATCCTTCTGCAAAAAGCGGAAATAAAAGCACTTTTTCTTACGTGTTCCAACAACCGGAACGAAGTATTTTGCTTTGTAACTTAGTTGCGCCTCATCCTGGTCTGTGACCCCAAGTACCTCGAGAAATGTGCAGCGCTTTATGTTTGAATCATTTTCTTCGTCAATCTCCTTTCATGGTGTTGGACGATGCTTTACTTATCCCCCTGACTTGCAATACGCATTGTAAAACGCAAAACAGTTGTTAAAAACTAAAAATGGAGCCATCCAATCCTGTGTGAAACTTGGTGTCAACATATGGAGACATAATAATCTACATAGGGCTGCTACCCAGAATCGATGCCCTACATTTGCAATAGATGAAGGGTAAACTCTACGGACGTGTTGAATCTGACCTCAGTGTGCGCCACCTTCGGGTGTTTTCAAAGCTAACATTCCACGCTATCGCACTAACTAGTGTTAGTGCTTGTGAGTGAAGTAATTGCACGTAGTGGAAGGCTTTTGACTCTCGAGACAATTTTTCGCCAATAAATTACGAAACTGCTTAAATATTGTCATTGTTGCGTGTATTTGTAGGTCACGCGGTTCATTGATTACATTTTCAGTGTATATCATCGTGAGTCCTTAGAAGAGGCTATTCTAGAATGGATAGAGGAGAAATTCGGAGCATGGTCGTTAAATTCGATTTCTTTGAACATACAACAAACTGTTCTTAACCACATTTTCTTGCAATTTGCACCTGAATCTGCCAGGCACCTGCTTACCACTCCTTCACCAAGTTCTGAAACACCTTTAAACAAAAGTCGTGCGTAACGTATGCAGTATGGGCATGAAGCACGTCAAGTTGCTGAAAAAACACCGGGCATCTGGGATACCAAGTTTTGCGAGGACTATGAACAGATGGCCTGCCATGAAGTGGAACGATGGTAATTTAATAAGGATAGAAAATACGACTGGTTCCTATTCTTACCAATAATTCGACTCTTTCATATACACCTGGCTTTCGTATTCGTAAAATTAATTTTAAAAATGGAACTTTCTGTGTGTTATTTGTCCCGCCCTCCCCTTCTACACTCGCAACTAGCAATTGAGTATGCTAGGGAACTGCTACCTTTAGAGGCGACTGTTATTTTCATATGGAGTAAGCCTTTTTCTGAATCCGTATATCCTCTTCCTTAACCCGAATATTTGGTCGTGTGCTAAAAAAAGGTGGCATAAGCGCAATAAAAACATAAAAAGTCGTGCTGACGTGAATACTAAAGCCGATGGAACGGCACCGCGGAAAGGCCTCATTCGCTCTCTGCCTATTTTTAATGGAACCGACTTCTTCTGCTGCGAATTGGACCTTATAACCTTGTTTCACAACGTTGTATATGGCTGCATTTTTGCTCACGTGCATGTTGATATAGGAACAAAAACTCTTGCAGTGCACTTTTTATGTTAGACCTGATTAAAACTCGCAGTAACTGTCGTTTAATCAACCAATTAATTCAAAGTGTAATACACCAATTACGCCAAGTTCGAAAGCTTATTCGAAATGCAAATTCGGTAAAAAATTAGCCGTCAGTTTAGTCAGTTATAAAGGCTCTCAAAGAAAGAAATTTATTTGCTGGTGATTTGGCAATAATTTTAATAAGTCAGTCTCATCATTCATGCCCAAGGTAACTGCCACATGCATTCGTTAGCCCCTTTTATTCGCGAGGGAAATTTGTGGCGAAAGCTTAGAGATTTTGAATGAAGAGACAAAGCGACGGTGACAAGGTACCCTCAATCCTTTTTCAGTGCTCTACAAACGGTGTCGTTCCTCCGGATCACAATGAAAATAAAGGTTTTTATGATCACGGGCTCTTCTGCGGCAATACATGCTCCTCGGAATGTCTGCGAATGAAATTAATTGTCAATAGTTAGGTACAACTGCAAATAGACTTCATAATACCAAAGTATGAATCTGCCGCATCAGCTTACAGATAATTCTGCACATTCACTGAAAAAGTGGTGCTAACGCCAATATTCCTTGTACAATTGGAAGTGCTAGCATGTGGAGGCATTTTGCGTCCTACACTTGGTGTGCCTGTTTTGATGTGTCGAAGGACGTAGTGCCTAAAAATGACGTCATTTCAGCCTACAAATAAAGTAGCAAAGTTATTCATTTCGCAGGAGCACAAATTTTGGGTTGTGAACTCATATGCTAGGGGCACTTGCGGCTTTGCAAGGCATCGCTAAATCCTTGGTGAGTGCTTTTGTTTTTCGAGTCTTATTAACCCGACGTCATTGTAGCCTTCCTTGCAAAATCGCTGTGTTGTTGTCAACTTTCAAGTGACGAGCAACTCTCAGCCATTCGGATGGTTCCGCTTTAGTTAGCGTCCATTATCCACGTCTGCATCAGATCAAAAGTATTCTCTGCGAACTGTCTATTACGACAGGATCGATCTCGCCCAATTATTCAACCCATGGTATTTTGCCCACAGAAACTCATTTGACCAGCTAAATGACGCAATTTTCTTCGTGGGTCTTTTAAAGTATTTTTAAGTGACTGTGTTCCTAAATTAAATGCTCACACATAAATGTGCCTACGTTAAGTCGGTCGAGTGACGACTTTAACAAACAATAAGCAGTACGGACAATGCGGACCGGGAGGCGTGACCCCAACTTCTACCAGCAATGCCAAACTTTTTTAGTGAGATGTGATGCATCGTGGTTTAATGCGGTTGGCCTTAAGATATTTTTGTAAGTAACTGGGTACACAGCATGTCTTTGTGATAACAAAGCCATATTGAATATGCTAACCGCCTTTGTATATCATGCTGCAGTCTTCCGCTGCGCGTTTAGAATACCCAAGTTCAACTAATTGAAATCAAATGCTATTTAGCTATTTGTGCATTCACTACAGTGTATCGAAATTTGTCGCAAGGCTAGGCAGAAGGATACAAAGCGGGAAGTTAGACACTGCGGTGAACCGGCAAGTGCCCATCACAGGAGGCATTGTAGACACGAATAAGAGACGGCCGCGATAAATACGTACATAAGCAGGTACTTGAACCTTAAACGCTAATTTAAAGGTCAATTCTTCGCTGAGTGAGCCGTACAAATATTTTTATAGTCACCTCGGCTGATGACCACCATACCATAACCAAATCCTCACTGGCGCACTTACGCACGCTCCTCTCCATCAAAGCAATGTTGTCTATCATGGTGAGTGCACTGCGTATGCTTTTTTAATGCTAACATGCTTGCGTCTCCTGTTTGGAGGATGTGTGCATGTGTTTAGGTACGATTGAGGAAGATGGGGAAAGGGAGGTGGATTGTGATGGAGTGTAGGTGGCTTGGCCTAGTGCGATATCTGATTAATGAAAAGGCGGTTAGACATCAGGAATCACTTCTTCTCTCCTCTTGCATCTCTAATCACCGCGCGTCCAACTGTTTGCATGGCCAGTGAGTGGATTGTGGACTATAATTGAGTACAGTTGGCGTCGACAAGTTGAGTGAGTGCATGTCAGTATGCTGGCAGAACCTGCCGCCTAGTCGGCGGAAATAAGAATAGAGAGTCTATTTGAAGTGACAGATGAACTCTTGGTGAATCTGCTTTGTCAGGCCAGGTAAACGAGGCGTCGATGCAAGCTGAAACTAGACTCGACCATGCAAATAAGTAAACGTTCATCTAGCAGAGCGTGGTTTCGATCCACGGACCTCTGGGTTATGGGCCTAGCACGCTTCCACTGCGCCACTCTGCTCACATCGCCTATGCCTTTAATTTAATTTATCTCCCTAGCAGGTTGGCACAAGCAACATGACAAGTCACCGATGTGAGCTTCAACAATCACATAAAGTCGAGGCGTGTGTGCGTGCTCGAACGATTACTAAGTAACTGGTTGACGCGTAAGCAGTGAGGTAGCAGAGGTAGAGGTGGATGCAGATGCCGAGGATGGAAAGAGAAGGTGCAGATAGATGTAGGTGTATGCAGGTGGCGCTGCGATGTGGTGCAGTGCAACATGGCATAGCATATCGCAGGGTGTTGGAACAGAGCAGATTAGCGGGAAATGCACTGATATGGGACTATGTTAAGCTGTCTCTGTGATGGTGTAGCAGTGAGATTTTCTTAATTTCATCTAGGTGATGCAACTCCAACCCATGGTCACCAAAGTACGCAACAATCTGTTGCGCGCACAGGCAACAGGATGCTAGACCCTGTGGCTACATGTACGTGGGTATCCCAGGAAGTGCCTAATGACAGAGAAGAAAAAGTTGACTGTTCGTTAACACTGTTGAACCCTGGAATTTAGCATTGACAAACCAATCTGGTTGGAATGGGTCTGGCTTTGTCTGAAATGGGCTAGCATGCCTGTAACAATTAGAAGGCTGTCAGCTTGGTTCATGATATTTTACGTTTTATTCTCTATTGCTTCTAACCATTTCGTGTATCGTATTCAGTGGACGGGTGCTATGATGCATTCAGATTGTGTTGTTATGTGCGTACGCATCGACATGCTCGTGCCAAAATCGGTAATGTCAATCGTGTGCTTATCTCGCCACCCGAAATGAGCGAGGCAATCACTAGTAAGGACAGAGAGCACATCATGTCGAATGAAGGGCCCTGAGTGCACAAGAGGCCGATTCTTATCAGGAAAATGTGCAGAGACGGGTAGATAAGGCAGCGAAGATGGGTGGAACAAAAGGCACGATATAAGTGACGAAATGTGCATGGTACTCAATGCGACATGAATTATCGTTCAATTGAAGGAAAGGGTTACAAAAACGGTCGTGACATGGAGACAAAACAAATTATCCCTTACACTTTGACAACTAAGTTCGATGCCTTCCACTTGGGCTGCTGCCTATGTTTCATAGCCCATCACTTGAAAAATGCGTTTGTGTATTAACTTTTATGAAAGGCCGACAAGTTAAAGGCAAATGCGGTACGCATTAGGTGGCAAGTTTCGCGTAAAAATGTTGGTTAGGAGTGAGGTCTTATCTAAAGGGCGAACAAACAGAGCATGCTTGCATTATGGCGGGAAGAATTAATGTAAAATAAATAACAAAAGGCCTTCGCAAAAGTTTCTTCATTGTCCTTCTCTTTCCTTCTACTAGCTTTGTTATGGAAAGGTTGGATATTCTCAGACATTCTATTGGCTGAAAGAGGCAGTAGATGGCGCATTAACAAAAGATGGGAGGTAGGAGTGCTCACGTCAGGAGAATCAAACGGCTCCTTCAGAACCAAATTCGAATCGTTCCTTCGCCTCTCGCCTCCAAGGCACATCTTAAGAGAATGGATACCGCATGCCCCCTCGTCTATTCACGGCCGCGCCTGTTGTCACCCTCGTCTTCCATTGTAGGTATTTAGTGCAACCTAGGCTCTCTTCGTTCAATTACCTTGGGACTTGACCCCATTATCGCGGGTGGTTTAGCCAGAATGCAAAAATAAGCGTGAGAACTTTCTACTAGGGAGAAGTGCAAGTTTCACCCCTGTGATGCGTGAATTCGTTAGCCGCACATCTTCTGGCTAGACGAGGCTGGTTGCCATAAATTGAATATTTGGTCTTCTGTGTTTATGTTTTTGAAGTGAAGGCACATGTGCTGCCTCACAGTTCCCAGTTGACCATTATCGTTGCATTTTAACAGTGCTTGTTAACTTTTACTCGTCATTTGACTTATGCAAATCGTTGTCTTATTGCGATATCAGCACCTCTCCATCATAAGACATTTTGTATCCAGAGGTCGAAGAATGGCGAATCAGCTTTGGTAGCAGCATCGCTACATACCTGCGCCATGTTGTGGGCTTTCTGATCGCTGATGCTCTGGACTTTGTTTCATGAGTAGCTTCATCTTCTCGTTGGGGTGAAAATGCATCCATGTATATGCACGCAACTGAGAAGTTTGACGTTGGGTTCACGGGCACAGTGATGATGCCAGATGCTTAATTATTCTGTCATTAGGGCTTGCAATTCATACTCACCAGAAATGGGTGTTCGAATTAGAGCCCTCGACGAGGCCGGATAGGTAGGTTGTTAGGTGGGTTTGACTTTATCTGCTGCTGATGCTGCGACCGCCCACGATAGTCGATGGATAAGACGATTTAGGCATAACAAAGCCCTGCGCCTTTCATTACCCGAGCCAGCAGCAGGTGTTCAAGTTGCCTCATCTGCAATTTTGAATTTATCCACGCATCAGTGCTCTTTTAATCAAACTGATAGTAGCAGTAAAACGCAATCGTTTTTCTCTTCTCCCTTTGGCTTCTGTAGATTTTAACAAAAAGACTAGCCCTGCTACCAAGTTAATTACTTTACTTTCCAATTTCGCCAAGGAACGGCTACTGAACTCTAAATTTCTACAATTAGTATCCCACCTCAGAACTTATTTGTTATAAGTTGTCATGGCAACGTGCGGATGATTGCTCTGGCACAGCATGCCACATGGATTTCATCCCTCTAATCACTCAAAAAAGCGACAGTAGCAAAAGCCAAACTTACCTATCTAGGCACTCGCCCGAACCAATCATGGGCTTTTGTTTTTAACAACTCCTCTTGGAAAAATGCGTTGCGTCTGTTTGGAGAAAAGCATCATGCGATTTTTGCTGTAGAGAAGGAGAGACTTCGAGTTTACACTAAGCGATGGACGCTTTTCGCAACATTGAATAACCCATTTAATTATAATATTTCGCGAACAGTATAACATCCTGCCCAACTACTGCGGTTGAAGTTTATCAGAATTTCGCAGCAATAACCTGCTGTCAGTGGGATGAATATGCTTTTAAACGATTCCGCTCACTTGGAAGGTGAAATCGCTGCGATCATTCAGCCTTGCTGTAGTTGCGAAATTATCAAGTGAAATTGAGAAAGATCCACAAAAAGGAATAAGGGAATCAAAATATCTCTAAAATGATGCGATGAATGAGCAGGAAGTTTAAGCACTGTCAAGAAATGTGAAGAAAGCAAAGGACATGGCAAGGGGTGAAGAAAATTCAGAGCGTCAAATGGATAATAAGTATTGGAATGAGCAAGGTGAAACGCGAAATTGCTGCTTTTGCTAGAATTAGTAGGGCATATAGAAACGGTGAGAAGTGATTAAAATGAGCCTAAGGTTACTAGGCAGCACTACTTGGATGATAGAAATCATGGAATGGCAGAATAAAGAATCAAGAAAAAAGACGAGCACATGCGATAGTGTACATTCTTGGTAAATAGATTAAGTAATGTGCCATGGTAGAACCCTACCCAGCCTTGCAGTATAATGGATAAGGCATTTCTCCCTGAGTAAAAGGTTGGGCTCGAGTTCTGCTGCAAGCACCATGTGTAAACCACCACTATACCGGTTCTCGTCCGAGTTGCACCAATGCGTATCGAAAAGGCGCAGGTGAACACGGTGTCAGTTGTTTTATTACCGTTCGCCATCAGCTGCCAATGGCATAACCGAAGGAAAGGTGCTGTCCAGAGCGAGACTTGAACTCGTGACCTTCAGGTTATGAGACTGAAGCATCCTACCTATAATCATCCATCTTACACGCTCCATCAATATTTTACTTACCATTATTATTTTTGCCAAATTTAATCTGTGCACAAATATAAAGACAAAAATAAATAAAGAAAATAAAAAAAATTGCAAATGCCCACAAATACACACCAGTAAAAATACGTCAATACCATTACTAGAATATGGATGGTTATTGATAAAATATATGTCAATAGAACACTGTGATAAAGAATAGTTAATTCATCATCCAAAAATAAATTAACTGCAAATAATAAGGTTGCAGAATATTTGTGCATGAATGCAAAAGCTAGTGATCCGTTAGCTACCAGGTAGATCGACAGAAGTCGAAGGACAAGATCGAGAGATTGTTGGTATGTCCCCGAGTGGATGACTGCTGTGGAGAAATTAGTTAGTAGTGGTGATGAGAAGTTCTTGAAACAGTTGGCCCTAGATTGTGGGAAGGTGGTAATGCATTTATGACCCAGTTATTATGCAGCTAATTGAGGAAGGTAGTTGCGTAAAAGAAAATGTTTTTTTGTGTGAAGACTAAAAACATTTTATATGGTGCGAAATTTGATATGGTTAGGTGAGCAGGAGAGGTGAGGTAAAGGGAAGATTTTCCTCACACTTGCTCTGCGAGCGTTCCATAAAATTTGATCAACTAGTTGCTTCTTACTACCAGGTTTTGTTCTTACTGGAAAACGATAAGGAAGGCTCTGCAACCTAAATGCCTTGGTTGCCAGCGCCACCTCGATTCATCTGCTGCAATGATGGCAACGCGGTGATTACACTCATCAATATACGCGTACGTTGCATCCAGTAAAATCGATTTTATTCGTTCAGCAAGAAGGAAGTGGCAAGTTGTAGGTGATGTGTTCAATTGCATAATCAGTGGTCGTTTGATTGGCTTTTTTGCAAGTGAGTCAGCTGGTGAAGTCGTTCAGCCCTCCGTTAGATGTGGCCTGCTATGCGTAAGAAGGTCACGGGACTAATCGTTCATCATGGGGACGGAGGTAATTTTAATTAAACTTGACCACCAAGACATGCATTTGCTATCTGAGAGTACTTCGATACAAGAAATCAGAAGAATGTACTAACGTTGTTTATGGAACGCATATCATATTTAATTAACTCAATGCTTGCTTAAATTTCTCCTTAGCCGCATTTGGCCAGACTTTGAACAGTTAAAACTAGCTGCTGGGCACTACAACCCACACGAATCCACTCAGAGTGCGGCATGCGCGAGACCTCTTCTCAGGCTCTCATCCATTTAATCACAGTAAGGTAGACGCTTATGATTATTGTTTTCAGTACTGTTACCATTCTTTTGTCATAATCACAAGCAGTTGTAGAATGGGTGCACACTTGCCTTAAGCGACTAATTTGCTTACTCCACCTCTCGCTGTTTTTTTCCATCCGCATTAGTGTTTTCAATACTTCTACTTAGCTAACTTTAGTAACTCTTTTTGTTCAAATATGCGGAGTTTCGAATCAGTACAGTGACTGATATTCTGCTTTGCATGTCTTCTTTTACAACCGAGGCGAGTTAAGCTAGAGAGAGCACAAGAGACAATTTGCGTCCACACTAAAACGGCCATAATCTTCGACACGTGCGTCGAACAAATTGCATGCTTGTAGAAAATTTTTTTCAGAGGTTCTACTCACTGTGTGAGGTTGCGATTGACTCTACCTTTATCCCTACTTGTAAAGCCTTGTTTGGTGATGCAAGCGCAGAAGTATCAAGAGCAAAATGGGTGTGCCAAGCAGGTACTCGATTTTTAGGGAGGTGCCGGCAAGGTGAAGAATGAATTGATTGCTGTGGATGCGACTGCAGCTATGGCCAAATGCATGTCCTCTCTTCTATATAGCCGCGAGAATCTTCATAGAGCCTCCTCAACACTCGTTCACTTGGAATGCATTTGTTCACATGATCTGGATCATCTTCAGACACTGGCCTTCAGATCGTCTATTGACAGCAAACCGTTTAGCTAAAGCCCATTCAAACGCGCACCAAAAACAATCAGATGCATCCGAATTCGCCACGTGTGGTAATGAAATGTTTCAATAGTGTCAATTCGACAGTGAAGTGCTACCATATGCAAAAAAGAGATTTAACTATGTCTAACCAAAAAAGTATCTTTACTGCTCATTTGATCTAGAATGAGAACTTATTTGGAGCAGAAATTACTTTTCACTGTAGATATCACGCGAGAAGTTGCACAGCTTGCCATGCCTTACCTATCAGTATTTAATAAGCTTAATCAGTAGTTCCGAGACATTGTGAAATAAACACTTTGACAATGCCTTGATCATAGTTCCTATCAAAAACACGTACTCACACTAAATCCTGCTCAAACATGAACTTATTCGACTAAACTAAGGTAAAAGTACAGTAAATTGACGCACGCCTATTACTCTTTTACATGGAATGCGAAAAACCAGTAGAATGGTTTATTACGAATGTGAATGATTCTGTCAAATAGCATAAATAAATTTCAATGAGCAGAAAAAGTTAGAGCTGCCAGCGTATACTGCCCATAAATGCTGATCGAAGACTGCTTAACATCTAGCAGAAGCAGTGGAAGCTTTAGCAAAGACGAGTTTTCAAGATCCACACAAGTCATTGATCCAAGTAGGAAATTGTCCATTCATCACCTGTACAAGTGACTCTCGAACCAAGAAATGCCCACGTAACTGTTGAAACAAATGCTACGAATGGAAGCAGTCTCAGGCGAGCTGACGTTCCTCGATAATCTTACCAACCGAATAGATCGATTAATGCCGCGTGTCGACGTTCCAATCTTATGAGAAACTTTGCTAACTCTCTTTGGATTTGTTTAACTCGTGTCTTCTTAAGGCGCATTGGACGTATTAGAGTTCGTTAATGAAAAAAGAGAAGTGGAGTAGACTTTCAAAGGGTACCGCAGCTGTGCTTGTGTTCAATAAGCAGAACTAATGCCGTGAGAATCCGGATAATGCAAGTGCAGCCGAGTAATTGCCAAGAATTGAGATAAATAATAACCAGCGAATCCCTTCATACAAAGTGAATAATTAACCCATAATAACTCGTCACAACAACCACTGGATTTAAGCTCATCAGCACCTGAGCAAAGCACGATGTAATAAAAGGAATAAATTTCAGATTTAGAATCCTTTAGGAAAATGCTTAAGCTTATCGTGTGCAGCATCACAAAGAGACATTCTTATCAACCAGCAGGCCTTAACAGCCGGCAAAAAATTCAACCAGCTAAGCGACAGGTGCTATAATTTTAAAAGCAGAAACTACACGATTAAATTATACAAAGGTAACCAAAAAAGATAATAAGGAAGCCAAAAAAAGTATCGAAACCAATTAAATAAATTAACAAAGTTGATAGCAAAATGCAACATAGACGATATAAAGGCCACTAAGGAAAACGAACTGAACAGCTGGGGACAAAAATATTTAAATCCTTAAAACGGCTACAAAATCAACAAGGCAAAGAGTGCGAAATATCTATAAATGCTAAGAGAAAAAGAGCAGAAAAATGCCTTCTGACACAAAATAAAACACGTAAAAAAGAGGAAATAGGAGTAAGGAAGAAAAGTGAAAAGAAAAAGAAAAATTTTAAGCGAAAGAATTGCCACGAATAAAAAGAAACGGAATTTAAAGTCAGTACAGGAGCCGTTCGAATTCGAAAAAAATCCTGAGTATGTCAAGGATGGCTAACGATTCCATAGGTGACCGGCCGGGAATAATGGGTGCTGCTGGCCTCTTCTCTTTCTTTTACCCTTACCTCCCCACCTACCCGCCTTCAGTGCACTGCAATCCACCTTACCCACCTTGCATCCTCCCAAGCATTCCAATTTGCTGTGCAGCACTCTCATTTCCATTCTATTATGTGCCATTATTGACCACCACCATGCTTGGTGGGCGGTGAACATCTCTCTCTACTCACATGTGAGCCTGCCACAATGATGAAGAGGGGAGGTCGGTGGAGGTCGCGTGAATGGAATGCTTGAGAATTGGTGCTGGTGGGTGGATGGATGGTAGGTGCAGAGGCGTGGTGTGATGCCTTGAGCACGCCTAGTGATGCAGCAAGGAGGGCGGTTGGAGGAAGAAGGCGATTGGTAGGATGTGGTGGGGTTGCGTGCGCGTGCAAGAAGAGAGAGGGGTAGAAAGCGAGAAGATAGGGGTGGAGGTAGTGGAATGGAGTGTGAGATGCATGGTGAGTGATGGAGCTGTAAATCTAAAATTCGTCCAGATAGCAATATTTTCATTGATTCGTACACTACCAGACTAAGTGTTTGAACAGTAACTAACGTTTAGACCAAATGATGATGGATTTAGATCTTTAGAAAATAAGGCCCGGTTCCCAGCTTGCAAAGGTTATGAATGACTTGCAGAACTAGGTGCACGTTATGAAGACTAGACTTTTGATCGGGTCTAATCCCCCAGGCTATAGCGAGCCTTATTGAGTAAATCGAAGCAGAGAACTCCTTCAATGCATTGTGCGCAAGGTAGCGCAATGAACAAATTTAGGTAATTATTAATCGCTCTTACAACTAATGAGATGGTTTTGGAAGAATTGTATGTCCTTGTAGGTGTTTACTGCAAATTTTGGGAATCAAGGGATTATTAAGTAAACTTCCCTGAATAGACACTAAATAAAAATTTTGGCGACAAAAACGCGACCCTATCTCTAATAATTTTGCCAAAAAAGGTCGAATATGTCTTTGTATTGCTAACACCAAGGTATTCGATTGACGCATCGCTAAACACAAGCGCCCTGGTCAGCCGAAACAGCATGAGGAAGAGGATAAACGAAAAAGTTGCAATCTCAAGAGTAAAATCGTTTTGTTTGCACGATGCTGATTTCAATGCCCTGTACAAATTTCGTCACGGTACTCGACTCACTTTATCGCCAACCATGCCTCCTACAACAGTGCACCCTATGCTGCTATCCTTGCAATGAGAACTGATTAGTTCCTTTGGGATGTAGAGAGCACAGTAGATCCAACCCGTATTAATTGTGTGCGCGATCATCGGGAACGACGACTAGGGGTAAAACTAAGTAATCAATGCCATCCCAGTCGTTCTGAATCTGGATCTACCTCGTTTACCATTCTCGTCAGCGAAGTCGTAATGTAGCATACTGATGCCGAAAAAAAATTTACCGCCAGTATGCAGAAAGGGGGAAATTTTGGTAAACTATGAGCATGATCGGCAGGTGCGAAATGTAATATCCATGAAGATGGTGTAATTAATCAGACTATTTGATGGAAATTCACTTACCCCATCCTTTTGGTAAAAAGTTACCACTGATTTGAAACATTCACACACCCCTGACACTTTCACGCCCAGCCATTGAGATGGATAAGAAGATGGTGATGCCTTTAATATACCTTTATTAGAACTGTTATTTAAGAAAACAGTATCGAATGCGCGCAGTTGTCATGATGATGGAAAAAGCAAGACAAATCTTACCTTAGGCACAATGCCTCATTCTAGGTCAACCTTCCACTTAAGCGTTGAAAGACTTGATGTCTACCTCCTGGTGACATGAATATAAAAGCGCAGGGGAATGAGTGTTTGATTTTGGCAAACTAACAGGGTGGTGTGCATAGCAAGTAAGATGTAGCGCAAAAGAAAAGAAAAGGGCAGTCAGTAGCAGCAAATGCCAGCAAGAATGTATTCGTGTGGGTTTTGTGTGCCTTCGGCGCGCGAAGGCGCGTGTGTGGTGTAGCGGTTATCATGGCTGCCTTCCAAGCAGTCGATCCGGGTTCGACTCCCGGCACACGCAGTCGTTGATTTGCTCTTTTTCATTTGTCCATTCACAGGTATCACGGATTTGATTCGCCTTTACAACCTCTAAAAGGCAATCCACATGAAAGCAGCTACTCTCCTTATAAGAGAGCATGCTGCTTTATCAGGTTTGCAGCCTTTGCGAAAACGTTAAACCAAATAAAAACAAACATCTTGAGCCTACTTGATTTATTCATTGCTTTTAACTAGATACAACCATGCTTGTCGCAAGAGTGCATGGTAACCATCGAATTTTTCTTGGTTCACACCATAAAAGAAACTGTATAAAACCACATTCTTTACCCCGGCACTTACCTGGCACTGGTTCATTATCGCATACAAAATCTGTCGCATGGAATTCAGGAAGCAATTGAACTCAATGCCACTACCTCTGGCGAGGCTAATTTTGACTGTGTTGAGGGCTCTGACATTTGCACTTTGATTACATGCACTCATTGAATCCTGGATTTGATGGAAAAGACTGTCTGTGCCGTGAGGTTGGCAAGGATGCTGTTTATAAGGAAGTTTACTAAAGGTGTTAGACCGCTTCATTGGGTGTGACTTGAATTGTCCGTTAACTTAAAGCAGGTGAATGCGTGCGATGCATTAGTGCAGGCGATCATTCCAGCTGGCTGTCAAAAGTAGATCAGCATTTACTGCTGCTGGATTTGCACTGAGCATCTGGTCAAGTGACGCCATCATTGGCATAAATGGCATGCGAACAAACACATCAAGATTGATTTCTTTAAGATCCACTTCATGTTTCAGCTATGAAGGAAGTTTTCTGTTACCAGCGGGAAGGCGCTATGCCGCATTTGTGCGCAATGTCCTGACAAATTTCCAACTCAAGATATCAATTGGACTGTTCAAAACCGCACAACTGCATAAAAATCGAATGAATACTCCGGGATTTAAATTGAGTTGCAACTAGAAGTGAGCGCATGCAAGCTCACTCTTGGTTTCCAGTAACCAAAGGCTGAGCTACGATGAGGCATGCGCTGCACTCCTTTTTAGCGTGAAATAAGGAACTACGCGTTGAATGCAATGAGGTTACTGCTTCCACCTCGGCGTCTTTATCCACATTCTTCACCTCACTTCACATTTATACATTTCAGCGGGCTACTAATGACAATCCTTCCTTTACTTAGCAGCAGACAAACAAGTAGCAGGTTGAATGGACATTTCAAGGGAAAAAGAAGGGTGAGAGTAAGTTTGTCAAGGCTTACTTGACCACTTGTTTAGTGCCGCACTATAAGCAACGGACCAAATGGGATGTAGGATGAATGGCGGACAAAATTAAAACGTTCCAGCTTGGTGTTTGCACTTAAAATCTCAACAACTCAACAACAACTTTAGTAGGCTTTTTAAACTGGCGCGTAAAATGCTTTGTCATACGTGCTAGAAATGGGATAACTACCGCCAATTTGGCGTAAAGGCCAATCCGGTACATATTTAGCATTCATGTTGCAAGCAAGTGAACACAATTTTATTTATTTTTGTTACTCATTAGGCACCTGTGGCAAAGGTAAACACAGTCTACAAAAGGCGCATTCGTTTCGTAAAGGGAGGGTTAGCATTTGGCCAACCACCTTCTCGTTGAAACCACCCCTTACTTAGAAAATAAGGTAACAACGCATTTTTGCTTAGTGGCACCGAATCGTGCATGTAATCCTGTAAAGCTTGCTTGTTTAGCTTGAATTATGGCTGGCTCATTATTATTACCACTATCAATATCGGCATCCCGAGTGCTTATCATTTATTTTATAACCAGTGCTTGGTAGTCAACGATTTCGGTCAATGACGAATCTAACATCGGAAAGAAAATAGGTAGAAGCTAGAGGCAATTAATAAAATTCAGCGTATTTTGTTGCTAGCGCTGAACTAGTCAGATTTGAATGCTTGCAGATGTGCTACTCTCTTTGTCCTTTCCTCGATCATTTGGCAAATTCACGTGAAGCACAGCTTTGTTAAGTTATTGTCTTAGTGTAAGTTGCATAAGCACGATAAGTAAGATTGTTTTAAATAAAAACGTTGGCCTCCTTTTACAATAATGTCAACTGCATAAATTCCACATCTAATTGTGACTCAGCACCGGTGAGTCTCCTTAATAAGCGATCGCATTTGGTTCTTTGTATAGCATCAAGCGTTAAGTATTCGGATATCGCATATGATATGGCTGCATGCGGTGCGACTGATCCGTTAATCAGAATAACAGGTTCTACTCTAAAAAGTCAACAAGATTACACAAAAATTATCGACAATATTTTAGAGGGTTGTCATTGGTTTAAATCGTCTCGAAAAGCGTTCATTGTTACCTATTACTAGAAATTAGGCACGGCCGTTTTTAATCATTAAATATCGTTCAGTTTAAAGTATATGTTGCATTACGTGCTCTCGGACAGACTTATCGTAGCACATAGTACTGCAGACAAGTAGCGCCTTTCTTCAGTATGTGACGCTGAATTTTAAGCACTAAACATGCATAAAGCACTGCCATCCTATCCATTAATCAGTCTGCATGCTATTAAGATGATCCGCATGTGTCAGCAGTCGAAATGAAGTCCAGCTTGCCAGCGTGGAAGACAATTACGTTAACCACCGCGCCGAAATACAGGTCGCAAAATTATTAGTGGAAAATGTGGAAAGTAGCTACTGTGGCAACTCTTCCCACTTCTGAATCTTAAAATTCGCGATGAGCCACGTGGCATAGGATGACGCACAACCATGTGGGTCTGCGCAAGCAATGGGCCCCACAGCCTGTTTACCGGTCTGGTAGACAGGCCTTTGCGTAGCCGCAGAAGGCGCAGAAGTTATTACCGAAAACCGGACACTACCACCGGCCTTCCCTCACGTGTTAAAAATTGCGATAGTCATTGGGGGTAGGGTTTGAATCCGCAGGTTCTGTAAAGCCAGATCTTAACTGACTGCGCAGTATATTGCAGTGCACGAAGTGGCGTTTGAATTGGCCCACCAAACAGCATTGAATGCTTTTGGGGAACCAGATTTAGCCACCCAATCGTTTTTCCGCACTGCTTGATATTCATTTCATCTGTATATCACCAAATATTAAAATTGATCGCATTTGCCTTCAAGGTGGAAGCAATCAATAAACGACTAGACCGAATTACTCCTTAACTAGTCCGTAGCATAAGCAAGCCTGCAAAAGATCCAAAGCCTATGGGGTTTTTTACGCAAGAAGCTTGAATCGTACAGCTCATGTCCTTCCAACCGCAATATTATTAGCTCTGGCTAAGACAATTATCTACAGATTCACCATCACTGATCCGTCGTGTGTGCCTCTACTTACACGTCCTGGTCTAGCAATCTCACTTTGTGGGGAGACCAGATGCTATTACAGAGCAAAGGAATAAATGCATCGCAAAACTTGAATCGAGGTGAAAGTAAAGAGACTGATCAAAGGCACCTCTGCTGTCTATAAAGCAGATTATGTGGACAGCTGTGCAATGGGTGAAACTTTAACGTTTTAGATGATGCGGCGCCTTAAAGTAGCATTTGTTGTGCCACCCATCTGATGTAAGACTTGAGATCTCATTTACCATTTGGATTGAACAGATGTGTTGCTTCGCAGCTCATGTAGCACAAGAAATCTCGTGTTCATGTAACTGCCTCCCGACTAACAAGCTCCATGCACTAAAAATCATAATAGATGAAGTTACGGGCTACAAGCCTCAGGCGATTATTGGAATCCAACCGTAAGAAGGGCAAAGGTAAGCCATTGGGAGAAAGGTTTGCAGTTGGATTCTGGTATTATGGTTTCGCTACAGCATAGAATAACATTTTGTGGCACTTGATAATATACGCTGATGTCATGCATAAAATGACTCGAAATAGGTCCAATGACTTGGACAAAACGTGGATATGGAATTATGTGAGAGTCCATATAAAGAAATAATCGGCCATGATTGAACCCATTTCAAAAGCCAGCATAAATAGCCCTTTTTAATCAGTTTTACTTTGAAATCGCTTTAGGAGTGTCCAAGGTGGCACTGAGATTCCACTAGATGACTGTTTGCTTGATCTGAATAATATTTTCTTTATCCCAGCAAATTAGTCGAATGGGGCTCATGATAAGTCCTTTCTTAGAATTCACGATTAGTTTTCGAAAAAGCCCACCGGGTTGACCTTTATAAGCGTCGGATTTACTCGATTGATGCCATGCATCAGAAGTTTCACTTAAGTACCCCATTCATGGTCGTTTGCGTGAGTGGCGTAACTAACAACGACCAAGAGTGACGTGCCATTTTCTCAGGGTCGTCTTAAAAAATCTGCTCATGTTTTGATTTACCTGACTTAATGAAAGCGTGCTTTAATGTGTCACAATGGGTCAGCATTTCAGACGAAGAAATGTTCAAAATTCTGGGGACTAACTCAAGTAATGTGGTTTGCGTGGACAGGTCACTGTGCTATCCGCACTTTTGCCTGGAAAGAACATTTATGGTAGCTGAAGCTAATCTCTGGCCGCCAAGTTAAGACGCTAATAAGCTTGACACAAGTAATACATATGCATTAAGAGTTATTGGCAGGTTGATTCATGCAATGCTCATAAACAGGAGAAGCAAATTGGCTTTGTCAGAATTAAACTGCCTTTGCTTTCATGCGTTGATGGCAACTAGTAAATGAGGATACCTCTGCCCCTGTCAATGTTAAATATCAAATACCTTGCTCTCCTTTCGACAATCGTTTAATAAATTGCCTTCTCGAGCTTTGGTTTTTAGGGCGCACCGAAAAGTTTCTTACCACGTTTTATTGTTATTTTAGTATTTTCCCGATGACAACTTTACTCAAGTGTGTACCATGGCGCACCAGCCTCTTTCCTATTTGATATCTGCGCTTTAGCTTTGCTTAACATCTAATAAAATTCTTCGTGATGCATTTGCAGTGTTTAATGAGGAAGATAATGCGTAATTACACCCCTTAAAAGACATAAACGTGATCGCGGTGTTTTGACAAAACGCCTTTTAAGTCCTACTTTTCCAAACATCAAACACAAGGTGTTGCCCTAAATAGGTTCTTTCGCAACGCTCCTGGCGACCATAAGCTAGAACATCAAATTTTGCAATGGAGAAGTTTTCTATTTCTTGTTAATGACAACATTTTAATGAGGACATAACCTCATGAAAATTGCCATTGTGCGATTTCAATGCTCCCCCATCTTGTTTCGTTTTTTATTTGGCAATGTGTTTATAGGCCCATGTTAATGAATACTTTGTTCTTATTTTTGGCGATCGGAGTAAAAGCATGAACGCAGACGATTCGAGGAGAGTGTCGTCTAAGTGACGCGTTGTGTGCTTTTGGAGGCAAAGGCAAACTTCGTGCCAAGCTTGCGTATTATTAAGAGGGCTCAGATTGTGGATTATAACGTTGATTACTTCAAGAAGAGTTACACCTTTGCCAACCTTTGTCACATTTCCATTATAAACGTTGCTATGCATGTGTGTATGTCTGCTGTATGATCCAGATTCTTTTCGTTGCCATTAACAAGCAATATTTTGATATTGAAAGAGGTCACAAATACCTTGAATCTACACGATGAACATTCAACGCGCATTCAAGTCATAAACCATTATCTAGGGCGTTTCTGCGGTCATGCCAGTGATTACACTGTTCAAAGAGGAGGGTCTTTGCTCAAATTACACACAGTCTAACTGTATAGAGGCGTAAAAATGTTGGTGACTCATTTTGTTAGGCAGATTTCATAATTGTTAGTGATGTACATAAGCAACACATTTTGTTCCAGTTGATTAAGGTGAAATAACCGCTGAATTTGATGTGGTGATTTATGATATCATGTTTTCCAGACAATAAACCGTTGTCCCCACAGTTTTGACATTGCTCATTTTTTAAGAAAAACCCTGCAAATCTCCCGAACTGCTGCCTTTAGGTTGGTTGTCGTTCTGATGGCTCTTTTCTCAGGCGGTGTTTTAAGATGAGCAGGCTCAGAAACTAGTTTTTTCATATTTGCCTATCAAGAATGCAGTAAACAAAGTCCTTACTCAATACCATCACTCGGTAGTGGTTAAACAACAAATCGAATCGTAAGGAAGTGGGACAAGCGGATATGATTCGACCTTATGTGCCAGACCAGCAGCAATACAACTTTGCGGTCGGTGATCGAGGTGGCAACCCATTTTACCAACCACTCGCTAACAAAACTCACTTGAAGTCATTTCGGTTATAAAATAAGCTCGTCTTTATGCATATTTTTGTGACCGCACTTCACTACACGTGCCATCGAGCGAAAACCAATGAACACCTTTCTGCTACTGAGACCTCACAGCATATCAGCAGAGTAAGCAAAACTTTTTCCGCTATTTAGACACTTGTTTACATAGCCACTGCAAAGATATCTAGAAAACAGGGTGATAGAAAGACTTCCGAGAATGGTCAATTTTTGGCAATGTGAATTCACTCCGAATAAAGAGCTAGGCTTTGCTATTATTTACTAATGCGATCAGTGAAGCAGCTGCTCTAGCAGAACGATAGGCAAAAGTTGCCTATTTTTGCTTTGTTACCTTAGGTGATTATAAACAAAAGAGACAACATTGGCAAAAACATGACAAAATGAGAGGAGGAAGAAGAATAAGAGGACGTCTACCTGATGTTGGTGCTTTATTATTTGAATTTGCGAACGATGTAAGATGCCTGAATTCAAAACTGATTAAAAGCACTTTAACTTCTTTTAATCTATATTATCCTCTCTTTTGTTTTCTAGTAAGAACTAGTAGCGTTGGTGTTGTAAACCATGATTCCACCTCTCCAGGCACGCGGAATTTTAACAGTTGATTAAGTTCTGGTAGGCATTGGCACAATCACTTGAACTCAAGATTCCGTTTTTATAAGGAACGAGAAATGTATGGCGTTTCGTAGACAGAGAACAGTGACAAAATGGGTGTTTGTGTTTCGCCTTCGCTTCTTCAACTCTGCAGTCATTTTGTGTAAGGCATTTAACCAGATTGTGAGAAGACCCTATTATGTCAACAAAAGGTTTAATTTTCAGACGAGTTTTATGAAAACTCAATAAATGTCTAAGTGAGTTACGGCCACTTTACCAATGCAAGCCAAATATTAAAGCTAGACATGAATTTAGTTGGCTGTTGTTGAAAGTGTCGATGGCAGCCGGAATGATAAAATGAAGGCGCATGTAGCCACATGAGGAAGAGGAGTAGGAGTGCATCGAGAAAAATAAATTCACTTGCAAAATTTTTTATCTCTTTTAGGCTAATTTGACATGTGGCAGTCTTATCTGGATCAGATTGGAATTAACTCGTCGCAAGGCTCTGGATGCAAGCCAATTTGAGAATTTTCTAACTCACCCAAGTGGGCGAAAATTCAATTCCTGAGCTTCTAGACGTAAATCATGAAAGAAATTAACACTGCAAGTTAGGGTTGGATAGGCACATACCACGGCTTTTAACTTGAATAGCCTTTCTTTTGTGCCTATGTAAAGATGCAAAGTTTATTCGTAATTCCAACTTTCTTCGTGCGGTCACAGTAGAAGCCAGTTAAAACCCGCATTGTGTATGTAAAATTACTGTTTACTCAAAACCCTTGTGCAACTCACTGCTAAATCATTCTAGTAGTGGTTGAATCTTGACTAGTTCTAAGAGAAATAATTCCTTCCGGGCTTAAATTATGACAACGGTTAGCGATACACTGCAAAGCTCGGTGACCTACTGTCCCACAGAGCAAGCATGTTTAAAAAGGAAACTGCGTTGAGATTCTTTGGTTAATAGCGGTTTGCATTTTCGGGCAGATTTCATGATTTATCTGAGTAGATCATAAATACAGATCAAACAATGGGGTGAATTCAATGTCTGCTTATCACTGCTTAGACGCCTTAGAGGTGGTGGTGGGATGACTTTTGGGAATTCACGTCTGTTTGCATTCGTTATTTGACATTTATTCGTGGGTTGATTTGAACTCGGGCCATAGTTGCTCTAATTATCCGGCTTATCGGCTTTGCACAAGGCGGTAGCTCATGGTATTTTGACCTGGTTTCCGTTACTTCCCAGCACATATTTGGAAACGCATTCGTTTGCCTCAGCTCAGATCTCACTTCGGCCACTGATGATGTGGCTGAGGCAGCTGTCAAACAGTGTAAAAGATTTTGTTGATCTTTCTGCTGACAGCCTTTTCAGAATCGCTCAAGGTGCAAGCCTTTAAAGTGGTATCAGACGCAATCATGTACTTCACAAAGTACTACGAGATGTCTGGCACATTTTATCCCGCAGTCATGAATACGCCGGTTAGCGCCCCCCTACGGATGTTTTCATCTGGGCACATAAGCTCATGACTGATTTGTTCTTAAATTGTCCCAGGTTTTGAGGCGCTGGTAGCATGAAGGCCAACACCCGATGTTCGGTTATGGTGACAAGGTGGATCTGGTTACAAAATACCGGCTTCGCAATGTTCTGGTAAGTTGTTGAAACGAAATAGCGGCTCTGTATGAAATAACTTTTATGGACTTCATTTTTTAATTCCTGCAGCTTTTGACAGCGTGGGAAAGTGCCGTATTAGTCTATGGTTTTTCGTCTACTTCTTGATTCAGAATATTCACTTTGGATTATTTTAATGGTTTGTTTAGGTGAGTGAACAAAAGGCTTGCAAACTGATTTGTTACGGCCTCGATCATTTTGATGCGGTGCTCTAAGCCTTGACTGCCTGTTTCAGCTCATTCCATTTTGTTCTAACGGCTTTCCGCTATGCCCAATTTTTTTTTTATCTCTCATGGCAGTTTTTCAGACGAACACTAATTTGATACGTAATGGAAGTCTTGGCTCTCTTCTTCCATCGTCTACGTCGCGTAATGGGTGAATCCGCTACCACGTCCTCGCGTAAAAGCAGTGGTAGTGGCAACTCGGCTGCTCACCTCCTTTGTTCCACAGCCACAGCAGTCATCAAGACTTGCAGTTGCTCTTGTCGTTGTCGGTACAGTTGGATGGCTACTCGGGTGCCGGGCCTGGCGTATCTGTGTGAGCGCTATTCCCTACTTTCTACCAGACCCATTCATCTCCCCTATCCACTTAGCTTTCTTGACTGCTTTCATTTCCATTCTTTACCTTTTGTCCCTTCTATTGACCATCGCCGTAATCACGCTCTCCCAGCGTGGCGTTCACAAGATGATAAACGATGGGATCTTTGCAGGTGTATGCCTAAACACAGTCCTTAGGCAGATGCATCTGGCTTCGACGCTATCTGCCGTATGCCTACTGACACTTGCTCATCCTAGTCCACTGCTCTGAATTTGAATTATGTTAGCTTACCCAGTCAGCAACTTGCGAAGTTTGTTCACCTCGTTGTTAGTATTGTGAGTCTGTTGTGCGTATAGTTCCTCCAAGTTGGTCGTGGATATGGCCGCGACCTTAAGGCAGGTGATGTAGATGTCATCTGCATTTCTTTCCAACGATGGAACAGCTGCATTGGCTCCATTGCCTTGGTGGCTGTGAAGGGTGTCTTCAGCCCAAAGTGTCGCGATCCAATCCAGATCTGGGCAAAATAAATATAATCATCTAATTTTATTGACCCCTACAGACTTTCAGCAATATCGCCTCTTTTGGCACTGTATTTCCTTGTAATAAACACAATCACATAGACGGAGAAGCGACTGCGATCCTGTGGCAAAGGGCGAGGAAAGCCACAGAGTTTGCATCCGATTCGACTAAAATCAAGGAAAGAGACTAATAAGTAGTCTACTTGGGCTCACAATAAATGCGTCTTTAGGAAGCAAATAGCATTAATGACTCGTTCGACCTTAGGGGGTAGCGTTAAGGGAAATAGTACGAGAATATTGGAACTAATTGTCTGCTGTGCAAATGGTGACAAGGGCCAACGCAGCTCCGTGATAGCTGAAGGAGTTGGGCTCGTTGACGAAAAAATTACTTTCTTACTCTGGACGCATATGTGGTTGCATACAAATGTCGCTATCGGAAGCCAGGGGAACTTGAGGTCATGAGAATAACTAGGTAGGAATGGCGTAATCGGTGAAGCCTTTTAACTGCCTTGAAAAGAATTAAAAGAGGAAAGGGATTTGTTCTTCTATAGCGCCCTATGGCATTAACCGACGACAAAAGCGATTTGATTGAGGCACTTAGGGCGGGTGGTGCTGCTGTTTTGGTCAGAGGATCCGCATCCTGTGTTTGTAACCATTCGATGACCCTCATTGCAGAGCGCGTTGCATTCTGCCCCAGATAAATCCGATTTGCAGCACCATTGTGTTGGCATTTTTCTTTGCTTCTTCTTGCGTTGGGCTAGGCTCTAACAATCTCCAAAGTTAGGAAGCTAGGACGAACAGGCAGTATAGTGAAGAATCTAAGCTGAAATTCTGTAGCCCAATTTAAACGGTAAAGATGGTCAAGTTTACCCTTTACGCAAACTAAAGGGGAAGAGTGCTGCTTAAGGCAAAGTTGTGCACTGGCTCTTGTCCAAGAATATTTTTTTTACTCATTTGATGGCAATCCATGGAGACCAAGGTGCTGTCTGCATCCCTTTCCAATTTAAAAGGCATCCTTTCGCGCCTATCCCAGCATAGACTGCTTTGAAAGTTATGGTAGCAGCATGTTCAAACATTTAAAACATAATTTTTCCCATGGTCTTTAGTTATCCTGATATTTAATTGCTCTAGTTTCAAGCAATCCCATATGCGTCTGGAACAGTAGAGAAGTTGCTTTTGCTAAGCATCATAGCACTTTTCTCTGTCGGAAACCATCCGAAGGAACGTAACTGACACGACCGCGAAGCACCGGAACTAGGTTCAAGTTGTGATTAGTCATTTAAGGATCGCCGGTTAGGCATTTAAGCATTGATAATCCCGCAACTGCTCCGATTTCTTCAAATAAATAACAGATGGCGGAATTCGAAAAAGCAGTTATTCTCATAAGTATGTTATGGCAGCATCTTTTCTCACGTTTGATTCCCTTGAACTAACCCGAGAACGAACAAATCGATTGCGCTGAGACAGCTGTGGCATTTAAAAGGCGTAGTAGCAATGAGGAATCTAGTACAAAATCACTGAAAAGCATTTTGACACGGAGATTAATGGGTAGCAGTGGCTGATTGGCAATAAGTGGTGCACTTAATGTCACAGGAGATATCAATCTGACCAATTGGTGTAACGCATTGAGAGCGATCCTTTGTTGGCATCTCGCTTGTCTCTTGCACCAAGGCAACAAACCTTCGCAAATTGTGATCGTAAGAATTATTTCGAGGCAACAGGAGGTGTCCTTTTAACTCTACTTAACATCCAAAAAGCATACATTCGTCTGCTTACCTCACGGCTCCTAAACTTGTATCACTAGCGCCACAATGGGTCTTGATGCAGCTTATCTATTGTTGAATGCATTTGTAATAAATACTGCACGGCATCATGTCATTCACGGTGTCCCTTGGTGGATATATGATAATTTAAATCTCTCTCTCCATACTAGCATCTCTGTTAATGCAGGATTGCTGCTTCAAAGCATTCTCTGACTCTAAATAATTTTGGAAAAATTTCAGTGAGAAAGTTGCAGAAACCTTGCTAATCTTCTTTAAGCTATTTTGAAGTAACTGCAATTAGACTTGATCTGGTTTTTCTACCTGAGCTGTGGCACCGCATATAATGCATGGCACTGGACATCGATTTTACTCTATAAAGCCACTTATATAAAAAGCTCTCCATCTATTTGACTTTTCTAACGCACTGATTAAAACGTAAATGAGTAGGATTGACTTTTGCACTGCATATTCCGATGGGTATTGATTAACACCGCTACTCAATGGGATATCAAGGAAGACCACAATGTCAAACTCGGTGCAATGTGGTGACATTGACCATTTTTCTTGGTAGGATATAAAGACATTTAAGGCAAAGTTGCAGCCTCTGGACCATCTGCTCATCAGATACAGGCAAATTGGCTTTATCAGCTGATGCATGATAGAGAATAGTTCAGCTTTCAAGACTATGTGCATTCCACTCCTCTCCAATCAGGAGTAAGCAGTATGCAAAAAGCCAACAAATAAGAGCGGAGGATGTTATTATTTGTGACATCAACTAAATGACTTCCCTCTGGTGTGGTTCAGTGACTACAAGGACCCTCAGGGAAGGCGTCGGTGATTTAAACACGCACAGATGTTTTGACCATGAGTAGTTAAGAATATCGGGTTAACAGGCCAATTTGACTTCTTGACTTCTTGAAGCGAAAAGTGATGCTAGTCTAAAAAGCAAATATCTCGCACGTTTGTTTAAAGCCATTGCTGTTTTTGCATTTGTTATCTAACTGCGTGCACTTAAACTGGAACATGGAACACTAACGCCGCCTTGCAACGTGAAAAGAGCGTTATAAAATACGGGTAGATTTAAGGTAGGAATGCAAGCCTACTGTAGTCCACTGTTTGCCAAAATGCAGTCGCTGCCACCCTTTGGTTAACGCTTAGTGTACCTGCTAAAATGGTAAAAAACAGTAAGTTGACTAAACGACTTAGTTTGCATGCTATGTTCCACAAGTCATTTTATCTTAAATGCACCTTGACATTGAGTGGCCCGTGATAAAAGCTCGTAACTAGTGTGTAAAATGGAGAATATGAATTAGTTAAGCCGTTCTCCGAAAACGTTATTCGTAGTGGAACACCACAAAGTGGACGAAGCTAATTCACTCAGACATAATAATGCAGAAGTGAATCAATCTATATACATTTGCTTAAAAGCCCTTTGTTTTAAAGCTGAGAAATTGCAATGCTTGAGTCCTTGGGGTTGACTATAGTAAAATTCGGTTAATTATTGACGCTGCTTAGATTATTTGAACTGCTAACTAATGAAGAGTAATGTTGACACACTTCTTTTACGTGGCAATAATATCGTGAAGGTACAAGGGCATTCTACATTTCTACCATAATGATTGATGTGTATTTCAAGCCAAACCTCATTAACAATGACTGATGACAATATCAGGTTTTGTGAATTCACAAATTCGCAAAAAACAATAAAGTGCTTTATGCGTCTGCTAATGTGCAAAGCGCATGCAAACGCTTGACATTTTAGAAGTTATAACTATAAAGAGCAGCAAAGGGCCCCAATGCCTTCATAAAGCATACTGTGCTTTTCTCACACAAATGAAAATGCTCCTGTGTATTCACTGGAAGCGAAAGCAATACTACCGATCACTTTTAAGGACGCAGAGGCACTTTGCAAAGCCTAGATGCTGCCTAAAGGCACAATTACTTAGTGTGCAAGTGAGATAATTAAACGATTGAAAAGATTGTCTTAGTTAATCCTTCCTGCAGTTGCCTACTATCAGACAGGGTCTTAAATCATCAAAAGACTGTGCAACCAAATCGAATGGCTGGAGTGTGCCGGCATAGTGGGAGGTGCAACCAATGCAACACGCAGATCGGGATGTTCATTAGCAATCAGACAGTCGCGTCGCAGCCACTGTCTCGCAAAACTGTTCTATCGCCATCCTGCATGAGGACCTTGAGAAGTGGTCAACAGCAAATCTTTCAATCATCTCACCTCCTCTGTCAATCCCAGCATGTCGAATGTGCCATCTTCTAAAGCTTTTTAACTTTCGCAAAAAGCACGTCACCTTAATAAACCTATTGCCGTAATTGACGGTAAAATAGGTGGGTCCCCGACCATTCCTTGATTTTTGTCATCACGCTCTAACTCTTCGAAGAAGACCTCACCAGCACTGGCTACTATTTCCTTAGAAGGAGCCACATTCCGTGTGAATTTCCTTTCCTTTAACCAGCAATCCCTATTCCAGGTGACTGGCCGCAAAGCCCGCAGTACAGTTATGAGAACCACGCACATTCCAGTCAGGTCGCATAGTTAAACATTTTTCCAGCTAGAGGTCGGTGGACTTGTCCAGCATGGCTTCGTCGAACCACATGGTGCCAAAATGCCATGGTTAGTAGGATGACGTCTTTCCTATCAACACCAACGTTTCGTTGAAAGGCCGGATTGCAGTAACGAATTCGGCTGCCTAAGTAGCAGCCGTTTGTGCATTGTGGACGCGTTTTATACCACATAATAACAGGTCTGCCTCTTCGTACGGTATTATATTATGTGTAATTTATTCCTTTATAGATGCATAAACTGTTGTTCCTCCTCTCGTTTCTTATACTTATTTATTAGAAAATCGGTTTGGAATTCGTCCTCTGTGGCAGAATTATCTTAGTAGGTTTTATGAACGTGGCTTATTTGGCACGAAGGCCTCATGGCTAAATCACAACAAAATTTTCATACAATTCAATGACAGCCTAAATTATATTTATTTGCATTCAAGGAGGGATGTGTGCTTAGCACAGCGTCATTGTGTTTGTTTCAATATTCTAATAAATAATGGAGAGCGTACAATTCACTCGGAATACTACCGCCCCTAATTTAAGTAGTTTAATAATAATATAGCAGCTGTGATGATCTGAGCAGCTCTTAAACGATAAAGATGAGAGGTTCTCCTTTTCTCAAAGTGTTTATTGATGTAGATCTGTCAAAGGTTGTGTCACTAGCATTCCCTTCTAGCAGTCTGTGCTTAAACTCATTTCGTTGATCCTTTCTCATTTTGTAACAATTAATAATAAGGATAGTTTGCTGATGATTCTTGGCATTTGGTGTCTTTTATTTTACGCGAAATCAAGGAAAACATGGATCAAGGGGAAATAAACTGAAGGAGACAGTTTGAGAGCTTACCGTTAATTGAATCGGACAATCCACTCCTCCCCTTTCTTCCCCTATTCCTCTCCTCGAAGCTAACACTACTAATTAGGCGCATTTCCTTAAGACGCTGTTTAAATTATTCTTCCCACAGATAAATTTTTCACTTAAATTGAGATGTTTTGATAATTTTTTCTGCATTATGCTTTGATTACACCCATAGAATGCCAAATTATAGCATTTTGACAATAGTGGAGATATTAAAAAGGCTATACGTAACGGGCAGTTGCAAAGGCGCAAAAATATTTGCAGTGTTGCATGAATGATTAAGTCGCAAATCAATTAAGTAGAATGGTTCCAGTACGAACCCTGAAATGCACTTATCACCAACTACGACGTTGCAAAGAGGTAGAATGCAAGCGCAGTGCAGCTTTGAAGCAGAAGCACTTAGGATGGAAGATTACTTCTCTAACTCGACTACTTTAATCGCTGCTGTCATGCTGTGCACTGTAAAATATTCCTTTCTTGATTACCACTTCACCACCAGTGTCACACAGATGCCTCACCCTCCTCCTCTTTCCATCTCACTGATTCCAGCAGCAGCAGCAGCAGCATCAGTCAGATACGCGCACCAAGCCATTCATTTGATTTCATCGAGAGCTTTACTTTGACCACCTCTTTCTGTCAGATACGGATGGCACGTCTTTATAAATAAGGCAGCATGCGACTACATGCAACCGTTCGCGGCGTCCACGCAAAAATCGCACGGCCAGTTCGTTAGACCCTAGGGTCTAACCAAGATTGCGCGCATCGCATGATTGAAATTAACGCTGCATCCTAAACCAAAGTTCTCAACCATTTAATTAAACACTTATGATTAACCGCTCGTGCCATTGGGGTTACATTGAGAGGCCATCAATAAGAGTGGCCTCAAAAAATCGCAGTCGTAAGTGCAATGCTCCTTCCTCCCTTCCTTCTCATTTTATGCGGGGCATTCTGTGGCTGGCGCCGTGGACTCCTAGCACTTTTCATATGCCACTGACAAGCTGCGGTGGCCGACACCGGAGCTTCGTTTATGACAAGGCCGAGGAAGACGCTTGAAACAAGAGGTAGGCGATGAAATGCCTAAGTGGTTTGATTCCCTTGGATCGCCACCATTACGACATCGTCTTTAGACAATGCCAGTAGCCCTAAACCTGACTGCATGCATACCCTTTACTAGATCTCCTTCCCCTTCGGGTTAGCTCTATAATTCTCAAGCTTAAGCACAGGAGCATACTTTCATGCACAACATATTACACTTATGCTGCTTTTTTGCATCTCTTGGCCCCTCTCCTCCACTTTAACCCACACCTTATAAACATGAACCGCTACTACCTGAAATCGGTAAGGTAAGACAGCAAGACCTAACACTTCCGAAACAGCCAAGCTTTCCAGTGGGCAAAATTTCCTCCATGACTCCCATCAGGAAGATAGCACCCAGTTGTCAGTGCTCAAACACCATCCTCAGTCGAGTGCCACAGAAGGATGAGCAGCAGTGGTGGAGCGAATGCAGACAGGGTTGATCCCACTACTCGTGACCAGTGCGGAGAAATAGATGCGCTGGCAACACCTGTACCTGTTTGACCTTCACCAAAGGATTAATTCATCGCAATTAATTACTTCCGCTAGTATACTCTTGCCCCTCCTAAGATTAGTCTTGTAATGGCAGCGTGATACATGCCTTAGGCGGGCGGAGCGAGCGATGCGTTAATAGCGTAACATAAGCCACTTCTAGTCACAACTTAGGTGGCAATTCTTCTGACGTAAGTAAATAAAGCAAATGCCAAACCGGTAGTCTTTCAAGCTTAATGTTCACCGTCCTTTGATGAAAAGGTAAGTAAGATGTAAGGCCTGGTTGCTTGTCCATGACATCCTCCCTTACAGCTTCTGTAGGTGTGAATCAGATTTTGCACTACCCACGTCAAAAACGACCCAAAATTATCATCCTCACATTGGTCTGCAGTTTTAAGTGCGTCACCGACAATAAAACTCCTCACAAACATTGGGGAGTGCAAAAGCTGCCTCCAAGTGGTGAACCCGTCGCGCATTTCACCAACTCACATTCAGACAGCACACTACCTTACCTCATACCATTCCTTTGCGCAACTCTGCATCTGCACTAAGCGCCACAGCTATGAGCACGTCAGAGGCTATCATCCCAAGAAGTCTCTTGTGATGACGATAAATGCACGAGAGTTGATGGTTTCTAAAAGTATTAAACAGAGTTCGATTCGAGCAATGTAACATCATTTGCGCAATCTATTTTTGCCTTCATAAACGCAATAACAACTGCCGAATGACCTGGCAAAATGTCTGGCGGATTTATTCAATCAGATTTGGTCTAAGATGGCACACAGGTTTCAGAATAAAAGATAACTTTCTTCAGGTTGGGAAGACAACAAGAAGGGACTACAAGAGAGGCATACTTTTTAGTCACTAGGCTACATGCTGAGACATGCCTAGTTCATGCACTGATGCGTGGTGCATCAACTACGGATATGAATTAGTGCTAAAACCGTTCAATTGGAGGCAGGAATTGCATAAAACTGCGGATAGTTGCACGAGATACGACGCGATTAATGCACTACACTTTTAAGCATCGAGCATACCTCCCCGGCTAGCAGCAGCGACATAATGTAAAAGTACGCGAAACCAAATGTCGAAGTTCTTAGATAAAGTTACCAATCAAATCAGCGGATCAGCGCCCAGTTTAATAGTGATTTAGGTTCCACACCAAGCACTGTTTGCAGCAGAATAATTACTACTTCAGCTTGTGCTTTTTTGAATCACGCTTGCTGATGCTGCAGAGGATGCGGTTTAATCTGCTGGTAGAAAAGAGCGTACTCAAGTACTCTTGCAGAGGCTGCTGCGACTGTTCTCGCACCAGATCCCATAAGCACGGCATATTTTGCCTAAATAAATGGTAGAGCAAACTTTAGTGACACAAGTGTCACGATGCAATTGTAAAATGACATAAAGAAGTGGAAATGAAATTCAAACGCGCTCAAGCAATTCACTAGGTGATTTTTGAAGGAAGGCTTGATTATTATCGAAGCTAATCTGATGCAATGAAAAGGCAAACAGCTTCATATACATCCTCGATTCCGCATCATCACCAAGGCTAAGAAGGGCAAATATTTTGGTATTTTTTCTGGTTTCTTTTAACAATTCATACCTCTTGATACAATGTCTCAGCTTTACTGTGATCAGTGGATAGCACTGCATAGCTGCAGACAAAAAACACAATAAACAACGACCTAAAATGACCAAAATCTAATCCACGAAGAAGTAAACTCATTTTAGGAAATATTTGCACAAAGGGCAAACCTGCACAAATTTTGCGCAACTATATTTAGAATACTATGCAACAAGCATGCGCATGTTTGCTTACAGTTAAGGCGTAAAAATTGTAAGAGCAACTTTTAATTGCAATTATAAATGCAATTATTCAAAACAGAACAAATGCTTATTTAAGGATGCTAATTCGTTAAGCAATAACGTGAAACGAAAATTTTGAATAAAGAAAATGAAGACAAAACGATGCTTGTCAATGTGACATCCCGACGCGCCCTGTGAGACAAAAGGAGATATGGCTGTGATACTTGGTTTGTTCGGACTGCCGGTTTTGGTCTCAGTGACAGAGGTGGCCATATTGCCCAACCTGCGTGGACTGGCCTTCGGGCCACGCCAACAGCTCTGTTCAGGATGCTACAATGATAGCCAGGCTGAATATCTGCATTTGGCTTACAGAAAAGGACTGGGACTTTTGACGTAGATTCGAGTTCAAGCCATTGGGTCAATACAAATTGGTCAATCGAGTGCGCGCTACGTAGGCCGAGACGTAACTGACCTCCTGCGTTGATCATCACACTGTATCCAGAATTAAAATAGATGCGCCCACTAGCGATTCTTTTCAGTCACCGAACGCTATGCTGCTAAAGAGACAGGTTACCAAATCGCCACCCATGCATCATAGCGCTTTGAATGATTTAGAAATTCACCAATTTAGAATTGGGTTCAGGAATGCAAAATTTTGCTGACTATTGCACGCGTCTGCAGCCAGACGCCAGAAGATGCACCCAAAGTCATATTTGCGAAACAAAGTATGGAATCTAACACAGTTCTACAGGAATAGGGTCTCACCCACGTTCGCATTATCGGAGTCTTTACACAGGTGTGGTAAGGAAACTCGATAGCAAATCTGTATCATTCTTCACGACTAATGTCGTCTCAGTTGTTAATAGACTGCTGGTAGAACATGGATGTTGGATGGCTGCTGAAGGTAGATGACGTCGTTTGCAGTCACTATGTCATGGGTCGTCAGTGGTTCACCCATTCGGAACGTATGCACTCCCTCTGCCTTAAATGTAGAAAGCAGGATGGATTACCTTTAAGATAGGATTCGCTTTCCGCTACCATCGATGTGGTATCCCTACACTTCCTTGAGGAGAGAAGACGTAACATTGGGACAGAGCACCTGTATTCTAAGTTGGAACAGGATGGACTACATTTGCAGCCCCGTGCCGCAAGAGAAACCTAATTGCATCGAAGCAGGTAGGTGTATAGCACTACTCTCCTCTTGGGTCTCTGCTGCCTTTTATTTATTCCAAAACAATAAAAATGCTACAATCAACCTAGTCCGTTCGGTCTCGGAGTAGCCGGAAAGGAAGGCGAGTAAACAAGGTGGGTGCCACATCCATCAAAATAGTATATTTTATGCACATATGCAACAGTAATTGTACGAAAATGTGGCGTCAAGCCTGTTTTAAATATGATGGATGAACTTGAAGAACAACGTTTGGCTACTTTGTAAGCAGCATTTTCTCTGTTTATCCTCTCCACTTAGTCCTTTACAGCCTTTCAACAAACAGGACGATTTGATTGACTCGGGTTGATTAATTGCGGTCATTGAGAACTGGTACGGATATGGAGATCGGGTTTCTAAGGCCCTCTCTTCTTTCGAACATTCCAAACTACTCGTCTATCGCAAGATTCCCTTTGCTTGCTTGCTTTTAAGCCCGATGGTACATTCAAAACAGCATAAGGATTGCATTGCCTTCTCCCCTTTACCGACACTGTCCAGTGCCACACTTATGAGCTGTCCTTAAAGTTACCATGGGTGATTTTCTACTTTTATCAGAGCATAAACCTCACTTTCGTGTCCGACTGGTGGTGTATCCTTGTAAGGTCGCATCCTGTTGTGGTGAATGGTTATTAGCTGGGTTCGGCGTTACGCACTGTAGACAAGGTAGTAAGTGAGTGAGGGAATCTTCACTACTCAAAGCGCGTCTTTGCCCCAAGGGAGGCGGAATCCATGGCACGGTCTGTAGTTTTGTATGAGGTTGCCTTCTCATAGACATTGGTCCTGCTCAGTCTGATGTAAGACGTTTATAAGGGTCTCTGTGCGATTTTGAGAGCTCCCTTTGATAGTTTCGTATTCAATGCTTGTTAGGAAGGTATTGAAAGGCATTTCAACTTTAAAGTCTGCAAGCATCCTGAACGGTGAAAACTCAGTTGATGTACGAACCGTAGCCTGTATGAGAGGAGAACACGCCTTCGGTTTATATCTCAGCCTTCAGATCACGCACCTCTAATGAATGTATTTAGCAGCCCGACCAGTACTTAGTTTGTTCTTTTACATGTCCGGTGTGATTTAGGTCCCAAGAGCTAATCGTAAATGCCGCTAATTGCATAAAATTTCAAAGTAGATATCTAAAGCATTCCCCTTTTACTAACCGCAACTCTACAACATAAGGATTGTGCACAACAAAAGTGGATTTATAGTGGGTGCAATTTTTGGTACAAAACCTGATGTCTTAATCAGACCGTCTGGTCTTCATCCTCTTAAGTTGGCACAGTTTCCATTTTCTGCATTTAAAAGTTGAGCAATAAACGATCCTCATTAACATTCCAGGATGTGGTAGAGAGGGATTCACCTGCTCTTCCGTCATTTATGGAACTGATACAAACCGCCCTCAACGCATGTATGAAGCGGTCCTTGGTGACATCCAAATGACTCCAGTATTGTTTTCCAACTTCTGCCGCTGCTACTAAAGCTACATTCATCCTTATGGCATCGTCGCATCTCTCCAAACTGTTTACAAAGTGTTTCTGTAGCAGTGTTGCTTAATGCGCATGAAATTTTAGTATGGCTACAGATATCGCATTTGTAGTGAATGCAGCCTCATCGGAGTAGCAGTGCTAGAACAATGTAGAGATTAATTGCTGTCAATGACTTCGATATCTGACGATTCATTGGTCGTGCAATCCAGTTGTGGGTGTGCTTTTGGCTTGTGTTTAGTCTTCTATTGCACGAAAAACCATGCATCCCCTTCTGCGCCGTCCGCCTTACAGTCTATCATCTTTTATTGTTGCTGTTCCACACTCTTCCACTCGGAACCTGCGAAATCGAATATTCATGGAGTCCCAATTCGCATTTTGATTCTTACATCCTGTGTGACTCGGATTGTCTTCTCAGAGCAAATGTGTTGACGTACTCTGCAGCAATGTGGCCGCTCACACGAATGGGTGGACAGATTGGTCGTGGAAGGGTATGTCTTACCATACTGTGGCGAAATTTCAAGTACTCTGGCTGATGCCCTATAACTGGTCATGACAATCCCTTTCGTACTTATTTCCCCCACCGAAAGAAAGATTGGTATGTGTAATAGGGGCCTACTTAGGTAATAGGAATTAGTCAGCATAAGCAGTATCGTGCCTCATGTCTACCCCGTTGTCTTGACGAGTAAGGCTGCACACTTTAATGCCCTAAAAGTGTCTCGTCGCAAAGCTAAATTTGACCTGCTTTCAACAACTTCTTTCTTCAAATTCATTATCCTCTATACATTTTAACAAGCAATGTCATAACAAAGCCTTGCATCCCTCAAAAAACGTATTTCAACATTCACTGCAAAACACCATTGCAAACCAAGGTCCAACTAAGTAGTCAGCTATGATTTTTTAACCCTTTAAAGCATTTGACCATGGTTTAGTCAAATCAATGCAGAATTTTACATGATTTTCTATTATGAGTTGTTCTTTGTTAACCAAAACGTAACCGTTTGTTTGAGCAGCATAAAATACAAAAGAGGTTAAATAACAATACTGAAACAGGGCGAAGTTCCTTAGACAGATTACCGAAATTCATTGTCTAGTATCGTCTTGTGTAGCAATGCTCTCCTTCATCCCTCCCTCGGAAACGTAGAAATGAAATAAAGCGAACCAGTCGAGCCTTCATACAGATTCTTATTGTCACCTTGCAATTAGAGATATGATGGCAAAAGAAGTAGATAAATGGAAGACATTTTAAAGCAAAACCAGCAGACCCATCCTAATTTGCATTCATGAGCACTATGCTAAGCTTGGATAGGTAAATTAATTGTCGTATATGACTGTCCACTTCTGTTTGTAAAACATTGCAATGCTTCTCCTAAAATTACTGTCCGCTGACATAATTCACAGGTTTTTGTAGAGAAAGGCGCTAAGAATTTAAATTATCCGCAAATATGGTTCCAGTCATTTAATTTTGTCGGAATGCTAAATCACATCCTCCACCACTACTAATATTACAGTGTTACACCGTACAACGCACTCAGAATATGATTGAATCTGATAGTTCAAGATTGCAAATGCTGCAAACATGGCTAAAACAGTAAACAAATAAGTGCTTATTGCCACCAATTTACGTTCATCTTCTATTTAGGGGTAAAAATGAGAATTCCTATTTTCTTGGTTATTCGTTGGAGATTCTATTCCAAAACTTTCATCTTTCCTGCTCATGCAAATCTCAACACTGTACTGATTCATTTGCACGATACCGTATAGTGGATCACTCTACGACAGATGCAGCGTCTGCGCGTTAACGAAGAAAGGAGGGTTGGAGGGACAAACTGACATCAGATCCCCATCATATGTCGCGACTAAATATTATGCTAATCGCATCGCTATATGATCGTCATTGCAAATCTATACAAACCTCGCAGCAGCAATCGTCGACAAAAATCAAGATCATCCAAATCGGTTTATGCACACGGAACATCTCTGTCGTCCACTCACTTTGTGTGGATGTCCCCTAATGCTTACTATGTCTGCAGCCCATTACTTTTGATTCTGCCGGCTGCCTCACCACAGTGGGTTTGTAAAGCAATTAACAAAGGGTTGGTTCTCACTCGCCGGTCGCGCTGATTTACACCTGACGATGTTCTTTTGCTCTCTCTGTTATAAGTTGACCTTGAGAGCGAACTGGCATATGGTCAGAACGTATGGAGTTAATTGTAGGCAAAGATTTGTTGTAATGGTAGGGTAATCCCACCGAAGACATGAAAACCAGAAAAATGTGTGAGTTGAATGCAAAGGTTTGGCTGCATAGATCAGAATGGATTTGGCTGGCTCTCACTCCATTGTTGGAAGTGCATAAAAAGATGTAGAAACATATCATAATTTTTGATTGTTACATGCATGTCTTACGATTCTCATTTAATGTGCAATTCTTAGCGGGCATGGAAGAAGGCCGCTCAAATGTACTAGCAAAAGAGATGGTGAGTAGCCGAGTCGCCAGATAAGATCTCACAAGATGAAAATTTACGCGTTAACAACTAAGGAATAGACCATTTCATTCAAATCACGCATTCTGATTTAGCGCGAAACCAAAAAAAAATATTGCAAACTAATTATGCAAAAGTGGAAAGTCATTTGCACGTGAAGAATGGAAGCAAAAGTTGGCCAACGGCTTTTCCACTGCCACGAGAGAGGCATCCTGTCAGTTCGCCCTTCTCCCTATCTGCGTAACTTAGTGACTCAGACACCTCTCTTTCGTAGACCGCTGCGCATACTTCATTCCGTGTACTGTAGTAAGTGCCCTAACTCCGTGTCTGCAGCTGCATCTTCTGAGATGGTTGGAACATAAAGCAGCAGAGTAGGAACATGACCTACCACGAAAATCCGTGTATTAGCGAAAAGAAACCCATTTATGCCACTAGAGGTGGAAAAAGGCTGAGCAATGCATCGTCGTGCTTGCAATCGATTATGCAGAGGAGCAACAGCGACACCACCAGCAAGAGCTGTTAGCTATTATGCCCAGCATTCGACAGTGGAAGAGCAACAAATTGATAGAGTGTGCACGGATGTAAGAGCGATATGCCAGGGAGTGAATGAGTGGGTGGCTTTGAAAGGCATCAGGGTGGCAGATATTTGTTGAGAAACTTGATAGTTCCCAGTAGGCTGGCACATACCGTTTGGGTGCGTTAGCAAAGGCTGCAATACGACAAGCAAAAGTTTGTTCTAAGATGCGTCGTTTCGTTAGAAGATATTGCCAAATGAAGCATTCTCATCCAATTGTCAATGCTCGTGGCCTAAAGATAACTTTAAACGTCAAATCTGCAGATTTAGTCTAATTGAAAGTCAAAGGCCTTGAGGTGCACAATTCGAATTGAGTCTTAAGGAGAATACTGAACGCAGAATGATCAAGAGTAACTCTACTGATAAGTGAGTAGGTAATGCTCAACGGATAATTGCTGTCTCCTTCAACCGTTCAGGACCTATCGTTTGCCCAAATATCGATTCTGTTTTATCTTACCTAAGTGACTATTTTAGACAGTAAAGTGCGCGTAGGAACCATAGCTCCCATCTGCTTCTTCCGTCTGCAATGACTACTGCTTCATACTGATGAACCCATATCTTAATTATCCCCGCAGTTAGACTGATTCTGATTAATGAATGCAGATGGCTGTTTTTGGTGTAGACCACCCAGTGCCAATGCAAAATGACCCAGTAAAATCATTAAGTCGGGAATAGCAGCAGGATATCTACTGTGAAGCTTGAGGAGGGGTATAAAGAAACAAATAAAAGTGTGGACCACAAAATACCATCAAAGCATACAAAAATATGCAATTGTTGCGTTTTGGTAGGAAGAAATGTGAATGATTTGCAATTGTTTCATTTAAGGCCACATGAGTGATCTAGAATAGCAATAAACTCCAAGAGGCGACCCTTGCTGTGCATTCTGCAAAGGAGTTATGTGAGACGGCCACACAAGGACATTCGATTGACACCGCTAGTTTGCGTATAGTAGGCACGAGTGTAAGGAGGGAACGCAAATGTAATTTGTTTGGAATATTAAGAGCCATCGCAGATGTGACTGATGGAACATGTTGAAGAATCGGAACCCATGATAGTCAGCGCGTATTCATCTGTGCTAGACATGGTTTCATTTACTTCCGATGGATTTGCGTAGTCTATGCGTGTCCATCTTTCTTCTTGCATTAAGTCGGGATAATCGGCGTCAAAGTAAACCGGTGTGTAGTCAAGCACTGTTGATGTCCCCTGCTCCGAAGGCCAACTTTCCATTTTCACCGTTGAATTGAATCTCTCCTGCCTAAGGAATGTAAATCAAAGGAATCAAACTGCTAACTCGATCTTTCATTAGATGCTGTAACTTCGAACTTAAAGTGTAAAGGCAGCACGTTCTGTTCTTGAAGCTGTGAGAAGCATAGAGATCTAGTGCCCTTCTTAAAATGCAGTCAAGAAACACATTCTGTAAAGTTTTAAAACGATCATAGAAGGATAGGCACCATGCAATACTGGACGATACAAATATAATTACTAAGGAGGGCATTTAAATCCTAAGCTGAGTTTCTCAAAATGCAACTGCTAAGATTCTGTGATGATTAAATGAAAGTGACTTACAACGGGTGTCCGCGATTTTTACGAACCTAAATTTTAATTCCTAACTTATGTAGACACTCCAGATCCAAACCCATTGGCCAGCTATTACTAGGTGCACCATAAATAAGTTTTCACCCACCCTCTCTCCAATGCCCATTTTTAGACCCGTTGACAGTAAACAATGAAACCGTAAACATTAAGTAGTCATGTCGCCACTTTATCAACGTCATGGCTGCTATTTTTGCATTCGCTAAAAATAGGTGTGCAAACTCGGACAAATTCGGAAACAAGGAGTAATCCATCGCCACTGTCGGAACTAGGTTAAGCAAAGCTCAGCGCATTTGTTTCAGTTTTATTAGTAAACGTCGCATTAAGTTTATGCACATTGTTGCTGACTTAGCTCGCACACACTTGTGATGTAAACTAGGAATATCCAGAATCCTGCAAGCTCGAGACGCATGCTTATTAGTGATTGGGCATCTAAGGGCGCTAAAGAACTATACGAAACTTACGCATACATTACAAGTGATAGTGTACGCGAAAAGTTGAAACATTCAGCCGTTTTATAAAGTGGATCAAGTTTTGATTGATCCAGTTGTGTTGCGTTAGCAAACCAAGCCACAGAATTACATTTAAACAATTCTAATGAAACCTGTAATTAGTGGCATGAAACATTAAAATGTAAAGCAAACTCACGTGATCGCTGTACAAGTCCGTGATTAGACTACATGTAATTGCTTTGTTGCGGCCTTAGAGCTACTGCGTTTGGCATCCATCATTTAATTTTCTACGTACTACGCGTCTTTTGCCATAAGCTATTTAGAGGCGGTAGTTAGTAATAAGTGATTGCGCAACCTTTGGCAGTGCAACTGTAGTAATATAATATGCATAATCTGCTTACTCAAAACTGTCACTTTCGGTGTCCTTTTAGGCACTACAGATTTGGACCAAGACCGAGCTTATTATGTTTGGCCATGCGTATTGCCACGCGTGCAAAGGTTCTCTTGATGTGTTTCCTTAATCAGCCAGATTCTTTGCTCTAAAGGAATGAAGAATTTTTTGAAACGTTCATAATACAGGAACGCTCAAGCATTATGTCGTTTACATCTCTTATGTCTCACTTAGAAATCTGGCCACGCAATAAACGCAATTCACTACTGTTTCATTAACTTAGTACCACTTTGAACGCTCTCCAGCCAATAATCGTAAGTAGGATGGACAAAGATTGCATTGCGCTATGCGACAATTATAAATTGCACTATACTCCTCTTTTTCATTACAAGAAAGTTTTTATAAAGTCAGGGATTATGCGTAAAGGGATGCGATAAGAGGGTTTGGAGAGCTCACAAGTTTTTGCAGAACACAATGAACTTATGTGATACGAAACACACTCAAACCGCAAGATATGCGCGATGAAAAAAGAGGTTTTCACGAATCGCATTTCTTCACCTCCTTTTCGACGAAGTTAAATCCAAACACATTCCTTATGTTTTCTAGACATTAATGAGAAACATTTAATTAGAGATAGCTTTTGTGACTGGTTTCCAAGCCATTTATATCTAATTGGATGCAATTACAAAGGTGTTAATTAGAGAGGGCGTAACTTTCCCCTCCTTTCATATGCTTGCTATCAAAGTAAATAGCTTTACAAGTGTCAAAAGCGCTTGAGTTCGTTTCCTAAAATCAATTCTCGAGGGAATAAATGGAGTGAGATGCCACAAGTGTGCATCGAGGATAATTACATTCGCTTGGATTTTTCCGACACATTTAGGCAGCAAAACAAGGCGTCAAAGCTCCTAATCAATCACACAATGATTTAGTTCCTAAAAACATTCTAAAGTTTTGCAGCTGTTGCCAAAAATCGGACCGGATCCCATTTGATTTATTTTCATCGGTACTGGTAGCATGAGCACCTGGAGTTCTTCTAACACCCCTTAATTTAAGCAAATTCTTGCGATTTTGGTCCAAGCTTAATAACTGAATTAAACGGTTATCGCCAAAATATTTTCTTCTGCTTTTAAACCTACCAAATATAAGAAACTTTGCAGCAGTAATTTATGGCGGTCAAGAGGAATTGTTAGTGGCAATAAAATCAAGCAATTTGAGTTGGGACTTTAAACATAAGAGAGCTTACCTTTCCTAGCTTATTGATTGCTAAGCAGCAGCTCTTAAGACGTCGCTTGTCAGTTTATGGGCATTTATATAATTTAGCAGATAGCCATCTGTGACTTAATTAATTTAATCGCAACAGGTTTTGTATGTATTTAAAACGATGCAACCTAAACACAGTTAAACCTTAAGAAAACAGTATTTCCTCGAAGCGCATGGCAAATGGTTATTAAGAATAGAAATTAAGGACGCGCAGAAGCATGTCTGAGTGCTCTGCAGCCGGTTTTCCTTCGTAATCAGTAACAATAGCAAAGCTGCCACCCCTTCTTGCATGAGCAGACGATACGGAAGACTAAATTGTTTATGCAAGCAGTTTTAAAATTTAGCTAGGCGGGGCAAATAACACACAGAAAGTTCCATTTTTAAAATTAATTTTACGAATACGAAAGCCAGGTGTATATGAAAGAGTCGAATTATTGGTAAGAATAGGAACCAGTCGTATTTTCTATCCTTATTAAATTACCATCGTTCCACTTCATGGCAGGCCATCTGTTCATAGTCCTCGCAAAACTTGGTATCCCAGATGCCCGGTGTTTTTTCAGCAACTTGACGTGCTTCATGCCCATACTGCATACGTTACGCACGACTTTTGTTTAAAGGTGTTTCAGAACTTGGTGAAGGAGTGGTAAGCAGGTGCCTGGCAGATTCAGGTGCAAATTGCAAGAAAATGTGGTTAAGAACAGTTTGTTGTATGTTCAAAGAAATCGAATTTAACGACCATGCTCCGAATTTCTCCTCTATCCATTCTAGAATAGCCTCTTCTAAGGACTCACGATGATATACACTGAAAATGTAATCAATGAACCGCGTGACCTACAAATACACGCAACAATGACAATATTTAAGCAGTTTCGTAATTTATTGGCGAAAAATTGTCTCGAGAGTCAAAAGCCTTCCACTACGTGCAATTACTTCACTCACAAGCACTAACACTAGTTAGTGCGATAGCGTGGAATGTTAGCTTTGAAAACACCCGAAGGTGGCGCACACTGAGGTCAGATTCAACACGTCCGTAGAGTTTACCCTTCATCTATTGCAAATGTAGGGCATCGATTCTGGGTAGCAGCCCTATGTAGATTATTATGTCTCCATATGTTGACACCAAGTTTCACACAGGATTGGATGGCTCCATTTTTAGTTTTTAACAACTGTTTTGCGTTTTACAATGCGTATTGCAAGTCAGGGGGATAAGTAAAGCATCGTCCAACACCATGAAAGGAGATTGACGAAGAAAATGATTCAAACATAAAGCGCTGCACATTTCTCGAGGTACTTGGGGTCACAGACCAGGATGAGGCGCAACTAAGTTACAAAGCAAAATACTTCGTTCCGGTTGTTGGAACACGTAAGAAAAAGTGCTTTTATTTCCGCTTTTTGCAGAAGGATCTCGCCTTTTTAACAATTTTGTTTCCCCAGATTTGTTATATTTGACGCGTAAAGTTTGATTTTAGGTATGGTCATATAAGCCTTCACTTGTGACCGAAAAGGGATGCAATAAATCGTAGAATATCAGAGACCTGCAAGGTGTCATGAATTTGTGTCATGCCATGGCTGCACAAAAGACACCTACGCATTGGCTCAGACTATAAAATTAATCAGAGGCCTCAAAGCACTAAGTAGAACACAAGAACATTATGCAGGCGTTAAAGGCATTTTTCGTGCTAACACTCACCCTTGGTATGTCCGCTTATAGGGGCTATTCTTACAGGAAAATAGTGATGGAAGTAAAGATTTTAGCAGCTATGGTAGATGGAACAGCTGAACTACAAGCTTTGTCGTCATCTAATGCAACGGTTGACCATCAAGTTACTGCCGATGCAGAAGAATCAACACAGGCTCCTCGAATGAACAATGCAACGGAATCTGTGCCATTCTCTAGCAGCCCAATAGTATTAACGGAGCCTCAAGCGACAGCGAATGCAACGTAGCCGTCCTCATCGTCTGTCAATGTTATAGTTTAAACATATGCTCCGGTGGCGCTCAACACATCCCAAACATTAACACCGTCCGCCGATCTAACAACATCATCACGGGCTCTAGTGACCACCGATGCCAAGGAACCGCCTGTACCGTCTGCCAATGCCACAGTTTTAATGCAGACTTCATTAACGCCTAGTGAAACAGAACCGATTACAACATTTATCAATGGCACAGATTCACCACAGATTCTTGCGATGCTTAGTGCAACACAGTCATTGGAATCGTCAAGCAATAATATGGTTCAAACGCAGACTCCAGCAACACCCAATGCAACCCTACCATCGACCTCACCTGCCAACCATCTAGTATCAACACAGGTGTCGGTGACGACCGATGCAACGCAACCATCAATATCGTCAACAAATGATACAGCTCAAACGCAGGCTCCAATAACACTCAATAAAACTCAACGACCGGTAGCATCTGTCGACCGCCCAGCAACATCAAGGGTTTCGGTGACAACCAACGCAACGAAACCATACTCTCGCCACAGGCTCCAGTGATGCCCACACCAACGAATTCCCCTACATCGTCGAAATCATCTTTTATCCCCACTTTTATTCATTCTTTTATTTTTAACGTTATTTTCATATTATTTTAGCATTCCGTCTTCACTCTAGCCCCCAAAATGCCTTGATCCTGTCTACGATATTGTTTACAATAATTCTAAATATTGCCTTCAATTTTGATGTCACTATACCTCAATTT
>JADWOT020000008.1:1118252-1210531 GCA_036345935.2 Taenia hydatigena
ACAAATAAACTAACATCGGCAGAAGAGACCAATGAAATTGCCTAATAATCAGGAAAATCTGAGTGCACCTGAAATGCGCACAAACCAACGAGATAGTCCAGTCAAATCCACAAAACAATGAGAAGAAGTAGAGCAGCAGCAGGCTTTCTAACCACCAAGGGTTTAAGTATAATATACTCACCTAATGCAAGAGTACCCAGCATAAATGCTACCATTCCAACATGGATGGAATTGCACTTATTCAAAAGCAATGCCTGCAGTCCGTTGCAGAAGCTCACACGTAGCATGAAGCAAATCAATAAACTATAAACAACTTCTCTCAATGAAACTACTCAAAAAACACATGCATATTCATTAAATCCCGCTAAACACGACCTGCCCCATTGAACCCGGGACCTCTCGCACCCAAAGCGAGAATCATACCCCTAGACCACTGAGCCGCACGAACGTTGCAGCAAATTAGCGATTATACTTTAATGCAATGACCAGTTCGGTCCTGGTGGCCTAATGGATAAGGCGTCGGTTTCCGGAGCCGAAGATTGTGGGTTCGAATCCCACCCAGGATGAGCAGCTCATCTTTCCCGCCGTGGTTACCTTGAGTCGTTGGAAGGGGGCATTTATGGGCTGATTATCCCTCGACCTTGTGGTGAGTGGTAATACCCATCATCCAAAATTGCAGCAGCAGTCGGCGAGGTATGGTGACGCATCTGCGTTTTCGTCCAGAAAACACTGGAAACAAACATATGCGCATGTCAATCGTGCTCACTAATTAATGCAAGCTTATACGATTGGTCTCAGGTGAATTTGAACTACAATAGACGCCAGCATCGATTAGCAAGCAAATGCCACAGGAGGATGCCTATGCTTGTCAGCGCGGCTACATGAGACTTCGGGTTGTCACAGTGCTGGGTACAGAAATTGTGCACAACAGGTTCGAAGCATGCCAACCTTTGTTAGCAGTCGCCAATAAGGCGAACACGGCTAAAGTGGTGCATCCATATAAACTAGGCGTCTCCCCGACGGCAGGGAACTAACAGTGGCAACAGAAATCAACAAGTATTCGGGCAGATGTAACATTTCTGAAAATACTGTCAGTTTACACACGTGGGGTCGACAGCACCTTTTTGTTTGAAAACGTTACAATCACTCAGATACTTCGTATTTACAAAATCAGCAAGGAAATGCTAAGGATAATCGACAAGCAGGAGCGGAACAATTAAATTAGTTGGAAAATAGTGTGATTTGTGAACGAACTGTGTGAACACTTCCATGAATGGCGAATAAAACGAAGTAAGTGAACAGGTGAGAAGGGCACTCTGAATGTTAGACAGGGAATAGATATTGTGAGGAATAAAATAAGAAGGAAGGGTATAATTTATGGGAAAATAATGCGCTATGTGGGGATGAGGAAGAGTGATGTCAAGTGAGTTGAAAATTATTGAGTTCCACCGCCGAACCGATGCGGTTCAGCACGTGCTCCTACGAGCTCAAATTACCTACGATACCGGTCCCGCCACTCGCCCGGAGACCGACAAATTCACCATTACCCTTGCCACATCCCTCATCCATCCAACCGCATCCAGGTTGTTGCTACGCAATACCTTTCTTCATGCTATGCGTCAAGACCTAGTCAAGGCATGAAACTGACCACTGGTGCCATAACTTGGAGATAACAGGGAGACAGTATTGATGTGATCTGATTAACTGTTAAGACACGTCCAATCGCACGTTAACGAGGATATTCATCGTCAAAAATTACCCGTGTCTTAATTAGCTTTACCTTGGTATCTGAGTTTGGCGGTAATTACTAAACCTACTGTTTGCGAACTACTATCCACCAGCTTATACTGAGTTGTAGATTACATACCCATTTTCCGCGATTTCAAGTACATTGCATCAAGCACACTTCTTTGCATGTTTTCATAGCGAGCGCCATACGATCGCAGAGGAAAGGGTATTTGTGGAAGAAAACTAATTTATCCAGCAACCCAGGAAAGGTTGCTATTTAAGGACTAAGTCAATAACACGAAACGTAGGTAGAAGAGTGAAATTCAAGTTACTGGCTCATATCTAATATTCAGAAGTAGCACTTTCCACTAAACACTAGCCAACTTTCGTTGGAAGCAAGTCGCAGTTGTAACAAATTTACCTCTGGCTGTGTCACCTCTCGTAAGATCCCATGCTAGACTGGAATATTGAGGATGCAAGACGGGATCGACAGCAAAACAAACTAAGCAGTCTCATCCCTCTTGTAATATTCATTGCGTAGGCCAACGAACCACCTTCATTCTCAAACACGCTCCTTAGCCATAGTAAGCCCTAGGCGGAGTGAAGTTGCCTGTTTAATCAAACATCTTAAATGTGCCCGATATTAACGATTGTTGCGGATAGTTCGCGGGTAATTGTTAAAGGCCGAACTCGTTGCAATTTGTTCAATTTAGCATTAATGCAAAAAAACCTTGTGGTTTTAATCCGGCTCTCAGTGCAAGAGAATATCAAAGTAATTATGTTATAACTTAGGCAGCACATCCATGCATATGCTTTGAATGCATCGAGTTTGTGTTCCTTCGCGTCGAACAAGAGATGCTCTCACAGAAAGCAAGAAGATTTGGACTCAATAGCGGCTAAGGAACAGAGAAGCGGAAGGAGAAATTATACTTGTTGCACTGATTTTCGGTCCCATGTGCCATGCTGACATTCAAAAAGTCGACTTCTCAAGAAAGCCAATTCTATCGGTGTTACAATAAAAAGAGCTTGCGGATCCCATTGCTAATAAAAAGTGGAATGAATTGATAAGGCATGTTAATATAGATTGCACTGGTATTTGTGGAGAGGGTGTATCAAAATATTAATTGACAGGCGATTAATGGACGGACGGAGTAATATTCGAGGTGGTATGCTAGGAGTGTGGTTAGGTGGCTAGCAATTTTGGCGATGGTTATGACGATTGGTGCTGATGGTTCATTGCATAGCAGCAGCGCATCCATCGCTTTTAACGAAAATCATGGTGCATAGGGAGTGCTGTTTTCATATGACGACATACCAACTTACCTGTTTTTTCCAAATAGCAGAGCCATAATATACGCCAGCGGTTTATCACGGAATTACTTGCCATTTGAGGCTATCTTGTCAGACACATTCATCACAAAATGGACACATTCACAAGGTTAAAAGCTGTGATAAAGATCGAATGGCATACGAATATGATACATTGGGGACATTTTCATGAGGATAACAATGAGATTGGTGAATAAGCTGCAACACTGTATGCTCAGTGTAGAATGGTGAAGCTCTCAGCAGTTGCATGCCACCAGAGAGCCACTTAGCGCTACGACACCTAGGTTTGAGAGGGTTGTTCTTCTTCTAGTGCAAAGCAACACAAGCGATAATTGACTTGATTGACATGACATGATTCATTTTGCCGCCTCAAATTTGCCAAGAGTTTTATGACATGTGCCACAAATATGCTCTAACATGAAAAGAATGAGTTGCTCATTTGCCATTAAAAAAATTATCTGGTATAGACCGCGAGATGATCCGAAGTGTCATTACCTCCATACTCTGTTCGTCTTCTTACATTTCCTACCCTCATTACAATTGCCTGCATTTATCCACGACAACGTCCACTTATCATCTGACACACACACACACATTCGCACACCCAAACCGATTCCTTTTAATAATCGGAAGGGAACGGTCACAATTTCGTCTGCACTCAGCCTTTCTGCATCAATCACTCATGAGTTATATTAAGTGCTCTTTACATTAGCGAAGCGGGTGCTGTTTTATGCACACGGAATCTAGCCGCTTACCAGTCGTTAAAATATTAGCTCTACCTTGGCTCGGTAAAAATGGGTAAGAATGCAAACCATAAGAACCGCAATTTTAAAGCAACAATAGAGCGAAAAGATTAAAAGTAATCGCTAGGCACGAAAAGAATATTTGTGGGATGGAAATCAATGCCAAGACGTGTGATAGTTAGCATAGGAGCAAGGAATAAAGGACAGAAGAAGAAAGGTTCTATCAGGATGATAGGGTGCAAGGCACCGCTAGTCAATTATGTAAGACACACACAAATTGTAGTGCAGCTATAGGTTTTGAAATCATTTTACCAACCCGCAGATCTTTATCAAGACGTATCAAAGTAAAATTTGTGCAATTTAACAATCCTTCGCGGTCGAAAAGAGAGAGAAAAATTGGAATGAACGCATTTGTTAATGATGAGTAACTTGGTTTCGCCACAATGAGGAGCGGCTAGGCAAATTAAAAATGTGTGTATTAATTCTTTCCCTTCATGCACCTGACTAAAACACCATTGCCCCGAAGCAACATTGCAATGAGTCAGAGGAGTTATAGCATTCACTTATAAATTTACAAGCACTCGGTTTACTCCTTTTTTCGCAAAAAATGATGGAAGCAGAATGGTGCGATAAGTGCTTGGCACAATTCACTGCGTTTTGTCACCGAGACCCAACAGTTGATGCTCAGTGGCTTTTTGATTAGAGACCGTGAAATAGCTCTCCGTGTATGAAATCGAATTTAACTTTACCTGGCTGTTGGGTGACAAGCGCATGATGACCTTTAGTTATCAGAGACAGACATTCATAGCCTCCAAGCAAGCAGAGTGTTCCTTTGCACAGGTCACAATTGTGCATTGTAGTTGACTATCTTGAATGAACGAGCTTGTACAGGTCACTAGTTTTTTATTTGATCGATTGGTCAGGAGGTACGTTGATAGCGAAGGCAACAATGAAGCACTGAATTTATAGCAATGGGGAAGAACCGATAGCCTTAATAGAACTCAAACTCTGAGAAGACGATCATCAATTTGTGGCCTAGAAGGACATTTGAGAATTTGAGTGTAAACAATGTCGCCTTCCATCGAAAATCACCAGTGACAGAAACGGAGCGTTGGCAAATTCAAAAGAGTGCCAGTACGTCCCGAAATTGTTGAGATTCATAACGGTGCGCAATAAACCAGATTCGAGTAAGGTCTGAAGGCCTATTGGCAGCCTCTCCTTCGAAGGTGTTCACGTTCTCATCTTGTGAGAGGACATCTTTTAAAAAAGCCTTTGTTCTGCACAAGTACATTGAGCTTTCTGCTGCAGACATGTAAATTTGAAATAAGGCTCAAATAATTAAAGCTGCTCATTGATTCCCATAGTTTTTCCATGTCAGCAATTACTTAGCTCAATGTCATTAAGGCGACTGGCATACTCGCGATTCACTCCCGGTTCATGCTATTTTAGTCGGGACTTCGTAGCATTCTAAGGTAAGGAACGAACCACCAGAGAAGTAGACTATGTTAGCTGGAGGTAAAATAACCTTCTAGTATGATAAGAGGATGTATCGTTGGACACCTCCACTGGCTGTATGTGTAGTCTCAACAGAACCACTTGCACCACATCAATCACGATATGCAACACATAGACCGATGGGCAAACCCTTTGACCCATTCAGAGCCCATGCGTATCGTTCTTTTGTACTCCTCTTTATTCTTAGCTCTCAGTTTGATAAGTACTGCATCATTGACTCGTAATCGCTTTTTTCTTCCACCCTTATCCAATCCCCGATTTGCACTAATATCCACTTTCTAAACACATCTATTCCTGCTTACTGATCATCAGGCGTAGGTCACATTCAGCCTACTTTCAGTATCGTAGCTGCTCAATCGAGGCTTTATATAGGAGTTGATGAGGTCTCGTCCACTAGGACATTTGCACCTGTTAATAGTGTTTGCCTCGTGACGAATTTCTTCGCCCTGTCTATGCTGCAATAGCTTTAATTTGGTATGCTGTTGGGCTCTAGTTGCGCTTTTATGCTTTGAATGAACTGATTGCACAAGATGCTGACTGAAACCAATGTCGTATTTATCGCAGCGAAATTGGCAACAACAAAGAAGTGCTGACGGATAGATGACTTGTGGGTGGAAACTAAGCAGGTGGATGCAGGATTTTTTTAAGGCAAAGTTGTTCCAATTTTTTATGCGCATTGATGATGTGGGAGTGGAGGCAAGGAAATGGAGGTATCACGTGCACGTGACCACAGCTGCACCGCCTGTCTAAATATCTGACCACATTCAAATGAAATGCACTCCTTCTCTTCCTCTTTCTCCCCTTGGCATCATTGGCTTGATAAGGGTGACTAGGCAATTTCTCTTGGGTCGAGTGGCCTTACTGTTGCAGATGTGCCCTTATTTCCAGTGTTGTGTGGTTGGCAATACAGAGTTTTAATTCGCATTAATTCTAAGGCTATATTTTTACCACGTCCCACTTTTATTTTATTTCACTCTACTTCCAAAAGTGATATTTGGTATTATTTCTGCAATGGTGATCATTATTTGTTCTACTTATAGTTACGTTCCACATAGAGTGAAATGGAATTCAGACGAATTGCGGAAATCAATGTCTTCCATCAATCTCTAAACACTTAACGCTGGCAGCGACCACGAAGAGGAACTGTCTGAATAGAAACCGTCAATCACCTTGATCAACCAACAGTGATAGTGCTGAAAATGATTTGACATACCGGGTTTGGTGCATAACAGAAGTAAAGATCGTTGCGCATTCAAAAACAAAATGCTGTCTAGATGTGATGTTTAAGGGTCAGCGGTGTGATCCATTAGGAGTATTGAAGCAGTCAAGCATTCACTCTGCTTTTCTGCTTCATCTGCTCTGTCAATAATAAACGCTTCATCTATTGGTTATCCAGTTGGTGCCCGGTAGAACCAATGGCACTAAAGCAGATAAAACATATTTTTGAATATTTGAAGTACATAGTCGCATTTATCGTGATTTAGGTATTTTGTCAACCATTCGTTGCCGAACATTCAATGCATTCCCTTTTTAAATTTTACTTCGAAGAAGCACTTGACAAATTGAGGTAGGAGAGGAACCGTAAGTAGGCCGACCAAGAGCCAGTGAGTTACGTCTCCTTCTCGAAAATTACCAACTCGTTTTACTTTATAAAGTCCAAGTATTCGGATGTAGAACCTCGCCAAATAAATAGGCAAGTGCTATAGATAACAATCAAATCTTGCTAACCAATAATTTGTGTCTGTTTAGTTAAGCAAAATGATGATGGCTAAAATGGGCCTTTAAAGTTCTCGAAACCATATGAAAATTGAATTATGCACGGTATTATAGACCAACATAATGCGTGCAATGATGAAATGGGCGTGTTCAAAAAGTCACTAGGTTAGTGACTATACGAATAAGCTAGCAGTAGAGACTCAGACACCCAATTTAGCATTATGGCTTCAATTGTTTCGCGACATGGTTGGTATCAACCAATTCAATAATATAAAGTTAACATCCGTGTGCCCTGTATGGAGTGTCCAGTCCATACTACCCTGGCTAGGGATGTGTTCAAGGCACCGTGCTCGTGCGCTCTGTCGGCAGGGAGCTAGTCGTAAAGGACAAGTGACTGATTGCACTCACTTCATTGGTTTGCTTAACTTTGGCATTACCCTTCCGACATGCGCTAAGCCTGTTTCCGTTAACGTTGCAGACGGCGAATGAAGGAAAATAAATCTTTTAAAGGCCTAATTGCATCGGGACATCCACCTATCATGGAGCAGCATTTTATTACACAGAGCTTGATCTAAAGAGGTAGGGAAGCAACAGCATAGGAGTAAGAGGAGACTAGGTGAAAGTGAGAAATGCTACTGGATCTGGTGATGAGTCCCTACAGCCCTTAGTGCAAGACTGTTCATTATTTACAGGTTGACTCGCTTTGAGGTCATGGTTCACACACTGGCAGCTCATATCTACTAGTCTATTTTGGTTTTCCACAGATGGCTCGTCTGCATGCTTTTAGAGAGACCGTGCTGGTTAAAAAGCTGGAGAAATTAAGCCATTCACGACCATAACAAGGGTGAGAAATATCAAATACTGATAGACGAATCCTCTCGCACACTCGTCTACATAGTGGAGTTATGGCTAAATAAAAAGAGGCAATTAATGGCCGTAAATGTGCCAAACACTTATTAAACACTAAACTACTTTTAGCTAACAAGTAGGATGTAAGCAGGTTGTGGTTCAAACGGGATCCAAGACAATGTCTGCTCGCTCATGACAAGGGGAATAAAGCTGAGCTAAGTAGCGATTTCATAATGGGATTAAGGATATCAGCAAGTCAGATGCGTCATTGATGTTAGAATACCACATGATCTTTGTAACAGTTGCTCGACAGCTATACGCTAGGAGTTGCCGCCTCGAACTCTCTACCTCTATGCACAACCTGCTTGAGGCAAATGGCTTCTGCTCTGGCCTTAGGAAAAAACCAGTGCGAGAGTATGTGATTTACCTGCAACGAGGCCATTTTTCATCAGCACCACTTGGACCGTCAAACGCCTCTGCTAAACCGAGAATAGGTTTCATACACCCTCGAAAGACTCGAGCCGTGAATGCCGTTTCCATGAAGGTGCTTCTGGTCACATGGTCAGTTCGATCATTTGCTCCGCCATTGGTAACGAATATGCCTTGCTAACTTGCTTACTTGCTCGCAAGTTCTTTATTTGCCCTTTTTCGTATGGGTCGATGCTCACGAGTAAATGATGATGAACCTCCAAACAATTGCACAGTTCAGGCACCAACAACATGAGGGTTGTAAATTCTGAGCCAAATAAGTAGGTGCAGTTATTACACACACTAGTGAACTGGAGGATTACAGCCATAAATTAACTTGCCAGATAATTGCGCTTGATCGAATTCTCCTAACAATTTTTTGTCTTCTTATCGTCTTTCACGTCTAGATGGAATGAATTTTGTTATACCTACGACCTATTAAATTGATAGCTTATGTGAGCTGTGCACACCTGCATTGGAACTAGCAGCAGCACCAGTCACAGATTGAGGGACCTCAATTTCCTTGGACACAGTCCATCCTTTTGCCCTAAGGGATACCCTACTGTGCAGCAATAACCAACTGCCGTTTGTTTTATCAATTTCGTTGTAGTCCATCCCTTGCTAAATTTGTCATGGCTATGATGCTGCTTTATTTTAGTCAAAATGCATAACCCGTAATTTAAAAACACTAAATTAAGCATCGTCTAGTTTTAAAGCAGTTGTAACTTAGCCAGCGAATTGCTGACCTATAAAAATGCAATCAAATCTAAATTATTTAAGAGAATGGATTCGTGACAGAAATAACCACTTTCAATTTAAGTATTTTGTGTTAATAAACTTTAACCAGCCTTGTCTTAAGCATTTCGGCTCTCCTTTAGTTCAGTTTTCATTAACAAAGTCAACTACATTCGTAAAGTATGTGTATTTATAAGCTGTCAGGCGGGAATATCTATGCGACACTCTCAAACCAGAAGAGCTAATTGGCCTTTTCAACTTTACTTTGCCTTTGTGCTGAGGAATTGATAACATTTAAGCACTAGAGCTAAGTCCTACTCTAGCATGACAAACGCCATAAGCCTTTTCCTATTCTCCGTGAGCACCTTAAAGATTATCTTCATTGGCTATGAATGTGCAAGCCGTTCCAAACCTTTGAAATGTGTAAAGTTATGCTACCCAAGCCTTTTTCGGCCACATTTTGGCGCTATTTCGTTACCTTGCTACTGATAATAAGGATGATATGACATTTTATACTTATTCCTACTTGGTACTTGCATCTCAATTTTACTTAGCCTTCAAAGAACTAAGCTGTAAAAAATCTTTTGTCGCTGTACGCATGCTCAATAAGTGTGCAGACACATATTTACACTTTTAACATGGCTGCCCTTGAATCCAACTCCCTTTGAACTCGAAGTACAAAATTTTGTTTAATTTTGCATTTTAGTCGCTCTTGAGTCTCAGTAATGCTAGTACTGCCAGTGAGGAATGACAATATAAGGAACCACATCAGCTGTTTTGGGGACTACATGGGGAGAAACTCCATTCGCTACTCCCTCACCTACTTATTACCTTTATTTTTACAGTAAAGCCCCTTTGTATTTTGCCAATGCAGACTACACTCCCCCCCATTCTGCGCCGATACAAAAATAGCAACCACATTGGATTCCCATTCTAGGATTCCATGAACCTTTTAATCAGAACTCTGAAATTTTTATGATAGCTCATTATTCGCAGGGTTGACGTTAGGTTTACTTGAGCATTAAGAGACAAGCGCACAACCACCTTTGTTATCAGACTGGCCTCCGCAACATTCACGCAGCAGAGCGTCCCCTTGCGCAGGTCACGTTAGTTGGATGCAGAGCTGAAAAGAAGTGGCAGTTAAACATTTGGTGGACATAAAATTTTAGGCCAAGTACGTAAAGCATCAATGCGAGGTGCAGCTAAATTCGACTGAGCGAATAAATGGTCAAATGGCGAAGCGGAACTTCGATCTACAGACCTCTGAGTTCCAAACTCAGCACAATTCCACTGCGCCACTCTACCTGCATTGTTCGCGTTTCTTAAAGTATTTTATCTCTTACCTGCATTTTGGCACAAGCAACACGCCAGGCCACATTGGCGAGCTTTCACAGTCACATAAGGTCGAGGTGTGTGTGTGCGCATTCAGACAATTACTAGTTGGCTGAGTGACGCATAGACAGGGATGCAGCGGAGGTAGAGGTGGATGTGGATGTCGAGGAAGGAAAAGGAAGATAGAAGATGAGGTGGGTATGCGCACGCGGCACTGTAGCATTGTGCAGCACATTGCGGCATTACATATCGCAGGGTATTGGGTGGGAGTACATCAAGCTGTCTCTCTGATAGTTTAGCGCTAAGAATTCCTCGCCCTTATTTTGACTGGTGGTTTAACTACTGACCACCAAGGTGCGCAACAATTTGTTACGCTCACAGGCAACATGAGACTAGACACTGTAGTCGCATGTATTTGGGTACCAAATGAGGTGACGAAGACAGGGGAGTAAAAGGCATTTCAGTCGGAGATAAGTCGACATGGTTGTTAACGCTATTGACTCCCCGGCATTGACGTCAATACACTAGTCTATTCGAAATTAACACAACTTGAACTAAAATGGGCTAGCAAGCATCTGTTGATTAGGAAACTTAGCTGGCTTTGTGAATGATATTTTGCTTTGTGTTCTGCTGTGCTACAACTCTTAATGCGTGCTTGGGTACAGTGCGCTGTGATGCATCTAAACCGCGTTCATATGAGCATGCGCATTGAAACATGCTTGCGAAAAACGATGATGCTAAGTTCGCCACCTGAAAGAAGTGAGGGAATCACTGGAAGGGATTCTATATCATACCAGATGAAGGAGTCTTTGCGTGCGAGAGGTCAGTTTTCATCAGGAGAAGGTACAGAAATAGATAAATAGAAGGATAGCTAGATAAAAGCACTCTGGAAAGGTAGATCGAAAGGTGCGATGTAGGCAACTAACTGCTTATGGCACTTTTTGACTCAATCCAACATGTATTATTGTAAAATTAAAGGGAATACTTACAAATCAGTACTGATATTGGGAAGAAGCAAAGCCCCCTTGCATCTTAGCAAATAATTTGGACATCTTCCGCTCAGACTTCAACTGATATTAAAAGAGCTTTTTGCCGATTGGGCATCATGCCGCATTAATTGAACAACACGTTTGTGCATTTGCATTTCTGAGTGGCTGAATGGTTAGAGACAAACGCACTGCGCATCCGGTGGCAAGGTTTGTTTGAAAATACTGATAAGGGATATGGTCTTTCTCGAAGAGTGATTGAATATGTGAATGTGTGCATTCATTGTGGTGGAAGTAATTAATGTGGAATGATTAGCAAATAATTGAAATGCTGAAAACGAAGCCAAAATGAAATACTGGTAGAAACATTTCTGAGTTTAAGTCTATGCTTGATAGCAAGTTGCTGCCGCCGATGTCATCGCAATTATGATATGACGAGCATTTGATGTGGAGAACATAGCACGTAAATGCTGCCAATTAATCATGCAAAAGTACAAACTGGAGCAAACAAAGTAATTGAGTATTTTAATAGCCTATAGTTTCTGCAACCCCTAATAAGCAGCAAAATAATGGGTCAAAACTTATCCGTCACTCCAGAAAGCGTTAAAGCCTCGAAATCAGAAAGTTTGTGGTTGCAATAGCTGGACTTCACGTAATGTATGGGACACATAACATTCCATGCAGTAGTGGATGTGCTTAAAACTTGCTGCGTTAACGTAAATCAAAGGAGCTGAATGACTTGAGAAAGCGGCACCTACAGTTTTATGTAGAGGGAATAAAAATTTAGCCAGTCCATAGTGGCGGGAAGGGAGCTCTGGATCAGTAGGTTATCGTGCAGTACCTGTAAAGGTGACTCACCAAGCCGTGCTTCACTACATGCAATATCTTCGATGATGAGTGACGGGATGGTTGTACAATCGGCAGGAACTGTTGGCTCTGCTTGTCAAAATTTGCCTACAATTTGGCGAAATTTTGTTACTTAATTAGATGCTTAACACTTGCACGGGATATTATGTAATGGTTTTCACCTCTTACTTCTGTGCAAGTTACGACAAAGACACTGCTTTCCTTTATGCGCATCAATGTCCTTTACTAATTAAACAGCGTTCTATCTGCAAGCTAATAGATTGATAGGCGGCCCTCGTTGTTGTCGATTGCATAATACATCCTGCATTTATCAGCCAAAGAATTTGCCTAACGTTTGTTCTCCCATCGTTTGTTAGTCGCTATCGCTAGAAGTTATCATCGCCTTTCATCACAAACTATAGGTATTAATGGCCAAGTCTCACAAGCTCTAATGTCACATCAGTCGTGATTCATCCTTTTTTGTTCATTAACTTTAAGCAGATATCACGCTTAACAAAACTTGTTGTTTGAGTGCAGTTTTCATCACGGTTAAATGAGCTCTGCTCAAATACATAAGGTTATTTCATAGATTCTGTCAAGCTATCAGTTTGCGTAGTCGTAACTTTGGGATTTAATATCAATCTAGGTGGCCTTTGGCCCAGGCGCATGAGTGAGAACAAAGCAGGGCTAATCAACTCATTTTCTGTTCGCTAATAAAATCCTAACGTCGGCTGGAAATTCCATACTTTGCATAGAAGTATTTATAGATGCAAAACGCACAGCCATTAGTATTTGAAGAAAAGCAGACGTATTTTTATGAATAAGAAACACTTTGAAACAGGAAAACACGTTGGAAATACTGCCAGGCAAATGAATGGCTAAAAGTCTAGGCGTTATTTTTGTCACTTCTCGTTTATTTTATAAACCAACATAAAAGTAGGAATTTAGAGCAGTTAAATATTAAGGCAGGTCCGATGGTTTTTGTACAGCAAGAGTAAAACTGTAGGCGATTATGTTTCATAAGACCTGAACATGAAAATGGATGCATTGCTCTACTGCTTTGTTAATCAAAAAATCAAATGAGAGTAGAATTTTGGTTAGTTTTGATCCATATTAGTCCACTTGGTTGTTAACTCGGCAGCCCATTTCTCCACTATTTACGGAATAAATGCTATCAGTGCATACCGAATGCATTTGTGTGATGCAGAGATTTCAAAGATCCACATTTGCCTGGCAACAAGGCCTTGCATAAGATGTTCAGATTGATACTCTGGCGAATATAAACTCCACACTCCACTGAACGTCTATACTGGATGGGTTTTAGCACCGTGCAGCTGTGAGAATGCGCTCTCGCTCCTGGAAGACTCGCTCTTTGGCGTTCATGTTATTCCAAGAGTTTTGGTAATTGGTACTTGTTTTTCTTTTCTTCGGCTTTATACTACACCTGATATCGGTAAACTTCTAGAGCAGACAATCGCTGTGTTTGCAGCAAGGTGAGTTTCGACAAAACAAATAAATGTTGCCTTAACGGCAAAGTCTTTGATTTGAAATCGCACATGTTCAGATGCTCGACCCCTTCGTCGTAAAGTCCTTGAATGAGAATCAGAGCGATTTGGTTGCTTATTGCCCTAAATTTGGAGCATATACACTCACCCACATCACACATTTATAAAGGCAAAAAACGCAAAATCAAATCCTGAGTAATCTTTGCGCAAGTCGTGCCGAGATCATAAAGCTATCGCTGATTAAGTCATTGATTTTCTCCCTTTAGCATCGACAGACGGACTCGGATCTAAACGGTTCTGTTATGTCGACGTTTGAAGCCAGTGCTTTGGTTAGATCGGTGGCAAAATGACACAGTTAATAAAGAAACAAGGATTTGCTTTGTTACTTGATTATTCAAATCAACGCACGCAGGTTCAGACCACAGGTTGTGCTACTTAACTAGCATTAGTAAGGTATTTTCTTGGCCATTAATATGCTCGACGTTTGTGGGTATGGAAGCATGTAAAGGTCATGGTATCGGTTTTCTAATAGATGTCTTTCATCTTTTGGGCGCAGAAGAGTTGGTTTGCAGAACAACGCTCGCTCAAAGTGACGAACACTTCTTAGGATGTAGTTACAGAGGAAGCACTTAAGAATTAATTATTCAAGATTGTTCAAACGAAAACAATTTTGCTGCGGCTACTTCCCGTGACAATACAGAAAGTGCCCTTATTGTCTTTGCGCTAGTCATAACTGTCTAAATATTTTCACAACTTGGCAACTTATTCGATTTGATTTGATAATCCGTTTCGTTGTCTATTAATTTATGCAGACACTTCAGCCTCTGTTGGTTGACATGCAGTAGCCGGATGATGAAGGCGAAGGCTTATTTTTCAATTAATATGTTTGCGTGCGCTTAATCTTCACCCGCGTCGTAGTAGCGCTTGCTGCTCTCCACGCAGACGTCATGACCGACCTTCTTTGTTTTACTCTAATCGCCTTCGCGTTGGCTCAAATTTCCAGCATATTCGCATGCGTAGAGGCGAACGGAAAGGAAGAGATGTGTGGCAAGAGTGCAACAGCGAGCTTGTCGCTAGTCGGGATCAAAGCAGGACATTTGGGTCTTCAGTTTACTGCCCTCTCATCTGAGCTACCACAGTATGCCCGATGTTTAGCGTTACAACCAGCACTAACCACAAAACCCACTCGATGTTTAAATACGTATCGCCGCAGGTTAGAGATAGATTAGACCGACCTCATCCACCTACCGTGCTATTATGCAAAGGTTAAGAATGCAGGATGGTGATCGCACCTCTTTGGTAGTTTTCACCTTCGTCAAGCAGCATTATGGGCATTTCTAAGTAGGCTTGGCAGAGAGAAAATAGCTTTGGTCCCAATGGATCAATACAATCGATAAGACCGCCTGCTGTGTACCAGTTGCCTACTGGTCATCTGCCCAGTCGGTTGGTTCATTCACTGATCCACTTGACTTAAGGCGAGTTGGACTGCGAACGATTACACGGCTTGGTGAGTGGAAAATAATTTCAGCGTAGGGCAGTTGATTGTTGCATATACATGCCGATAACGCATCGCCAGATTGGAAGATATTGCAGATCGGCCTGCGGGTGCCTTAAATCATTGACGATCTTTTGTTGCAAAAACAATTCTTATCCATTTACCTTATTGTGCATGAGAGCTAAGCCATTTTGAAAACCAATGTTTTTATACATAAGTTCGCTCCTTCCATGATCACTTCATGTCCGCCGGGTAAACAGTCGTTAAGTTTGAAGATAATCGGCTGACATTGTGAATGAATATGGCTGAGAGGGACATCATCAAACGTTATGATAGATTTGTTCACGAGGGAAATCTAGTATTAGTCTGGCTAACTTGCCAAACATGCCGTACTTGCAAGGTGGAGCATTGACAATTTAGGGTCATGGCATGTTTAGGAACATTTCACTAAAAGAGCAGAGCGTGACAATGATTGACAGATTAAAACGTACTAATCCATAGACATTTTATTTGGAGAGAGGTTTTCAAGTAGCAAGGTGGTATCCGTCAGTCGAACCCAAGCCAGTGTGGGTGGTGTGGCAACCTCTTTCCTACGCCTGATGCAGCTAGCATAAGCAAGTCTATTAACGAAGAAAGGCATAATTTGCCTAGAGGGCATAGCGCCCAAATCTAAGCTGGTAGTAGACAGCCTTTGAAATGCAGAACTGCTCTTGGACTTAAAGAAATACCGTTTTCTCCAAAATTGTTGCTCTTCTAGGACATAGATACGTCAGAAGGGGCGAAAGTCCCCTAATATTGCACAAAACGGGGGAGAAGTGGCCAACACCATCAAGAGTCGAAGCTTGGCAGTTTTTTTAGGTTAGGCAAATCACTGCTTCTAAATAATCTTGCTTTCCACCACCGTAATTTCTTCAATAACCTGTAGAACCTGTAAGTATTCCTCACAGCCTTTCTGGCCAACTATCAGGAGCAAGTGTGCTGAAATTACAGGGGATCCCGTTTCGCTAAGGTGATGTCACGCAAAACGAACTGATCTTGCCCCACACGCTGATTTCCTACGTAACGTCTAAGCCGGCCTGATTTGTGCGGGAGGCACCTTTTCCACCCAGCAAGAAGTCGTAGCCTCAGCTGTCACAATGAACTACTTTGATGACCTTTTCTCACAGCTAACTTGAACCACCAATAAAGAGCGGAGAGAACTTCACGCGTTTGTGAGCTGGTGAGTGAACATTACGTTATCAATCGCGATGGTCTTCCCACCGCTGTTAGAGACATTTGTTAGCATGACGCAAAACCAAATCTAGTGACTGACTGTCCAAAAGGCACGAGTTTGATCCTGAACTCAATGAAATGCCGTTTCCTTTAATCATTTGTCACATTTATGACACAGTCTGGTCAGCTGGAATATCAATCATCAAAGTCGGCAAAAACTAAGTGAAGGCATGGTCAACACCAACTAATCAGACGAATCTTGGTAGTATTTCGCATATGTCACTCACTATGGGTAATTCGTAAGCTGTTTTGCTATAACTACCGCTCTGCTTCTTAACTTTGCCGATTGGGATGCATAAAAGAAGATTAGGCGGAGAAGCTGCACAATAATGAGTCTACAAATCTGAAGTAGGCGTCCACTGTAGGCACTGCACACAGATACGAGCGATGCAGTCGTAAACAGTGTTATCTAAGATAGGAATCCAAAAAGGAAAGCAACAAGCGCGGGTGATTATATTAAGAACGGACCAACAAGCACTCACTTGATTGAAAGCAGTGAAAGTGATTGACCATCAGCAGCACGATGGCACGAAAAACCGCAGCACCATGCTCATGCAATTCAATGTGGAAGAGCGCATGCCTTTAGTAATGCGTGCATGGAGTACTAGATTTGGTCCACAGCTACTAACTATCCATTCTTGGGAGCCGACTCTTACCAGACTCTTTAAGTCCTTCCAGAGCCCAAAAACACGCGTGACACGGAGACATTTCTGCAGGGCACTGGATAGGTGAATAGAGCGGATCGCAATCGCATCGAACTGCTAATAGTTTTCACTAAGGATTCACAATTGGACGACTGGAGTCTAAGCCTACAATGGACTCCTTTTACACATATGGCCATGGTTCATGCAATAATTAAGATTTTGTTGTGATAGAGGCGCACCTGTCGTTATAAAAGGCGCTTTTTAATGTCAGCAATGTCCCTGAGTTCATACTGCGTCCAAAAGAAGACGTAAGCAAACATGTAGCATCGAATGCAAGCAATCGCGATTGTTCTCCACGAGTCAGAAGAAGCATTCCAGGAAGCAATTTTGGAATAACGTCTATAGAGATGGAGGATTGGCATTCAAATTCAGACCAATTCACCCAACTCAGCTGCACTCCAAGGTTCATCACCTTCCAGTAAAGAGTTAATCCGAGTGATGAATGTTTAGTAACCTAATAACTGCTTCTTTTACACCACACGGCTCCGTTTTAAACCATTACTTTGCGAATCTGCAAAGCTGCACTGCCAGTCAGATGAAAAAACTGAAGTGTGCACATTCATGACTGATAGGAAGCTACCCGATAGCACATTGAAAGGCACCATAGAACGGCGGTGCCAGAGACAATGCTAGTAAGAAGATGGATCAACACAAAATTTTTGTTGTCTAAGTTGATCTTTGGAAGACCATAGGGCAGCCATCTCGAGCCACGTGATGGAGGTTTCTTAAGAATTTCGTGGGGCAGAGAGGACAGGGCAACCCGCCCATCACACGTTCGCACTGAAACCCCTTAGCTCTTACCTGTACGTTCAAAGGACTATAAACTGGAAGATAAGGAGATAAACGAAAAACGCTCTACGTTTCTAGTCATCGGGTATATCCATGTTGCTTTAAATGCACCCTTAATGAGAGGCGAGGAAGGAATCAGAACTTCGTGTGTGATGAGTGACGATTCCTCCGAAGCCGACAGAAGCATCTAGTCTACTCCCAAATCGTAAAAAACCACCAATGTTTGAATTCTTCTGTGTAGCGCATGATGCTTAAGCATAGTTTATCGTAAAATAGGTACTGTTTAGTTTGCGTGATATTTAGTTCCCTATTTAGTTGTCTGCAAATTTTGTCTTAATGTGTACAGCATCCTTTATAAATCGATGTTCAACAATGAAACGCATTTGATTTTATGTGTTCAAGTTGTAGTCTCGCGCAAAAATTTGATTAATCACTTGTATTTATGTATTTCTAAAATTAGGAAAACACTTGATCGATAGTTTTCTTCAATTTCGGCAGCCTTAAGGTGATTGTGTGCGTTTAGTATAATGGCTGTCGGTAAGAAGTGTACGTTGCATGTTTTAATTGTAGCAGTGTTCTGGCTAAATAGGCTGCGTCATGTTAAGAACGAAAAAATGCTTAATTTTATTCAAAAATGAATCGAAAAGACAACTTTGAAAACGCTTGAGCTTATAAGCAAATTCTCGTATTATATATCTGCTGGAAAATGCAAACCGACTTTTGCTATTTGCAGCAGCTCCAAAAGCGGACCATATTACTGTTACTTCGGCAATGCCATAATCACCTACAACTGGTGGAAAATGTCATAGCATGGATATATCGACCAACGCTTTATGAAAATTAATTTAAGCAGGAGCACTAGAACTGTATATGAAAGAAACAGCTACTTTGGACGCAAATGCAACAATCGCGTGCTGCTATTTATGGCAGCATAGTCGACAAGTGCGAATTGCAATGTTTAGGAAGATGGTGTAATTAATCAGACTGTTCGGTAAAAACCCACTTCTCTTATCATTTTGGCAAAAATCTGCTATTGATTTGAAACATTCACACACTCCTGGCACTTTTACGCCCAGTCAGTGAGATGAATGGGAAGATGATCATGCGTTTAATATACCTGGTTTAGAACTGTTATCCAAGAAATCAAGATGTCAAATTGACGTGGCTGCCATGACGTTGAGAACAGCAAGATATATCTTACCTTAGGCACAATATCTCATTCCAGGTCAACCTTCCACTTGAGCGTCGAAAGACTTGACGTCTACNGAGACAATTTGTCCAATTTATCTCTATCATTCTTGGTTATTCATGCGGGCACGTAAGAATGGAGTCCTCCAAAAGAGGTGGTGCGTTGTAAGCAGCGATAGGTAGAGAGTTGTAGTAGGAGAGCCGGAGTTCTTTATAAACCGGGGAGCAAATTGGTTGAAGAGGGCCGCCTCATTAGCTGCATCCTCGATGAGTATCCTGCCATTAATACGTGGTCTCCATATAAGGGACAATTTAAAACTATGGATGTATAGTCATGGTAAATCCAACGGGAGTGCGAGAGAAAGGAGCGTTTAGAGTCGCGAGTCTGATCGGCACCATTCGTTCATGAGTAATACCTTGTGATTACTGACGCAAGATGCCGGTTATGTCTCGGTCTCGGTTACGCGCACTTAATTGACCACTTTGCACTGGATGGATAAGCTGGGCTGTGGATTGCGCTAGATGTCGTGGTCCTTTTTGGTCTACCAAATGCCAATATTTTGTCTGAGGGCTTTTGCACTATTTGTGTAAAAGAGAGTTTCGAGATATCACAGTGGCGAATAACGGCTTATGTTTCTCAGTTCGATTTTAAGATCGTTTAAACGTTACCTTAAAACGAAAATATCGTATTGAAGCATTTTCCTCTTTTGAATCAAAAATGTATAAAGACACTTACAAGCTGCTTTCGCATATTTTTGAATGTTGATTATAAATATGCTTGCAATAGCATGTTTAAAAGCATTTCAGATATGTTTACGCTTAAATTTGTGCAGTTTTGTTATTCGTGCAAAATTTGAGCTAAACGATTTTAATCTTATACGGACAAAATGATCTGTCAATTTGAAGATCATCGCTTGATGCATGTGTTTTGTCTGTGGGTACATGCTGCTCCTTACTGATCATGCTAAAGCTAGGACCTTGGATAAAGAAGCTTAAGCTTCTGGAAGTTACAGAGAAACTAGGAAAACATTGGTCTTTTTGGTACTCGTGATGGTGTTGAATTGAAAACAAATGTGAATGTGTCTGTTTCTGCTGATGCAGCAGATAAGCTTCGGGGGTAATTGAAGGAAACAGGATTTGAAATTGAACCTTCTTGTTTGCAATTCACCCAGACATGAACATTTATCATTTTGCGAGTGCTTTTGATGCATGTTTCGTTCTTGCTGTCTTCAATGTGGATGCTTAATGAGAGAAAACGCAGTTATTCGCCTTTCCTGTCTTCCCACATTTACATCGTGCCAGTTGTGTCATTCAGGCTGTTCCACTACTTAATTAGGCAGAACCTATCGTGTCTATGGGATCTAGCACAAGTGCAATTGTACCATTTTCCAAACTGGGGCTTATGCACACTCCTTTCCATCGATGGACGGAATCGCCTCCTCTACGACATGAGCAAGTATGATTAGTAGAAACATGGGTCGAGGTAGCAAAGATTCTGTTGGGAACGCGATGCTGATGTGCAGCCCACACTACCCTTAGACTAGGCGTCAATCTGCTGATTTGATTGGTAGGTTTATCATAGAAATTGATCACGATTGGGACTGTTTCTCTAGGCAAGGAGACGCGTTTTGGTTCGGAATCCCTTGGCTAGGGTGATACAAGAGCTAGAGCATTGAACTTGGCCACTGTAAACGGAAACGAGAGAATACGTGGCGCAGTGCACCAGTCAAATGCCTTCGCTGGTAAGATTGTTGGAAGTCGGCTAACTGCTGCGTGACGCGGTAATTTCCACGTTCATGCCATTATGGACAGGAACCACCAGTCGTTGGCGTGAGTTGAGGGCTTGAATATACAGAGGCAGAAACTCGCCCAAATTGTAATTCCTCATAATCATGACACATCTGTTAGCATTGCATTATATTTTGCACTTTTCGTTTATATATTTTGATTAGGCATGCGTCCCCTTCATCAAGTATAGCCTTTTGTACCTGCAGCAGGTACTGTCGATCGGATAGAAATCACGCTTTGGTGACTTACGGCCAACTGCACCCTCGTTAGAGCCACTTTTTACCTATCTGTTTATTGTGTGGCCCACATATTTGCACGGATCTTGAGTGAGCGTTTGTGACACTACTGGTGCCCATTAATGATTAGCAAGTCTACTGCTTGTGTTCATTGGCCTCTAATCATGCATCTGGCTGAATTCGCTCACTTTCGCACTTGACCGTGTCTCTTGCTTAGCTTTTCGTTGAATCTGCGAGCAACTTTACAGCAATCCGGCACCTCTAAAAGTGTGAGTAAATTGCAGCGTGTGGTGTATTGACTGCTTTAGTGATAAGCCAAAACGATTATTAACAAGTAAATCACTAACATCCTCATTGTCGACTTCCAGATTTCCTTTATGAGTTATTTTCTTTCCTAATTAGTAAAAATACCATACGACGACGTCAACCACTGGTAGATGTGCAGTTTTGTTTTCATGGGTAACGTGGTGGCTAAACCTAGCCAAGACATTTAAGCTGGATGGTGAACAGTTGCGCAACAATGTCATGTAAGCTGAGCAATCTTTGTGTAGCAAACGGTCATGTTCTAACGTAGACGCAAAGCTTGTGCTTCGCAGTCGTTGTGTGATGCATTTCACCCAGAAGTGTGTGATCTGTGTCCTCCAGAAAGGGGTAGTGAATTGAAGCGCTCACCTCCACTCGATTTTCTCCTCGATTTGTTCATTTCAAACAGAGAGGTACTCTCGACGTACTGCTGCCCATTCAAAGATCCTGGTTAATCAATTGCCACATTTATCTGTGACTTAATTCCTACCACACAGACTCAGAATGAGGCAGCTTCTGCCTCCTAGACGCCAGTACCATAACTACCGCCCGCTGATTATTTGCTCATTTGTTAAGCCGATAAAGACACCTCTAGTGAAATTTCCATTTCTTCATTCATTGTCTGGTTGGCAGTCTGAACAGAATCAAGGTGACCTTGAACTTAGGCGCCCGTAGCAGCATTGATGGAATCGAAATAAAACAATAGCGAACTAAAACACTCGCTACGAAGAGAATAAGGCATGGAGGTGTCAGTTTTAGCATAATCGAGTTTTGCATGAATCTGTCGAAGCCGTAGAAATCTCGACTGGCCCACACACATTGGACAGGACTGGGCAAACGATCCAATACAATATCTTATTCTGCCGCCGTTGTGAAGGGAAGTGAGTTTGGCAGACAAGGCAAGAAACCGTCATGTAGGTTGGTGACTGCCTATCTACTCTTATCTACCAGCTAAATGTTCACATAAAATACAAAAATGAAGGAATCTTAATACCTGCTATGCATAAGAATGCAGGCGGGATCAAATCCACATCTCATCTAGGTCTCTACGTCCCATCAACTAGTTTTGGTCTACGGCAAAAGAGCAATACAGTTAAGAAGTTCACGCAGAGTTGATTAGAGTACCTCCTTCAAGGCAGCAAAAACAACACTGCATCTTAATTGAAAGTCGCATTCATGGGCAATTCAGAAGCAATCGTCCCAAGAGGCGTCCTATGAAGATAAACTACATCGAGTTTGACAGCTTTGATAAAATTTCAAATTAATTTTGAATGTAAACAATGTAGTACCTTTTACATCCTAAATATTTCAACCTTCATGGGCACAATAAAAACCGTCAACTGAATCGAAAACTTGTCTTGTGACTTCATAAAACTCGAATAAGCATAAAATGCAGACAGATTCTAAAAAAAGAAGGTTTATTCAAATTTAGAAGACAACAACAATTCATTTGCTGAAATATGCTTAACTGATACACCAATGCATGATGCATCAACCACTAGTATGATTTAAAAGTAAATATTATTTGGATGTAGGTTTTACGTTCCACTGCGGACAATCGCACGGAATGAGGCGCTGATTAATGCATCACCCTTGTCAACGTTCAGTATGTTTCATCAGCTAACAGTGGCGGCAGAACGTTAAAGTGAGCACTGTGACGACTTCTTCCACTCGTATTCATTAGAAATTTTTGCATACATGCACTTTAGCAAAAAACGAAACAAGTGGCCTAGTCAGTTGTGAAATTGAGAGTTTGGCCGAGGGTGTGATTAGAGGCTAATGAGCACAAACACTAGACTTGCTAACATTTAATGGGCACCATTAATGACACAAACGCTTACTCAAGATCTGCACAAGCAAGTGTATTACACAAGGGATAGGTAAAAGCAGCTCCAACAAAGGTACAGTTATCCGTAAGTCATCCAAGTGTGATTTTAGTCCCATCGGCAGTACCTGCCGCAGATATAAACGCCTACACCTAATGCCGCAGGGGCATACCAAATTAAACTAGATAGATTTAGAACACATAATGCAATGCAGTGTTAACAGACGTGCGCATCATTGTACACACTTACAATTTGTCAGGTTCCTTCCTCCACACATCTGCACTCTTAACTTGCACCGATGGATTGCGTTATCTGTCTACGACGTCTTGTACGCGAGAATTGCCGCACCGTAATGAATTTAACCATTCATTAACAATTTTACCGAAACAAGCATGGAACTGGAACGTTGCGTCAAGTGTGCAGTCATCTTCGTTGTCAGTGGCAAAATTTAGAGTTTAGCTCAGCTGTCACCTCAGGAAAGAGGTCCCGGGCTGGAAGTGGAGTGATATGCAGAGGAACAATCTTAATCAAGGTGAAGTTTAATGCCAAACATATCACCCAAGTCAGTAGATCGACACCAATCCAGAACGTGTGGGGATTCATCCACGGTTGGGAGATTAAATCGGTCATGGGGAAAAGCCAAGGTCAGCAATGAGGAAATATACATGCACGTAAATTTATGCGACAGCACTACTACCAAAGTACTGTTTCCGAATTCCGTATGGCAGCGATTCAATGGGTGCCCGCAAAAATTATCAGCTTGCCAAGTAGCACACGATTAGAGCCTCTGGCCCTTACACGGAGCATTTGCTCACTCAAGAGAGTTTCTCGGTAAGCTAGCAAGCACATATTAGCCCAACGGTCGCTACCTCCAAATGAGTCGACAATGTTTCACCACATTCGCAGTCATATCTTGAGTCCGACCCCAATGTCATTAAATATAGAGTGGTTCTTACAGATTTAGGGCTGGTATTGCACTAAAAAGGTGAGCGTTTTAAGTTTGCATGCACTTCCTCTCTCCTCTGTCGCACTTCTTCCAACTCCAGATAAAGTGTTTGATGGCTATTCAAACTTGTTACTATAGTGAGTTCAAGAGGTTCGCAGGGTCGTGAATTGATCTTGACTGCTCACTTGTCACCCGAAATATATGTCTGCATATGAATAGCACTACCTACCTAGGAAAATCGTAAGCAACCAAGAAGCATATAAGCGCAAGACAAAGTGATTCAGCAAGTTGATAACTAAACGCGTCGAAAAGCTTTAGCACTGCCAAACCAATGATTAAACGCACAACGCAAACAAATCCTCCAATTTTATTCTTAACACAGGCAAAAGAGTTGACCACAAAGTAAAATGTTGACTATCACATGTGTTGGTGGCAAATTGTAAATAAACACAATGCTAGGTTGGGAGTAGCTTCCACTGGACCGGCGAGAAATATGCGGTAAAGTAAGATAATCTCACCATCGCAAGACGAGCCGGCTGCGATGAAGCGATGAAAATTCTCATGGTGAACGCTACACTTTCGACAGTGTCCTGTGTCCTGATAAATAATTTACCCTTGCAATCGGATCATGATGCAGCAACTTAATAAACTCCAGTGAAAGCATCTTACGCAGCATCAAAGTCTTCATACAACAGCACATATGAAACTGAACGACACTTTTGCGTGCTCAACTATTCATGCTGTGTCTTATAAAAGGATGCAGCGCCAACATCTAAAGTCCTTAACTGCGCAATGATGAGCAAATCATGTCCTACGGGCTCAGTTCCCTTCCAATATGCGCCTAAGAGCAAAGGAGGAGAAAAAGATATAACAAGAAATTGCATGTATTTGTCACTATCATATTTTAATTCAAAGGAAAATGTGTTACTAGAGCGCAAGTACCAAGTACTCAGCGCGCTCACAGGGGCCCGTGTGATGTTTAATCTAATATCAATTTTATTTTACGTGATGGCCACAGAGCAATACACGAGGGCACCATTGTGACTAATAACAGTGCGCGACCGCATTGTGATTATATTTGCTCCATACATGTAAGGAATGAAGTAGCGAAGTTGGGAAAAGAAGGCTGTCTTCATGGCTGCAAAGAAAATGTCAGCAGATTTGGCGGTCTGCAGGAAAAGAGACAGTCGACCATGTCTTGCGTAAAATCAAGCATTTAGTGTAACGGACTATTTGGCATATGACATAAGCGAACAACCATGTGTGCGTTAGAATTGCAATTAGTAATTATTATTACCGCCTAAAAAGACTATTATGCTTATACGCAGGGAATGATTTATGCGATGAATAGGAGGAATAACTGGCCATGCTAGGTGAATGGCTCAAATTTGGCCTATGAAAAGACACCCTTCATAAACAGAAAGATATGATACCAATATTTTACTCATCGCTTGACAAGTACAAAGCACCTACGGTTCTGTTCCGAAATCACTTATTGCATGAATGAAGTCCATAAAATTTAATGTGCATCGCCTTTTAATATCTATTATGGAAGCTGTTCAACAGTTCGCACAATGCCGTCATAGATCTGGTCGTCATAAAAATTTTTAAGCGCGGTATGTTCTACTCCATATGACATGGAGACAAGCCAAGCGAATTATCTCTGCATAATTGATCATAAATTTGTTCTGTCGCCTGTTACACCAAATGCGCCATCTGCGAGGAAACTTGGAGAAAGACGGAAAGTGAAAGCCACCCAAGGCTTGGAACGTCTTCTGCATGCAGTCCATATTCGGAAAAGGATGCATCGTTCCCCACATCATGCCAGTCACAGCAAGTGTTTGCTCAGGCTTAATAATATCACCTAGGGCAATTAGGTGTCCACAATTCTGACTTTCTATATCCGAGTAATCAAGATACAAAATGACGCAGTCATAATCGCTCATGCTGTATTGCTGCTGGTCTGGCACATAAGGTCGAATCATATCCGCTTGTCCCACTTTCTTACGATTCGATTTGTTGTTTAACCACTACCGAGTGATGGTATTGAGTAAGGACTTTGTTTTTTGCTTTTTGATAGGCAAATATGAAAAAACCAGTTTCTGAGCCTGCTCATCTTAAAACACTACCTGCGAAAAGAGCCATCAAAACGATAACCAACCTAAAGGCAGCAGTTTGGGAGATTAGCAGCGCTGTTCTTAAAAAGATGAGCATTATCAAAACTGTGGGGACAACGGTTTATTGTCTGGAAAACATGATATCATAAATCACCACATCAAATTCAGCGGTTATTTCACCTTAATCAACTGGAACAAAATGTGTTGCTTATGTACATCACTAACAATTATGAAATCTGCCTAACAAAATGAGTCACCAACATTTTTACGCCTCTATGCAGTTAGACTGTGTGTAATTTGAGCAAAGACCCTCCTCTTTGGACAGTGTAATCACTGGCATGACTGCAGAAACGCCCTAGATAATGGTTTATGACTTGAATGCGCGTTGAATGTTCATCGTGTAGATTCAAGGTATTTGTGACCTCTTTCAATATCAAAATATTGCTTGTTAATGGCAACGAAAAGAATCTGGATCATACAGCAGACATACACACATGCATAGCAACGTTTTTAACAAATTAAGTCACGTGCTTATGCTACAAGGATTTGTCCACTAAATCATCTTTATCCTTTTCTTTTTAACTTTATTCATAACTTGTTTCACTCTTGAAAGATGGTCCCTTAGACTTTACAAGATACAAGTTCAGGTATCAACAACGCAAATAGATCCTACAATAAATCCAAAGTGTAAACATCCGGCCCAAGGTGACCTCATAACCGAAACCTTCTCCTGCCTATCGCGAAGGCTGGGTGAAGAAGGCATAATGCGCTCTTCGAACCAATCAAATGGCGCACAAGAGGCAGGCACACCATTGGTTGAGCGCGTAGTGATTGCTCATAAAAACGCTTCTAATTGGCAGTTGGGGTCGCTCCCACACATTGGTCAGTCGTGCCTATTTAAGTCGCCTTTTTGCTGTGACCAAAATATTGCTTAACTCCTCCGTCCTTTGCGCTGGTCGGACTTGATAGAAACAACTGAGGAGTATTCAGTCTAAGTAAGTTCTCACCTGCTTATATTTGTTGATATGCCAAAAAATTTTGACCTGATGCACTACTCGTAAGCGAATCCAGGCTTAGTAGATGATCATTGCCTTAGTAACCAAACGTTTCGGACATACGTTGCTGGAATAAAATTTAAAATTAGGAAGATTGCCTCCCCTTACCTGTAGAGTCTACAGCCTCGCTATTTTCATTTTAAGCCAATTCATTTTAAAGTGAGCCTTTTTTATAAGTTTTGCACACTCTAGTACCTTAAGTAAAGGATTGCTTTTTCCCACAATGAGAAAACTAAGTCCCTCTTCTAGGCTGACTAATGCCTCTGGCATAAAACCGCTTCTGGGTTAGTAGCAGACTACCTATTGGGAAAATTCGAATGTGAGAGGAGAAGGAGGGAGGTGGGGGTGCGTAGGGGTACACAGTCATTCGAAAAGTAAGAGCCTCCATTTAAGTCCGGTCGAGGAAAGTGTCTATCTTCTGAGAGATATGAAAACGTGTTTAGGGGCTCCAGTGGCTGTGAGTTATTTTCTTTGCCTGCATATGTTCTCCGACTGGCTTTAGTCAAATTAGGAAACAAATAATTTGGTTCAAAACAAAGGGCTTGCTGTCGTTGCCAGGAAGGACGAAGTAGTGAGATGATTGTGTCTGATATGTAGCCGTCAACTCTTACACTGTAATTAGTTAATTTTATTCTCCTATCCGTCTGTTGGCATATTCAGTCATCAAATTAGTCCTCAGACATTCAAAAGGCCAAGCTCTTGACCCGATTTTGCTGTCATCCTCTAAAGGCATCTCACCAGAGCACTAATGGGTAGGAAAAGGGGTAGATTCCTACACCAGCTGCAAAATTTCCAGCCCGTATCTGTAAGTTAATCTTCCTAATCAAAAAAATTTTAGCCATGATAATCAAAATTGGTCATTTAACCGGTTATTTTGTTCGTTTTCAGACCCGCGCACTTGCTGCTTTGCTGTAAATAGACTTTTCTAATTTGAATAAGCACTTCCACATGGGAGGTAATTAAATCAGAGAGGCAGACATGTTGTAATTACCACACGATAGCAGCACCGCTATCACCTACACAGATGAAAGAAGCGCTAAGACAGCTCTCACAAATGTAGTGCACGGCGTGGAGCGATGCAGAAGTTACTTTACCGTACCTTGGCCTATTTGAAGACCTCAAGACTATGTGAATCCTTCCTTGGTAGAGGCTGCACTACTTTTCCGATTGCATTTGGTGTAAACTGAGAGAAAAAGAGTTAGCAGGGGACTAGACTAGGCTGTGGCTGATATCAGTGCAGGTTTGGAGGGGTGCGTGCATCGAATTCCTAAAGAGATTGCTTACCGGCCTAGAGGTATTGCATCTTGCATTGGCAGTATTAACTACAATATTCCCCGTGGCTGTGGCATCCAGAGTGTTGGCCTTCCCAAGACCCGGATGGTGGAAGACAATGTTTTTGACAAGGCTCTTTCACATTGAGAAGATCATCTTACATACACAACGACGATAAGCAGAGGCAGTTTTACATCACCTCCACCTGGCTGTGTGGTGCCATTGCTAACCGGGCTAGAGATATTGTAGTCAGATGAGTCGGCGGCATCTCAAGAGGCTCACTCGAGACATCCGTAGTTGATCAGCGAAGCAATCGACCCTGACCCTGTCGTCTGTTTGCCTTGAGCCTCCTCATTAGTCAAGATTATTACCTTATTAATACCACTTTCAGTTGCTACTATGGTAGCAAAATGTTTTTAATGAGATAAAGAGTTTTGCAAAATTGTATAAGAGTTTGTAACGGTGGCCACATAAAGAGCGCATATATGGTGTGATGCATCTCTTCCAGTCCTGTTGGCAGGAGCCGGAACCATTGCTGCGAAACGGATTCAGTTCATCAATACGAGGCGCTGATGTCCACATTATTGTGACCAAAAGCCCGCACTCTCTCCAGATACTCTAAATGGGTTCGTTTAGTTTCTTCCTTGTCCATAGTAATTGTGGTAAAGTATAGTCCTCCCAGGTAGGCTGCTCTAATGCGCGTGTTGACAGCAAGTCTCCTGAAATCTAGCCAGATCACGTCTTCACAGGTCAATCCATCATCGGCAAAGCGACGTTACATTAGGTCCTCTCGGTGCAGCAGGGGATCAGATAGCCGCGAGAAGCTTTATAAGCCATATAAATGCTCCAGCTGCGGCCATCGTTTCAACTGGAAATGGGACATCAACACGCGCATTAGAGCAGCCTACCCAGGCGGACTATATATTACCACAATTACTGTGGACCAGGTGGAGACTGGTAACTGGAGAGAGTGCGGGCCTCGTATTGATGAACTGAATCCGTTTCGCAGCAATGGTTTCGGGAGAAATACATCAGACCGTATATGTGCTCTCTCTGTAGCCGCTCGTAAGAACTCTTACATCACTGCTATCTTTTTAAATAACCCTTTAAAAACCATTTTGCTATTGTAGTAACAACTGGAGGTGGGATCTGAGTAAGCAAATGAAAATTATGCACGTCGTACTCTTGATCAGCACAAGGCAAATAGACTACGGGGTCAGGGTCAATTGCTTCGTTGGTCAACTACGGATGTCTCGAGTGAGCCTTCGATTGCTTGGCAATGCTATGCCTCGGAGGCCTCTTGAGATGCCACCAACTCATCTGACTACAATATCTCTAGCCCGGTTAGCAATGGCACCACACAGCCAGGTGGAGGTGATGTAAAACTGCCTCTGCTTATCGTCGTTGTGTATGTAAGATGATCTTCTCAATGTGAAAGAGCCTTGTCAAAAACATTGTCTTCCACCATCCGGGTCTTGGGAAGGCTAACACTCTGGATGCCACAGCCACGGGGAATATTGTAGTTAATACTGCCAATGCAAGATGCAATAGCTTTAGTCCTTTGGAACCTACGTCTTCAAGAGTGTTTTCAAAGAAGAGCCTTATCTCACTCAACAAATTGTTATCTGGGGAGGACGCATGGTCTGCTGCGGTGAGGGAATATTTAAAATAGAAGTGCAAATCATTTTAACAAGAGATCTAAAGTTTATCTAATTAATGCTTGCATTGCATGGTTCTTTTCCCAAGGAAGGCTTGTTACCATAGTATAGGATGATCCGTCAGCAAAATATTTGATGACAGATTTGATATAAATGTTAGTTTCCCTCTAAAACTTCGTTCCAGAGGTTTCCCAAATCACAGCTTGGCACCATTTTTAGTGTCGTTTTTTTAAATCTTGGAGGTTAAGGCTTGTAAAATGCAGCAATTGTCGTTCATCCAGGCTCCGTTAGTAGAACCCGTAATGTCACCTTCAAATTCATTGGCTCTAACATCCCTTGCCGAGTCGGAATCAATAAAAGAGAGTTCCAAGTTTCGAGTAGACTCTCTTTAGTCCACTGAGTTGCATTCTCTGCAACTCAAGCTCAAAGCTCTTTATTACTTAGCACTTTGCGCACTCTGCTGTCTGAAAGTGCAATAGATTCGATCGTCGCGGTCTTTCGATTCGCAGAAATACTTAAAAGGGCTGTAACTTTCTTTTAGTCGTTGATGGATGAAGGACGTCAGGATACTATCAAAAAGTTAAACAAAGAGCTTTCCTTTGACGTCCCCGAACAGTTGCTGTCACGCTTAAGGGGAGATGAAAACGAAACCTCAGCGCCACCGTAAGTGCAGATATTTCAGTCATGCCTACTTATTTATTGCTTAGTAGTTGGTCACACCTATGCTTTTTTACACACAGGGATAGATCGCAGCGCTTGGACTTGCTGTTAATGGGTCCTCAGTTCCAGTCATTGACCGACCGGCTTTTGCCCCTCCCACGTAGAGCGAAACAGCAGTTTAATATCTCCGGTGAAAGTGATGACCTTCCTCAGTTTCTCCAGTAACTCGCCTGCTTGATTGCGGTTATTTTAATATGCGACTCAAACTGGACAAGTGCCATGAATATTTTGTGGTTTAAAAAGTTCTGCTCTTTTAATAAATAAAGCGCGTAGAGATAATTTGCATTTTTTACTGTACCTTGTGGATTAGGCTTTATTAGTCTGGTCAGGGGGCCCTTCACAGTCCTGTACACTAGCAGCATTTTGGCTAGATATGCCTCTCTAGTATAAAGGGACAGCGCCACTGGTGATGAAGGAATATGCTCATATGTCTAAGCCAGAAATACATGCCACCTTATGAACACTAACTGATAGGCAAAAGCAGAGGCCGAAAGTTGACATCCGTTGATGTTCAAGCTTTTTCAGCTTTAGTAACCTCGTGGAGATGCGTGAATAATCAAAGCGAATCTGCAGCCATCGCAACAGCTTCTGGTTGTAAGATTTGAAGAAATATGACCAGCAATTATTTGATCCTAAGGGAATCTTGTTGACGAGGTTTAGGTAGGTATTTTTAACAAAGGCTTAAAATGAATCCTGAAGACAAATAAATGACAAGGCGAGAATATTTTCAACAAATCAAGGAGATAAATCTAATGTGAGAAACCAGACCTAAAACGAAACTTAATGAATGTCAGTTGGGTGCTTTTTGAAGACCAAAGATGGATGTGACTTCGTCTCAGCGCATGTGACACGCTGAGACTTTTCTGACGAGAAAGAGCGGCATAATAGTCTGTCAAGGCATGTATTGGCGACAATAGGTTAGAATCAAGGTCATTGGCTTGGTCTGGAATACCAGGATGCTCAGAGGAAACAAAGGGGCTGAGTTTCGTTAATGACTTGTTGCCCAAATCGAAAATCAAGAAACCATTTAAAGCATTACATGCGCTCAAATAGTGACAAGTAAGACCCTAGGCAGCCGAATATTTTAGCTGGGATTATGTAGCAGTGAGATTGCTCTCAAAGACGTCAACGTTAATTGTCTGTGTTGCATTTGCTTATGAACGCACAGAAGGCTTATTAAGGAAGTGAAAAAGAGAGAAGGTCATAGCAACAGGCTAATAAAAGGATAAGGTACACAATTTCCTAGAAAGTTTTAAGATACATGCATTGAGCGCTTGATGAAATCAAAGCCAGTTTTGCAACAATTGGCAGCCGAAAACCGAGAGCACATGCCATCGGTCAAGCAGGTTCATATAGACGACGAAATAATTCAGTTAATATTTAGTTCACGGAGCGAAATTATGGAATTTTATTTAGAGGATTACTGTAGTATTGTAATGGCCTGTCGCCCCTGCTTCAACGACATCTGTGGTTTTCAGTTAGCGTTAATTATTTGTCCACAAGCCTAAAGTTTAGTTTGAAATTGATGTTAAGAGAATGGGCCAACGCAACAGCTCATCCCACCAGGAGAGCTTAAAAGAACTGTGAGAGCAATGCAAAATTTAATCTAACACAATAGGGAATGCATTTCAAATTAGCCATTTTTAAAGATTTTATAATCCATTACTCTTCAGAGCGAAACCAATGAGCACATTGCCAAAGCACCTCTACGGCTTTCTTGGAAACTCGCGGGATTTAAAGATGCGTGTAGCGTGGATTCTGTTCTTTGTCTGGTTTTCTGTTTTTAAAGCTATTTCTTTGCTATTTTTATTGCTTCTTAGGTTTTCTAATGCATAGGGATGCTTAATATTTATCAGCGGTAAATTTTGCGTGCACAAAAATTAAGCCATGCGTTTACCAATGCGAGGGTCTCAGCCGCATATTTTATAACAATTCAGTGCAAATTCATCAAACCTTGCTGTGTGTAACGAAACCCAGTCATTCTCTGAACGCTCAGAGCCACTTGATTGAGGTAAGTAAATCAGAGCGCCCTGCCACTATTAATGGTGGGAACGAAGAAATATGAAGTTAAAAGAAGCGACGATGCGCGAGCCCCATGTTTATTGCCTTATTTCGAGGTTTCAATTTTGTTGCGTGGCATAAAAGCGCCTTTTGATAAAAACTGTAATATTGAGGTGAAATGGGCATTCAATGTTTCTCTGCATTAATACCAAAGTATGTTGGTTCTAAACATGTTAATGATAAAGCAGCAGTTACTAGGACCCTTAGATCGGTAGTTTAAGTGGCTGCTAGTGCTGCCATGTCTTGCTTGCATTTCAGCCAAAAAATTAGTCACCATACTGGCGGTCCACTCTTTAACTTTCTAATCCTTTTGTTCTTAAAGTAGGAATGCTACATCCAATTGCACAGAAACTGCTTCTCCCTGCCACCCAATTACAATCACACATTGCGATCCCTCTGCTCGCATTTACAAGGAGTTGGAGTAACAGGAAAAATTCGTTAATCATGTTGGACGAATCGGAGGGGACTTTTATCCGTGGCTTGGGACCTGGTGGTCAGACCCATTAACAAGGCCGCCAATTGCCATAGCGGCCACGGATTCGTCATTACCAAGTCTATCCACTACTTGTTACTTCAAAATAGTTGGTCCGAAGACATTCTAAACAAGCACCACAGTAGCTAAGTTCCTTTTGCTAGCTTCTCCATTGCTGCCGTTTTGCGTGCGTGCGAATGTAAAAATAGAGTCAAACTTTGGGAGGCGCGGATGACCAATAGGGCACTCACTTAACTCCCAGCGGTAGTCATGGACATGACAACAGATAAATGCTGGAATTACATTTACTAGCGTAGACCTGACTCAAGAGGGGACCTTAATATGCACGGCAGCCAAACCTTCCAAAAATTACCCACTATCTTATTCAGGACGTCAGGATTCGTTAGCCTTCAGCTCAAAGAAACGTTTTATTAACAGCAAAACGCAACTGACTTTTTTGACCTTGGATTGAGACGAGCTTACCCTTGCGATCTTTGTTGAAAGTGCTTTGGGGTCAGGAAGGCAATAAAATTTAACTTCTCAAGGAAGTTCAGTGTTGAGGCTGTCGCCTTGCTATCGAAGAGGTTCACACACGGCTTAATTGAGTAGATCTGCTTTACTGTTTTGGGCAAGATAGCCGGTATGCGTATGAAATGCAGTAAAATGACTTGAATCCAATCCGCCCTGGTAGCAGTTGAAAGTTAAACCGATCTAGAGGATCATCCATTCTGATTTCTATCGTTGAGGCGGATGGAGTACATACGCTACCAATTGACGAGCCGCTGACGACCCATAACAGGGTGGCTGACAACAACATTGTCTACAATCGGCAGCTACCCAGCATCCGCGTTCCGCTAGAAAGCTATTAACTACCGAAGCGACATAATCGTTACCACCTTGAAAAATCGCTGTTGAGTTTTCATACCGTTTATGGGTTAGATCCCATACCCGGTTCGTGAATCTGATTTTTGGCATATTTTCTTACGTCTGGCTGTAGACGAACGCAATAGTCAGCAAAGATCCTCGTCCCTGAACCCGAGTCCAAATCGAAAGATGGGTGATGGCTTGGCAAGATATCTCTTTAGCCGTATAAAATTTAATGTCTGGTGCGATTCGCTCATAAGTGTTTTCAATTTAACGCCGAGTTCGTTGCGGTGACTGAGACATGAGGTTAGTCATGTTTCGGTCTCGGTAATGCGCACTTAGTCGACCGCTTTGCATTGGCTGAGCAAACTAGCCTGTGGGCCACACCAGAAGTCATAGCCCTTCTTTGTAAGCCAAATGTCGATACTCCGCCTGAGGGCTACATCATCATTGGTGTGCAAGGGAGTTTTAGGGCGCCATATTAGCAAATAATGGTTTATGTTTCCCTGCTCGACTTTGGAATCCTTGTTTACATGTTATCTTGAAACAAAGAAAATCATATTGAAGCAGCGTTTGGAGGAAGCATGCATATTAACATTTAGATTTGGTCCCATAAATTCGTGCATATTGAGCGTAAATATGCACACAATCACTTGTTCAAAAGCGTTTTGGATTTATTACACTTAAAGTCACACAGATTTGGCATTGTTGCAATATTTTAGCAAAATGATTTTAATCTTATGCGGGCGTGGATAATTTAGAACCTTTGCAACACAGCTAAGTGTGCACTTGTGCACACGTATGGAGCAACAAGCTTCTTCCTCTATTTGTCTACACTCTGCGACCACGCACACTTTTAGACACTTGGCACTACCGCAAACGAATTGGTACATTGGTGAACAGGACACCTACGGTGGGACACGAAGCCACAATCTTCTACTTAGGAGGCTGATGCCTCATCTACCAGGTCATGCAGGCTGGATCCTCGGCTTTTTAAACACTTAACCTAATTATCTTGCCAAGGATGGATACCCACCCAACTGCACAATGTTTTTAGTTCTTTATCCTACTACCTTATCAATTCTACCACCCAAGCAGTGCGGCAAAACAACTTTCGGCTCAGTTTACATCACTCCTCCTCATCTCCACCTTAGGGGCAATGCCTGTACATTCCACACGCATTCCGAAATCGACCAGCTCCCCAAAGCCTGTAAAACAGCAGACATCCTCCATAGACTTGTCTTTGCCTCCAAAGCAACGTGGAAGCTCAGACCAACCTCAAACTACCACTACGATGCCGAACTTCCCCATCAGAGCTAAGTCAGCAGCTGCTACAGCCACAGGTGTAGCACATCTGTGTAGCAAACATCTTATCAGTTCCAAATTACTATCTTCTTCAGCAACTTTCTGCCGCTGCATCTATGCCTGATTCAGCAAGCTTCTTTACACTGCCAACCGCAGAACAACTTCAGGTACGCCAGACAGTATCTGGGGCATAAAGACAAGGCAGATGCAGGGTTCTCTTTACTCTGTACCAAATTGGCGGGATGATGAAATACTCCAACAAGAAAGACAACATCAATATGCATGAACGCGAGGAATCGGTGCGTCGCATCAACTTGACGAGGACTCAGGTCGGTCAAGCATTAAAGTGTTAAAAGAACATGCCTAATAGATAGCCATTAGTGTGTATTGATCAATTGTCTACGATTGAGTCATCAAAAATGGTCATACGTTTGACTCTTCTGTTAGGTGAAGATGTGGTTCCAGAATCAGCGCTACAAAACATGGAAGGACGGTGGGAAATTTCTAGCAATTAGACGCCTCTAAAACGTCCAATGTTTCGTGCCATGGAGAGAAGCGCCCCATCAACCGACTTGTGGGACAGCGCCCTTTGTGAAGACTTTGGAATTGCTGAAAGCTCCCAATCACAACACGAGCCCAACAAACAGCATCACCATTGGAGCAGGTCCTTTCAGGATAGGGTGGTGATATGCTGTCAAGGCATAAGCAGCAATTTTGGGCATTCAAGGATTTGCTCGATAGTAGACTTGGTGCTAAAACAGATCAAAAGCAGGATAGTGAAGACGAAGATATCAAGAAGCTAGTAGAACTGATAAAGAGAGTTATTGACTTCCTCTATGAAGCGTCTACGTACTGACCTTGGCTGTCTTTCATTTAGTAGCTATGATGGTGTTTTGCTTTTCCAGCTGTTTTGTGGTCCTCATAGCTCGTTTTGATGGCAACCACTTACTACGTCCTAATTTTTTAAAAATAGATAAATAAACTGATGTCTTTTAAAGATGTTTTCGTGGGAGCTATGCGTGGAGCTGGGAGTCGCTAAAATGAATTGTTTTGGAGGCGAGAGTCCACACAGGTCGATGTATCATATGCGTGAGGGATAACAACGCTTAAACTGTCGAAGCGGTCGACGGTAATGTCTAGCAGAGTTTCATCCATGTTCCATGCCAGTTTCAAGGCCCACAAATCAGATCACTTCCCAAAATCCCCTTTTGCGTGGACGAAATAGCTTGATCGGTACCTGGAATTCAACACTCCATCCATTAGTATCCATCTGATTACTGATGGCTTACAAGTGGTTACAAATTCTTCATTTTAGTAATCATGCTCTTAATCACGTCTTCGTTGTGACCTATTCTTCTGCAAAGCCAAAGCAAACGCACAGGCGTGCAAACGCATCCCTCGGATCATTGCACAACCACGTCGACGGCCCCACCAATCAACACACAGCTACGAGTAGTGAATATGGGGCGAGTAGTCTGAAAGAATGCTCGAAACAGTCGCGACAAGCACAAACAAAGGATGAATAACCGCAAGAGGGTCTTTTGCACGAAGCCGACCCCGGTGCTCATTTGAGCCAGTTTGCCCACTTAAGAATGATGGTCTACTTACTAGGGGTCAAATTGGATGCTTTTTGACGGACCTCTTTACATGTGAATTGTTTTTGCATTCAAAAGAGCGATGTCTAAATACACTGCATACCAGCGATGAGGGAATGCGTTGTGTAGCGTGGCGGCCAATACATCTTTTTCCTCATTAAGAATATCCGCCGTTTAGTCTGCTCCAATCGCTCCAATGCTACCTCACCGATATAGAAGGAAACAGAGCCAACTGCCCCCTTTTTTCTATTCCATACACACAAGGCAATATTCCATTTCATAGTAATGGCTGCAGTGTATCAAGCCCTAGCTATTTAGCTAACATCACGTTTATTCCTTGGCATTTGCCTACTTGGTGGCTAATAAATTGCCCTTAGGTCTAACTAACCTGCTTCGCTGTGCCGATCGCGAACACACGGAGGCAGAGTGACTGGTGAAAAGCACAGTTGTTCAATCCACTTTCCCCTTTGCACCAGTAGTGTGCTTTTGTGGCCGCGATGGGAGAGATTGAAGTTGTGTTCGCTGCAACATCACAACGGTACATTCGTTTTCTCAAATGTTTGTCAGAGTTTTCTATTTATCACTAACTCATGTTTTTTTGTAAATATCTAACCTGATGGAATAAATGGTTGCAAAATATGTGAGGAGAGGTGAATTCTTGTCATCCACTTTTATTGTCAGTACGAATTGACGCCACAAGGCATTCCGTGAATGGTCACATGAGAAGTCTACAGGGGGATGCTTGCCTTACAGTTGGTAGAGCTTGGCATTGGTAAGTGAAGTGGAAAAATCCTGCTAGATAGACCTGCTGTCAACTAAATAGCTAAAGCATGCCAAAGCTATCCGAGGATGTCAACGTTGCGCGACGAGGCATTAGCATCATAAGTGTCCGCAAACTATGCGCAAAACATTCCAATTGAACTAGCCCAATGCCAAACTCTTAGCTACTAATGCTTGTTTTAGAGTAGTAACATCAGAATAAACTAACCGTCTTCAAGATTATTGTTCTTGTATTTATTGAGAAGGGAAGCCTCCATTAACTGCTTGGGATTACGCTAGACCTTCTCAAACGCCGACAGCTTTCGCGATTTCTGCGGCTGAATCACGTCTATGCGTCGGCATTGTAGGTTGCAAGATTTGCGACTTGACTTGTTTGAGGTGGATGATGCCGCAGGACCTAACAATAATGAGGCAGCATAGACGTGTTAACATTATAAATCGCAGCAACGTGTAACTACTACAAACGGCCCCCACTTCCTCCTCCTACTCCTACTTGGTTGCAGACTCAAGGTTCTCCTCAGCCCATAATCCCACAATGCATCATTCTTATTAATTAGTCTCATTCTATGAAGTTGTTAATATTGCATGATCGAATGAATCACCTGGATCAGGTTGCGTGAATTCGCATCGTGGCACAATGAAGGTTGTTGAAGAATCTTTGTGTGCGTAGGTAGCATTCCTGATTACTAAGCTCTCTTGCGCGGTCATATCACACACGGTGATGGTAGAATTACCTAAGGCACAGAAATCTTGCATCTACCTCATCCATCTTCTTCGCTGCACTTCCTCCAGCTAACAAATTGGGGGCACATCGAATAAATTTACTGGCCCGAGATAGAGGCACTCCATCTAAAATTGATACCTCCTTCAAAGTAGCATTTGTGTTACCATTTACATGAGCTCTAACAGCGTCCTTCATACCAGCTCTTTGACACAATTGTGGAGAGCCGATATTTAATGAAGGACCGGCAATACAGCGCCACGATGTTAAACATTGACCTCCATGGTCAAAAGCACTTGTTGAATGTCAATAAAAATGCAAATAAATCATGCTTTTTGCAAGGGCTGCCTCAAATTACTGTCCCACTGACAACATAAATGCCATTTTAGCTGGCATTGTAGTAGCCCTTATGCCGCATTCCACGAGAACTTCCATTATTTCTCCAGCGAATCCTTTCCTACTGCACTTGCAATATTTGCCAACCTGGTTAGCCCTCACTTAACAGAAAATAGCCAGCGCCAATGAGGGTGGTGCAAATCTGAGCCAGTGACTTTTAAATGCCAGCCAAAAGTTTTTAGACACGGCTGCTACTGCTGCTCCTGGCCGAGGTGTGGGTGGTTGCCCTAACGCAGACGAAGGACAAACAATTACAACACTAAAAGTACCTTTGTCTCTAAGCCAACCCAATCGCAACTCACTTTCTATTGGCTCGTCGCATTTGAAACCCATCCACGACGTCGGGTCAGCATCGGAGGTACCATGAATAGTTGAGCAGTTGATGGAGAATTCCCTCCAAGACACGAACATTTGGCTGTGTTATAGGCGTTGCATTGCTAGAAATTTTCCCGCTGACCCTCTTTGCTTCGTAGTGCTGATTCTGGAATCACATCTGAACCTAGCACAAAAATTAAAGTATGACGATTTCCGACAATTCAGTCGTTGACAGTCAAACACAACATTCGGTTAGCAGTCCACCAAAAAAGCCCGTGTAACACTTTAAAGGTTAACCAACCTGGGTTTCTGTCAAGTTGATGCGACGCGCCAGTTCTTCGCATTCATTCATATTAAGGTAGTTTTTCATGTTAAAGCATTTCATCATTTCACCAATTTGGAGTGCGGTAAAGAGAACCCTGCGTCTGTGAGAATAAACAAGAACAGGAGTGATAAATAAATAGTCCAAGAATTCCAGTACCTTGCAAAGAAATCCTCTCAAAACAGCACCCATAACAGGTAGAGGGAAAGGCGGAGACAGGACACTACTTGCAACGGCTGTCATACCCAGGTTCGCATCACTGCCCATGTACCACTGAAGAGGCAGCGCATCGCAAAAAAGCACTCATGCGACTAACACAAAGCTAATTAACGTTACGACACTATGGTGCAAACTGGGCCACACCGCGCCTTTGTCCGTGTCTGCGTAGGGCTTATTAGCTCAACAACAAACGCTGCATTAAAAAAGGAATGCGACAAACGCTCCATATCGTCATGTGCTTGGGTGCGAAGTTGGAGGCCCACGTACACCAAACACTTGCTCCTATACCTTGGGTATGCCTATGCTAATGACACACCCCTCAACATCCCACACTGTCTAGTGCACACAACTCCACTACATCGGACACACGTATGACAGCACTAAGTCAATCAACATTGTGTAGTAGACCAGCCAACATGTGCGTGTGCTTCAGACGGTAGAACTGCAAATGCCGTGCATAATTAAGGCAGCTGGATATGGATAAACATCCCATTCCTTTCCACGATGACTAACTTCTACCTTAACCATTGCCGGCAGCAATGTGATCAAAATGAAGTGATGCTCTCCAAAACACGAGTCACAAGGGCGTCAGACTGCTATTTTATCGTCTATGACAGTCAAATGTTCTGATGAAGATGAAGTGATTCCAACACGACCACTCACATCAGACAGGACTGCACAAACGTTCCAACGTCACATCTCATGCCGCTGAGGTGAAGACGATAAATGCAACTAGGCGGGCAGGTCCACAGACAGCGAAATAAACGGAGCTCCCCACCTCCGCCTGTCTATCCACCCGCACATCAACCAGCCAAATAAGCCAATCAAGAGATAGATAGAAAGACCGCAAGTAAAAAAAACAGATGAAGCTTAATGCTTGATAGTGCACATTTGCCCGTCCCGGAAGACGTCTACCAATTAGTGGCCGTCGAGAATAATAACCTTGCTAACCCAAGGGAGACGCCAAACCTGCACTCTTTCCTGCCCCCACCACCCGTCAGCCGGCCATTTGCCGCAAGGTAAAAACAACCAAAGCCAAGACTGCTACTACGACTAAGGTGAAGGCGACGAAATCTGCACCAAACTACTACATTGCTGCAGCAGGAGGCGCGAACAAATCGAGGCAATCATTGGGTTGCCTTCCAAGCCATCACCGTGACAATACGTTCCCAATAAACACTTCATTCACAAGTATTTAGGAGGCAGGCATTCAAGGATGCTTCTTTTGACAATAATAAATGTGCACAGTTTGGCAGTTTACACAAGGAACACTAAGCAGTCAAAACAGCGTCCTTCCTCGAGCATTTTTGTTCGTTTTCAAAATAGCATCAGTAGAAAGGAACCCAGAAAATTGCTTGACATTTAGTAAAATTTGAGCACGCATAAAAATGGGCATTAAATTACGAGATGGTCCCCCTCAACTCCGCAAAACAATGCGAAGAGATGAAGCAGCAGAAAGCCTCCCATTCCCAAGCAGACAAATTAGAATATACTGGCTTGATACAACTGTGCGTAATGCCATGCTACCGTTCCGAATTAGGAAATAAGAACACTTATTTGGAGGTAATAATTACAGCCTATTGCAAACGCCCACACGTGCAACGACTCGAATCGCCGTACATTACCTCGGAGCACGAAGTGCACCCAATCCAGCAGCTACGAGTTTAGCATACTTTGCACCAAACGCAAACAAATTGTTCCAATTAAAATCATTCAAATGTACGTGCATATTCATTAAAACCCACCAAACAAACTTCCTTGGTTAGGTTAGAAATGACAACACAGGTAATAGACGAACGTATGCCATCCACCCTTCCAAGCAAAAAGCGAAAACAAGATGCGCAAGATAGACCAAGTCAGCCAGTGGCATGACCAGATGTCAATGAGCGCATAAATTAGAAGTGGCAATACTTAAGGTATACCAGTGCTGAGTGAAAGCACCTAAACAACTGGTGGATGCAAACAAATGGAACGCGTGGAATATAAGAAAGTCAGAAGAGACGCAGTGACTATGGCCAATGCAAAACATTGCATCCTGCACTCAGGCGTCACACCCCAGCAAAGTGCACAGACAGCAAATAGCGCGCATAAATAGAGGCTTATCAAATATACACAAAGGGCATTTGTACGCACCTATAAATCAACAAGTCACTTCCTCCATACACCCTCAACCATCACACTCGTTGGCGTCACCTTTTCTGCGTACCACGTCACAAAGCAGGAGCCATGGCACGGCACAGCACCGCCTACACCCCACTTCGCGGCAGACTTCCAACAGTTCCCACAAAATCCCATCAGCGAATGCTAATTGCCAAAACGCCTTTCAACTGCGGCACAGCCTCAACGAAATACCTGTCCTTTGCAGAGTCAGAAGATAACTGCTAATGTGCTGCTTCTTTTGTTCAGTCATTCCCCTTTTACGCGGTCAAATTCGATGTTTACGCCCACCCATCACCAGCGTCACCAAATACTCCATTTGAAGAACATCCTCGAATCTGCAGGAACAAACTGAAATCCAAAGAAGCAATGCCATTTAAGGTGACGGACCGACACACTGTGCGGCGATGGAGTAGGCTGCACGTTGACGCCGCGGTCGCAGCAGAATCTTTACGGTCTTGGCATAGGCTTGTCCCGATCACGTCTAATGAAGTCACGGGAGACGACGTTCATTTCGTCAGTGGTTAAGAAAGGAGGGCACAGCAGCTATATCTGCATCCAATGAGCACGACAAAATCCACTGACACAATTACTGTAACAATTTGGAAAACGTAGCTGCCACATTGCATTTGTGAATAGACTTCGAGGAAAGGATATATAACAAATTCATTGGAGCACATCAGGGATCACACAACTTCTAAGATGGAGTAGAGGGTACGAGAGAAGTCAAACTTTAAATTCAGCACTTTTTCAGTAATCCCTTGGAGCTCACTAGATAAACCACCACAGACAGGTACATTCTTGTCACCCTTAAGGTTCGGATCATCATTGACCTCAGGTGAAGCCTAAAAGGAAACAGTTTTTCCCCTCCTGAGCTAAAGGGGCATATTTTAACCAAAAGTGCCGCAATTAGAACACTCAACGTGCCCACCATATCGGGAGACAATGTACTAAAAACGACTCATGACCTCGAAATCTCACACCATACCGTTGTTGATACTGTCAAAGGTCTCAAAACCTGACTACTACCTTCGATTGAAAAAAAACGAAAAAAACAGGCTCAAGTGGTGTAAGTCTATGATAAGATCTCACTCAACATGTACAACATACACTGTCCCATGGGAAAGTACTTACCAAGTCACCGTTCTCTTCTCCCTTTCCTCTCGCCCACCTGCCCGCCCGCCAGTCTGGAACCCACACACACCGCGCCTAGTCTTCCGTGATGTTATGCTCCTCCTCCAAGCACACAGCCCATCCGCTTATATCCTGCGTGAAGGACCAGTCCACACTAAGGGGGAGGGAGAGGATGAGCAAGGGGACTCTCAATAGCACTCATTGCTCATCTAATAATCGCCCTAACACCACAGCTGTCGCCGGCGACAACGACGAGTTCAAAGGCCCTTGGTGTAGTCGCAGTGGCTTTCCATGGATCGGCTTCCACGTCTACATTCTCCCTTGCCATCATTTCCACTGTCGACAACAATGATGCGTGTTATTGTTGGCAGGCAGCCTGACGAGCCAGCGTCGCGAAAAGTGGCAATGACGACAGCGACGGAGCAACCAGTGCTGGTCAGAGGCCCTCTATTACAACAAATAAATACTGTGCTTACAAGTTTTGCGTGCGAAAATGACACCTAGTACAGCTCACAGCCTTCCCAAAACTTGGCGTGCTTCCGTCGTTTAGTATTATAATTCATCAGACGCCCTGCTCACCACGTGAAATTCATGCATCACCTAACGCACCACAAAACCGTCACTTTTGATGGACAGCTAGAGGAAATAAACTCACGCCAATTGCGAGATTTCATTGAAGTGGAAGCGAAACACGCAGTAGGTGATGCAGGAGATGTTAACGTATGGCTACATTTACAAACAGCTCCATATGTTGAGCAAGATCGCATGCATACGAAAGCTCTAGAACGGGTTCGCCTACAAGGGCAATTTATTGTGTGCATTTTCGTGGAGCGATGTGGCAAGAACGTTTGGGACTGCAGACCTTATTCCTTGCGTTAAGAAGACTATGCGCACGAAGATTTCCGCTTTCGATTCGGCATGAGGCAATGACCTCCAAGAGTATATTAATGCTACATTCGCAAATTTACTTTGCAAAGAACTTCATCGATTTGCAGTAAATCAGGACTTACACTCATTTAAAGACTAATCAGAGTAGTTAACCACTAACTGTACTCGTATACGAATGCTACTCCCGGGAATAAATTTATTCAGCGTCATTTATTGAGGCGCGTTCGTTGAATTTTGCTACGAAACCAATCCTTCATTTTGAATACAAATTTTATGAGAAGTAGAGGAGCTCGAAAAGGTTTCAAGGTGTATTAAAGAAGGAAATTTACTTAATCTGCCAACTCACTCGTATAGATCTCGTAATTCCTTTTAATCATTTGGCCCATGCATCCCCTTATTTTGAGTAAGGTGATACTAGGTTAAAAGTTTTAAGAGGCTTTACCTGGATCACTCCTAAGTGGTTCACTTCTCCCGATTTAATTGCAAAAAGTAACGACAGGGATAAGATGGACACCACATTTAGGTGCCATGACAGCTGAAGCAGTGCCAAAAGCTCTATTGTTGGGCGGCTGGACCGACGTCTGTCCCATTAACAGACGTCTTGGTAATCAAAGTAGTTATTTGGCAAACCACTACCCTCGGCTGTATCTGCAATGTAGGCCACTCTAGGGGAATGCATTGAAGCTTACTGTTTTAGGAAATTTTTAAATGCGGGTGAATATTCGGAAAAGTAGAGTCCAGGATTAGATCAGACACTTAGATCAACTCGCAAATTGCGTTCTTTGTGGTAAGAGGAGTTCCTTATGACGTCACTGTAACCATAACTACCATTATTATGTAGACCGTACTGGGATGAATGCATTTCATCCCACGATACCTAATTTCAGTAGCAAGGACTTGAACACACGCCCTTTATTTCATCCTTGTTGTGAAGGCAGGATTATCCCAATTGAGCAAATGCGCATGGATTAGACATTCAGAGGAAATGAGTCTGCGTCTGGAAGTTTGTCTTTAGGGACAGTGGTGAACGATCTCGTGCGGATGGATGAAATGACAACATTTACACGGTCTTCACCTTTCTGTCCAGTAACAAATATTTTATTTTTATCGAACTAATCTCGGTCCTGAAGAGATTCCCTTTTCTATGGGCTTGTCGTCCCGACATCTCTTCAACTCCCCCATCCCGATCGTTTACTCTGATGTCTTCGAGTTCAGAATGCGGGTCCACCCACATACTCCCCTTCCTTGATTTCTAGACCTGTATAAAGTGCGGTCGGAATGAAGAACAGAGGTTCAAAATATTAGCACGGGCGCAATGAACTCCATTTTACATTCTCAGCATGCACTAGCAAATTTAGTCATCAACACACTAAAGATGCGACAGTCACAATCCGCGTTCGCCTTCCTTGATCAGGAAAATACGAAATATAAGGAAAGCTACAGCATTAAAAGGAAAAAGCCTGCTTCCTTTTGTGACTGTCGTGATTGTCTAGCCGGTAAGTCGCCACTTAATACGCTTGCTTGCATGATTTATATAATGGAAAAAGTGGATTTTTCTATTCACCCCCTTTAAGAAGTAAAATTAAAGCGGCTCACTAACAGACACGGGAGGAGGCAACAGTAAGAGCGAATCTGGAAAATTTTACTGGTATCTGAAATCGTGTTCAATGCTTTATTATAAGGTGCTCCGATGTGTACCTCGACAAAGATGTTGGCCTCCTGTACATAATAATCCCAAGCAGCTGTTAGCGTGCTATCTTTCTTATCTAAAATATATAAGGTGAAATATTTTTAGAAGTGGGTAATAATTTCTGAATAGTCTTATTTAAATTGCTAAAAATTAATCGAAACGTTTACATTAATACCAAATAGGCATGTTTTGCCAGTTGCAATAATGGTGCAAGAGAATCATTGCTAGCGATGCGCTGCACTTCCTGTTTGGCGTAACTGTTCTGCAAAACCATACACGATGGCACTATTGCACAGAAAATCACCACACATGGCTTCATTTGTGGTCCCCGTCCGTTGAGGATTGACACCAAATTAAAGTCGCTCCTCAGAAAACCTATCCCCATAAACGCTTTATAAATTATAGAAGTGCTTGGATTACACTTTCGTGCTCCACTGTGCAAACAGCTGAGCAGAAAAGAGGAACAGGCTTTTTGAAGTGCTGCAAAGTCCGGCTCTTTATTTTATTCGCATCATCAATTGCAGTCCTTTGAAAGCAAAATGGCAGTAAGGAGGATCTTATTATGTATGGATTATTTGACAAAAGGGAAATAAAACTGGAGCAGACATAGGCAAAATTCAATCATACCGCAATTGGGACATACCAAGGTCTTTGGTCTACATACGACCACCACCTTGATAGTACTCATTTCTTTTCCAAATTGCGACAAGGCAAGCCCATACGAATATCTCCACCCAATTTAGGTAGCCAAATTTGCCCTCATACAGGCACCACAGTCGCCAATTGGTGGAAATGGCAGCTAGTGGGGAGTCCTTAGAGCTGCTAAGGTCGCGATAAAACTCCTCGACGTGTTTCACTGCACGCACCTTGCCCTCTTTTGCATTCACTGCAACTACCACAATCAGTGTTTGGTTCATCAACAGGCTCCTTGCAATCGTCTTCAGTGTAATCCAAATATTCTGCTTGTCTGTACACTTTTGGTAATCTACAAAGTAGAGAATACAGTTGGCTCTCCTGATCTTTGTTTTGTCTGCCGCGAGTAGATCTTCAGAATATGGCGATATCTTAGGAAATTGTGACCCGATGCAAGACAACAGAAATGAGGTTTTGACGAAAGCCTCAGTCAATCCTCGCCTTTTTATTATAGGTAGGCGTAAGATAGCCTTCCGGGGTTGGTTTTGCGACGGCACAAACACATCACTACCTCTCTCTACTTCATGCACATAAGGCTCAAGTCCGTGTAAATCTCCCACAGACAACGGCTTTACGCTCGCCGTCGGAGAGATAATGAGGCATGAAAGGGGCTCCAAAGCACGCATGTAAATACGGGCGAAGGAGCGACGAAACCAGAGACGATTTTGTTCATTGTAATATAAGTTAGCTCGAAGAGCAGTTAGGTGGGCAGCAGCCAAGTTCTCTGACCATAATGCATCACAGAGTTGCTTATCGAACCATGTAAAATGACTGATGTGTTTATAAAGAACTTGGTGACCAATCTCCACAGAAAATACAGAGCTCCATTCTGGAATAGCTGTGCAAAAGTTGAGGCGATCAGCCTCATTAAGGAACTCGCAAATTCCTATTAATACTTCAAAGGGAAGATCACAAATGCTTGGCACTTGTTCCTAAAAGAAATAAATGCCCTATGTGATGCGCTGCAATGAAGACAGAGACTAAAAGGGATATTGTAAAGGACTCACTCTGGTTGCCATGGCAAATGTCTAGCAGACCGTGCAACTTCTGACCCGCTCTGTGAGTGATTTGAAATGACCACATATCTGGTATACTGGTCGAACACAGTCAGTCAAACGATACGGTAAATTCAATTTGCAAAAAAACGCTAAATCGTGTTTCTATAAAAATGTAAGGCAATAGGTTTCAGCACAGTCAAGGAAAACGAGGATGGCGTTTGTTTTAGGTAACAAAATTTGTTCGAATGTAGTGGGGCAGAGGTCTCCTCCAGTCGCACCTACCGATTATTAGTCAATCGTAGATGCGTATTTTAAAGGTTAGTTTATTAAGAATGCCGTACAGTATTTGTAACAAGGAAGATCATCTCGTTTTCGTGTTTTACGGTAAGACATTTATTGCTTGTCAAAATGGTGTCTGCTATTGATGTGATCGCCTTCCAACTCGGATAGTGTTTTTACCCAGGGATATTTGTTACAGTGTAGTCTTAATCTGGGGTCGCAACTACGATGACGTTATAATCTGTGCATGGATGTTTGAGTCAGTGAAAATGAACAGTCATATCATGCTCATAAAATATCCAGGAGCATGAAGGTGCGTTTGTTAAAGAGAGCTGTTTTTACTGCTCGATCCCAATGTGGAAGGAAAGCGCAGTCAACAATCATTCCTGGGTGTGTTATTCCCTCTGCAATAACTGTTGGAACAATGCTCTTGTCATTTAGGTCAAGTGCATGGGATGATTTGATAATGAAATATTTGGGTATGTTCATAGGCCAAGATAAAGTACGAAAGGATGACATCATTCAGGCTGAGATAAAGGCCATCGAAAAGGCTACATTTTCTTCATATGAAATTTATTAGCAGGAAATATCTTGTAAGGAATAGCACCTTTAAAAATTTGGGCGTTTACAATATCTAAGCATTACACAAAAGCTTATAAAAGAGAATGGTAGTTGCTGACTCTAATGATCGCTATTTGGAATGGTACTAAGTGCACGCCTTGTGAAAAATTTAAATTGGGCGGACAAAGCCTCACCTATTAACTCGGCAGGAATGTATGATTCCCTATCTAGCAATGTTCTGCGATAAGTGGACAAGGGTGTTTCGGATGTCATCAATAATTGGGGTCTTTAAATATGGCAAGACACACAATCAGCGCCACGACCCCTCTTATTAAGAACCTTTAACAGGGGCTAAGGGCTGTTTGCACAAATCAGCACAGTAGACCACTTATCTAATAATGTCTGCATACAGCACTTCACATGTCACGCTTGCACGGAAGTATGCCTGATAATCAGAGATGAAATAGTGATTTCCTCTTATGGGCACGTTAAATTTGTATTTATTGCATCTTTTCTGAATGGCGCATACGAGATAATCCATCTTCCTTAACTTATCCTTTGTCGCGTTCACAATGACTTAAGCAGTGTTTGATGAGACGCAAGAGGTTCCGAGATGACCGTCAGACACTTCCTGTGTAATCGCGATGGGATTGTTAAGTAGTTCATGCAATATGAGAAGTCATTCACATTCCGTTCCTTCGGAACAATCTACTACTCTATCATCGAAATGATCAGTAGTGCAGGTACATCAACGTGCGTAAGCGCAACAAAGGCGCAATAGCAAGTTCTTCTCTAAAGTGCCACTGGTGAATTTAAACTTAATGATCGTGTGGATCAAAACTACAAAATTCCATTTAAAGAGAGCAAACTATTTTAACCCTAATCCACGCAGTTCAACAATAACTCATCATTAAAAGTGACGATTTATTTTGGCATCAGGAGTTCAAAAAGGCTTATTCTCTCCTCTAGTTTAAGAGTGCTACACGGAATCATCGTCTGACGCCTTGTAGAAGTATATATCTCAGTGAGGTGGTTAGTCTTGTAAATGAAAACGTTCATTACACATATCTAAACTAAGAAAGAAAAGGCAATTGAATTAGAAGTGGTTACTGCAAGCGCCAATCTATATTCTCAAATGCTTTACCTCTGATTACATTTTCGTAGGTCAGTAGCTCGCTGGACAAAGCTGCATTTACTTCACAACGAGATGATAGTCGATAGAGTGTTTTTAAATTAACGGCAAAATCTGACCCTATTCAATAATATTGAGGTTCCCCTACCTATCTGGCGTCTTGAATGGCCTTGCGTTTATAGCGTCGCTTGCAATTCATGGACAGCCATACACTTTCAATTTCCATCTTTTACTATCGCTTTGGTTTGTTCTGCACCATTTCACCTTAGTTCCATCTCCTGCTCCTACACTTACTCCCTCAACAGCGAAGGATAGCGCGTCGCTTCAACTTTTTACTCTGTAAATTGCAACCTGGCCAAACCCCTATCTGCCTATGCCATTGGCTACTCATTTTCCCCTTGTAGTAATTGCCTCAGTCCGACGACTTGCAATAACGGGTAAAAATGCGACTTCTCATCCTGGGTCGCTCTGCAGCCTCTTCACTGCAGTGTCGGGTTCTACTTGTCTGGCTGTCTGAGGTTTGTGTAAATGCGTATGTCATTGCCCATCTCCTAGTTCTGCCCTATTAGAGGACCAATACAGGTAGAAACGTGTGTGTGCCCGAGTGTACTTGAGTGTATATGGGCTTGAAGGCACATTTTATCCCATTGTCTCCCCAAGCTCGTCCTCTTAGATGACCAGGTCAACAGTTCCGTACCGTTTGAAGCAGGCACTCCTTCGGCTTCAGCTCTACACATTTTTAACACTAAACACCTGCTTCATGACTCACCATGCCACAGTTGGGTCAGTTTTTGCTCCTGCGGCTCCTTTGTATTATCTTTATATTGTAGATTAAATTAGGAACCTGGGTTTGGGAAGGAAAGGCACAAAGACTTCCAAAGTGCGTCCATCAGAGCGAGAAATATTGAGTAAACGAGAGTCAAAGGAAGGCAAAATGGGTAGCACAGAACGCCAAATTGGCTATCATAAAACCTTGAGATTTGATAAGTTTTTGGCGACTGTCTTAACCAGTGCCTGTTAGCGCATGCGACTGCAGCCCATTTATTTGCTCTTTTCTAAACTTAATCAAGAAGCAGTATATAGCTTGCACTTATCTAGGTAAAAGTATCAGCAATTTTAATTGTTACTACCTAATCAAAGTTTAAACCGTGGCAAAAATGCTCAGGCTACTTTTGCAGCCCATTTAGCTAACAAAAAGAGACTTTGATCACACGCAAATAGGGAAAAGTGCACGCAAGCAAAACCAATGCGCATACCAACAGCGGTAGTAAAAGTGCTTATATGCATGGTTCTATTAACTTTGAAAGGGTTATTATAGAGGGCAATAATGTGGTTGTTCTGCGACAGTAAAGATGGAAAGATGCACATTGATTGAATCCTTTCTCTTACGTCTACTGCCTTAGACAACCCATAAAGTAAACCTAAATGATATTGGTGCCTCCAGAAAAGTTTGCCAGGCCCTCTAACATCCTCTTCCATTACGGCCTCAATGTGTGATATAAGATGCAAGGAAACCGGTCAAGTCGATCAGCTTACTTGCACGGTGCAAAACTCAGGATGATGGCAAGAGAGTTGTTCTTTATTTCTTCAGAGGAACCATGGATGCATATCCGTAAATTTGCCATGTTCCCTAAATAAATCGTAAGTGAGTAAACATCCCTAAGTAAGCTGCTGTATTTTCAGCAGATTCCTTTTGAAGTAATCCATATTAATTCAGTGCAAGATTGCCACCACAAATGACCACCTCGTGTATTTTAAAACGGGCCTCCATTGTCTTACAATTTCAGAAAGTAGATTACGCATCTAATTGGCAATTTCGGAGCTTCAACAGCTTTGGTTATTAAACCCAAGTAAAACCAACTAATTCTTGCACCTGTTTTTAATTATTAATGCAGACAATACAGGTCTCAAGCCATCTGTTTGATAGTCCAGCAAGCAACGTTGAGCAAATTGCATAGTTTTGAGCGAATACGGGGCAAATAACGACAAAAATGAGCAAAGTCTTGTCTCGACTTTATCCTAACTGTTCTGGCACCACCCATTCAGCATGACTTCATACGTAATGGCAGATAGTAAACGCGCACAGAGACACGACGATCAAATGAAAACTTGCCACAAAAATGGCATCACTACTTCCAAGAGTTTGATGAGGAGAAATATTGATAGAGACTTGTAGGATGCGACTATGACCGGTTGAAGAAACGCACGATTATATAAGCCAACTAGTGTGAGCCCTAGGCAATTCGACATAGATTTTAGCTTTATCAAGTGTTTGTTCAGGAATGAAGAAGAGCGATTGTGAGGTACGCTAATCAATCGCTCAACTTAAAAGTTAAATCACATCTAAAAACAGTGATATCTAAAGGTAGTTCAGTGGAGAATGCAACGACTACCTTGATCTGGCGTTGTCCGTATCACGACATCTCACTCAGCTATGGTTACCATCTTACACTAGTAATTATTCCGATAAAATTGACCCTATTTATAACCGTTTATCTACAGTTGGAGCACATAATCGGTTCAGTAGGGAGAATTTATGTGACAGGGCAAAGCTGGTTTCACTAATGCCCTGAATGGTTCTTCTCTGGGTTTTTACGAAAAGAAGCCCTTGCTAATATCTCAAAAAGGATAGCTTTCTTGCGGTAAGTCATGCTCGACAATGAGCATCAAGTGCAAAAATCAATATGCAGTGAATTTTGAAACCACAGAGGGTTGCTATTAAATTGCTTCATGCAAAACTTCTAGGTTTTTTATCGCAAAGATGCGGTTTACTGCCACTTTTCGTGAATGCGCATGGTGGGTAGTAATCAAAACCGTCAAGACACAACTTGACTGAAGAATATGGAATCTTGATATTCGAGGTCCAAAATCAATCAGAAATAAGTATTGTGCCTAATTTCTTGAGAAAAAAAATTAAACACGCGCATGGTGCGCACACATCAGACAAAATTTGCAAGAACGGGAAAGTTAAGGTATTGTTTGTTGGGAAACAGCTTGGCATCTTGGATTATAGGGGCTTAATTATTGCACTTTATACATCTCCAGTTCCCCTAGAGGTCTTCTGATGGAACGTATAGGGCTAATAACTAAAGTTGGTGGATTATTAGCATGGCCTTTGTGCCATGCTGCATAGCGGCTAAATTGTCTGCATAACTGGTCCTCAGAAGCAAGGTGGATCGATATTTGGCAGCGGATTGGTGTTTATTTAAGGATACAGGTGTTGCTACTTGTTGGCACTCTTGAACAGCATCCAGAACTGGTAAAAGTAGTAGTTCAATGCGGTTCGGTCTACGGTTTTGAATTGATTAGCATTTTAAGCATTACTTATGGAGCTGTATCAGCAGTCCTTTGTCGATGGAGCAGTTGCCCCAAATTTCAATCATGTTCAATGTTACTGACATCGAATCGCATGCAATTCCGGATCTCAACATTTGGCTCTATGGATGAGAGCGCTGGCAAGCTCGATTTTGTGTGAGTTTTTGTCGACTGCTAAAGTTGACCTATTTTAGAGAAATGAAACCTACCAAGAGCTTAATACTGTGGTGGTCAAAAATTGCTGCAATTTTTGGCTTTTAAGGACTGTGAAATTATTGTGAAGACTTTATAAAGTTGCTTGCGAAGGGGTTTGGTCACTTTTATTTTCACATATGCACGGGGTGGTGGTGATAAGCGGATTATCAAGTTGTGAAACGAGACTGAGGTCATCAAGTGCACGCGACGGTGGATAGACGCATCAGCAACCTTCTGACAGATACCAATTTCGGTGGTTACATGTCCAGTAGAAAATACGGCCTCGCGACTGCTATTTAAATCTAAGTCGTCATGAGGACTGTTAGTGTTAGAGTTGCAGTTGCCCTAGAACGTAGGGCTGCGACTACAGGCGTTGCGTCATTGACTCTGGTGTCATGATGGTTGTAGTGTGGTTACAATTTGGTGCGTGGCTTATATTGAGTTGGAGCATATTTGGCTCATCTATCTTCTCTCACTGATCATACAGAGTGAGATGAATGCTGCATACACCCTCTAATGCTGCGCGTTCTGCCGTGTACCTTAAGAGCAGGTGTTCGACTACCTCAACTAGGTATTTTATGCAGAAGAAATGACAGTGTCTTACCCGCTGGAGCAAATGTCTAGTCGATGACGCTTGTTTGCAAGCTATCATTCTGGCCCATAAGCTGAATTTTACTGAAATTTTTGGTCTTTATTCTGCCATTAGGGCAGCCATATGTTACTCTATGATAAGACTATTGCAAGTAACCCCATATTTATTGGAGTTTGAGTGGATGAGCCACCATACGCTTTTCCTCCCAGCCATATCGCTTTTCCGAAATACTCGCCACTGAATAGGGCTGAGTAACATAAGTAATCAAACAAATTAACTTACGCATTCAGGAGTGGTGCTGTAAGGAGGGTTGATGAAATCAAAAGTGGCAAATGGATGTGCTGCTGCAGCAAAAATGGTGTCTATCCATAGGAGTTCTTTAGTTTATGTAATATTTGTCCTGCCTAGTATACTTATATGTATGTGCTGATGTTGAATTTGGTAAAAAAAACATTGAATTTGCTATAATATAACGGTAATAGCAATAGGTATTTTCGGCAAGTGAATGAATGATAGGGAAGTGATGAACCATAGTATGGCAGCTACATTTGTAGTGGTTTAATGGATCAGAGGATGTGTCAAGGAATACAAAGTGTAAAAACACTTGAGCAAATAAAGCAAAAGAAAATCTGCGCAGTTGACGTCAGTTGTTAAAACAATGTCAGGAGAGAAGAGGTAAGAAGGGGTGAGGAGGGCGCGTGCGCGTGTGCAACAAGAGAAAGGAGGGATGAAGGCAGTGGAGAAGAGTGTGATGTGAGAGGTGAGTAGTGGAGAACAGGAGAGGGTGAAGGTGTGAAGAGATGCCATCGCCAGCGACCGTACTAAGTAGAAACTACCAGTTCTCATCTGATCATCAAAGGTAAGTTACGTCGGGTCGGATTAGTACTTGCATGAACGACCAGCTGGGAATTCTCGGTGTCGCTAATCCTTCGCTTTTCCCCTTTATCACTCCCTATTCCCCCCTACCTACTTATTGGCCTGCAATGAGCTTCAATCCATCTCACCTTACAATATTCCTGCCAGTTCTCTTAGCTACATTGCATTCAAAGTTTGTTCCGATGCGTGGCATCATCGGCCGCCATGCTTGGCAGGCCTTGAATATCTTTTTGCACTCGCATATGCACCAGTCGCAATGACGAGGTAGACAGAGTGATGGAGGATGCGTGATTGTAGATAATGAATGGAATGGCGAAGCGATGGCGCCTGGTGTGTGGATGGCTAGTAGGCAGGGGATGGTGTGGTGTGGTGAGCTCGCCCAGTGATGCAGCTAAGAGAGTGTAAAAAAGGAGGTTAGGGCTTTCATCTCCTCAAAAGGTTGCAAACGCCTGAACGTCCACAGTAACACCTGACGAAAGATTAATGATTAAGCATAGTGTCTGATGCCTATGTTTAATCAGGCCTTGCGATTTGTACTCACTAGCCCTTACTGCCATGACTTGCAGCAGCAATTCCTGGTACTTACCATCGGTTCTGTCCATGCTTTCTGATGTAAACTGGGAAACCGTTTTACTGCATTCACAACTATTCGAAGCGTAGCTTTGATAAACGAACTCAATTTAGTCTCCCGTCAACTACATTGATTTTAAGGGAGAAGCCAATATATTTCTATTTTACACAGGATCTAGAATTTAGATAGGACAGCATCAAAGTTTAACCAGTGCTCACACCGACATCAAAGGAGCGTATCCTAAATGTTGGCAATGAATAGGCACGTGTAAGTTCAGTGTGTCGGGCTATTTGTTTTGTTGGCTTGACATACTCCTGCCACTCATACCATGGTAGAGGGAGAATGTGAATGTAAACGCAGAGATGAGGCCATTCAGCGATGTGGTTTTGCAGTAGATGAAACGGGTCCTATTGTTTAAAGCGCATTAATTCGCTAATGAATGCTCTAGCGGCTCATTAATTGGGGTCTGCTTGCAATGCTTCATCATGTTTAATTATCGTTAAATAGATGTGTGTTTCACGTGACTAATAAACGGGCAACAAGTTCTGAGTCCCGATTACTTAGGCATATTACACTGTTGACATTCCGTTTTTGATAATGTTTATATGTTTTACTTAAAATGAATCCAAGTGAACGCACTCAAAATACACGGAAATAATTTAAAAGAATTACCCAACTCACCAAAGTTGCAGAAGTTACTTAGCCTTTACAAGCAAGACAAACGTTTGCCCAGGACTTAAATAGCTTGCTCAGGAGTTAAAGTGCTAAATCTATTTAACAAAAACAGAACACATTCTCAGCATGCAGAACAAATCGCTCACTGACGGTGTGGGGAAAGGAGAGAAACAAAATTGGCTAAGGAACAAATAATAACGAGATTGACACTTACTTTAAAATTTTCCAAAAAGTAAGTAGGGGATTGATTGCATTGCTAGTAATGTTTCCGCAACTACCCGCTGTTTGATTCGTTATGATTTCTCATTACGGCGCATGATCCTTCGATGCCTTCCACAACAATCCTCCAACATTGTTCCTTACAGATCAAGAACCCACTTCAACCTTACACCAAAAAATTTTGCTGCAATCATAAGCAAGTGTCAGCAACGCTAGCTTTGCCAGCAAAGTATTTTCTTCCTATCTAGAGGTGTGGTTGAATGATTTACCCACTTTGTAGAGAAGAATTGCGAAGCATTTGTGCTCAATGCGTAAATATTCCTCTGAAATTCTCACATGCATTTACGACTTTTATCTCTCAAAACGCAAATCTCTTTTGATGTACAGAAGTTATTGCCTCGTAGCTCAAATATATCGCGCCAGCGATTGCATCAATCAGAATATTCCAGTACGGCATATATCAATTGCATCCACTTGATTTCTCTGCATTTCGCAGCACTAAAATGAGAAGTTCTTATCGCTTTATGTTAGATGTCTTAGAACATCATAAAACTAAACATGAGTCAAATCGCACATAATGTGAATTCATTGTGGGCAAATTCATTGCCAAACGCATCAGATAATGAAGTCATTAGTTAATAAAAAATTTGATGAAGGAGAAAGCCTACTATAAATCATTTTCTTGTCACTCAAGACTCGCCAAAGAAAATCTCTTTTTAGGATGTGCCTATTGTAACGCGGATCTCGTTTACTGCCACTCACTTTAAGTGTATGGTGTAGTAGGAACCGCAGTGCAAGCTATACTTATTTTTTTATTCCTCGGTTATGTATAACATTTAGATACTGTTAGCGGTTGTAAAAATACAAAATTTGGTAGACGTAATAATAGGGCCAATAACGCAGCCACCCTCCATAGTCAGCACTAAAGAGCCTTTCGACTGGGAAGGGTTTACCTAAAATGGCTTTTAATATCAAAGCCGCTTACTCACAGCACATCGCACGGCGGTGACGCGAACAACGGCCCAAGATTACATGGGCACTGATTTAACCACGCAAAACAGCACGTCACATCACTATCGTTGATTGTAGGCATGGAGGAGTAGCCTTTTGGTTTAAGAACTGATAGACTAATATAAATATGCCTCTTTCTTGTAAGCTCCGCGTAAAATCGGAATTGCAGCCACATTCCGTGTTATCGATTTTGTTTCGATTGTGTCCTATGTTGTGAAGATTTCAATTTTGGCTAAGAAGCACATAGGACTGGGTGGCAAGCTAGAATCCACTATTTCACTGCTTCCGATGTTTTATGCGCAGCATTAAGCTAAAGGTATGGGCTGCTGGGTCCCACTTCTTCGCACTTGCTCAATTTCAAGCCCTTATTCGCCTCGCACTGCTTATAGCAGCGGCATTTGCTAGCCGATGGCTAGAATTCCACAAGGAATGGATGCGGTTGGTGCGCATCGATCGAGGCCACTATCATACCTCTGCAGCATTCTATTCAACTCTTTGTTGCATTGCTCAATCCTTGTGTTCCATTGCGGTTCGAACCCGCATGTCAAAGCACAACGCTGACAGACTCTTCTCTCTGGCAGGCCAAACAGGTTATTTGGCATACTTCAAGAGCATACGTCGAAAAGCCATATGCCATACCACTCTTATTATGGCACGAGTGGGTGTTGGATATTTCCGTTCTTGAGTGAACTGGAATGTTCCTAGCATTTTGCCAAACTTTTTCTGTGCCATAAGGAAGGCGTTGGAGGGAGAAAAACCACTTTTAGCGTACTTTGTTCGGATTTTTTCAAGGTTGCATACAGTCACACTAGGGCGAGTTGTCTACAGACTACGTGAACACTACGAGGACAAGATTAGATTAGCTGCGGTGACATACGCTTTCTTTGTCTTACTCGGGTTCGGTCGCCGAGACACGATATGAAGTGATTGCAAATGCAGTAAGGAATGGCAGCAAATATATCATGAAAGTGCTGTCGAGTTTTATGAGGATTCGTAAACACTACCAACACTCACAAATTTCAAATCATGTTGTGCGTAAGGTTAAGAACACCACCATCCATTGTATTTTCCCCAGCCCAAATTACCCTATCAAGCCAAAAACACTCAATTTCAATTAATCATCTTGAACACAATTTCTTTCAAGGCCCTGAACAGCTTGACCTATTCAATAGCATTAGCAGCGGTTGAGCCGGTCAGCGGTCGGATCCCATATTAGCAAGCGGATGGATCTGTTCCAAATGAAGTTCAGTGATGTCTCCACTTTGGACGGAGCAGCGCCTCCTCTTTGCAAACGTGCGCGACTGTAGCCTTTGTAAATGTAGACAAGATGCTTTACTTTTTGCGTCAATGGGGAAAGCGGTTTATTTTGTATTAAATAGTATACGACATAAAAATTGGAATTATTTAGGACAGGATCCTGCTGATGTTTTAACATGCCGTGCATGTGCCGGCACGGTAGCATTCACCGCAGCGAGACTAATAACAATTATGATGGACACAGTCGCGACTACAATCGGTGACCTTAACCCTTTCTTCAAGACCAGAAAATTGCTCAGAGCTGTTCTGCTATGCTTACCTCTCTTAGTGCTTTAGTCTAACAGTCGAGCATTGCACAATTTACATTTCTATATTTGTCATAAGTCCGATCATTGAAGCTGAAATGAATGGATGATAGCAACAGCGCCACCACAACTTTTGTCCACACTACAACAGTGAGTGGCTTAGCTTGACCTACTTTGCAACATGTGACAGCGTTTAAGCTCTTCAGCTAAAATTTTACTTGCTGACATTAATACACAATCCATACACTAACCGTCGATCAAAGGAGTAAGTCCCCACGCATCAGCCCTTTAGTTTGTATTTGGACGTCGTAATAAATTTCTGCAAACTCAGTATTTTGCCGTCCTGAGGCAGAAAATGAAGTTCGCCCGAAATTCTTGCGTCTATCCGCGTCGGTGTCCTAGCGTTACATCAACGGCGGCTGCTGGACAAAAGTGTGCCCAGCAGACTTTTGAGCGTGATGAAGATCGATATCAGGCTATGGTCAAGAATAGTCTACGAAAAGGCTGCTTAGTTGGTGAAAAGAGCGTTTGGTTTAGACTTTGATATCCACTTGTTTTTAATTCTACAAGTCGCTCGGTAATAATTTGCGGACCCACCTAAATCTATTGTATTTCCGATAGTAACATGCATTAATCCTGCAGCTGAAGCGCTGTAGGCTGGTTGTTTGTCTGTAAAATCCCAGTATAGTACACAAACTAAAGGTGTTTTTGGTTTTGCATTGGAATTAAGCATGGCCTACTATTACCACATGGTATTCACCCAACTCACCGTGATTAGTTAATTAAGGATTAATGAATTGGGAAGTGATTTCTACGTTTCCTAGAAAGGATGAATGCAGTCAATTTTTAGTAAAAGGTAAAATTTACAGATTCCAACATCATCGGAGACATCAAAATGATTATTAATGGAGGGAAACATGCAAAAATAAATGATGACGTTGGTCGTAGGAGCCAAAATCATCCCATCTGCCATTAAATAACATTGTCAAGCCCGACAAAAGTTCGTTATCACTATTTCTCAGTAGAGAATATGCATCATAATGCATCCAACAACTGTTGACATCTAGTATCCGTGGGAAGTCATTAATTCTACTAGGCGTAGTCTTACCTATGCGGTTCTCCTGTTGCGCTGGATTTGTGCACAACGGGATGGGGTGAAAAGGAAGAACACTGGATATAGTGATCGTCACGAACACCAGCCATCAACAGCAGTTTGATATACATTATGATGTCCGACTTGCTTAGAATGATAATGGAGCATCCGAAAATATTTATGCCGCAATAAAGTATCCTAAATGAGCCACCAGATTGTAGCCTAAATTTCAGAGTGCATTGTTTAATGTTATGCGTGGGAGTTACGAAGGAATTTGTTGGTTCATCCCATTAAGCGCTCCTTACTATCCCAAAATTTTTCTCCTTTTGAACCAAATTACATCTTGCTCAGTTCCACACCATGTCCAACTGAGCAAAATGTATAGTGCGTAGCTATCGAACATAGTTGAATCAATGTAACCCTAAGTTACTTTATGGCTATTGCTTTAGTCACGCAAAATTGTAAGGCAAACAATGGATTGCGTTGAGCAGTTTGCTCAGTAAGGCTCAATTCGTCAGTCGATTCACTGCGTACATTGCTGCCATCACTGATCTTGTCCCCAACATTGCAATGCCGGGAAGCATTCTAATATTTTGGGTGGTACGCACACACGTGTGCACATGTGTAGGTGTGCAGTGTACTTTTATATCATGTGTGCGTATGTATGTATGTGTGTGGAAGCGCGTTTTCATGAAGATCGAATGCATAGGAATATATTGTATGCATAATTTTGTATAAGTATACAAATGTGTGTAGGTGTGTTTCTCTCCCAACGATAGATTTACGCGCACAATACCAAATTCATAAACGCAAAACCCAAAATGCATGCGTATGTTCTGACTCATATACGTGCCAAAATAATACACCTGCTTAAAGCTCGGCAGCAGCTGTATCTTTTTGTCATTCTCGTTGGCATACAGCCTGAACCCAAGCTGCTCTACACATTAGCATCATTTACGAGGCCATCCTTAACGATTTTCTAGGCTTTTCATTCCAAAGACTTTATGCACACCACCTGAAGTGCAAACCAGATTTTGTCCCTCCCATTACATAAGAAATTTCTGCTTTGCGTGCCAAAGGCAATTGTGTCTTTATAATTATTTTTCGAAGCCTACTGAGAACCGCCTCACCTCTCACAGTCAACATGCGATATTTGTAGGCAAAGCACAATTAGTCCACAACATTTGAGAAACTGCGTATTACATTTGAAAATAGAATGTGCTGCCACCCCGTCAATTGACATGCTTAAGTTATGTACTTAATTTTTAAATCTTTAGTGTCTACCTTTTAGTCATGGGAGGAAAAACCATTTATGGGATGCAGAGAGTCACTCTCCCTCACATCAACACGTATATTTGAGTAGACACGTGACTCACGGGTGGTGTCTTGTTTGGAGAAAGTGTACACATGTTGACCAGTACCAGGCCTTCTGTTGGTCATGGATCGGAGTATGCCTTAGCTGACTACTCAGACCTGTAGATACAACCAGAAAAGCCAGTGTCAGAAAATGCCATCATAGCTAAGCTCATCTTCGTCATTCTTCTAATGGCTGCCATCAGTAACATTCTCTTCACTCTGCATGAGAATTTCCATCAAGTGTGTCTTTCAAGAATTGTGAGTTTCCAGGCATGATTTAACAAGAAACACCAGGAAATACTTCATCTGCTTGATTCAAATTGACGTTTTGTTAGTTTCACTGTGGTCGCCACCACTTTTAAAATAAGGTTTTCTTTCGTTGGTCACGCGTGATGGCCAATGTGAAACAGCATTTTTTGTGGTTAATTCTGCAGTACATACTACCGCTCTTCCTCAAAAATAAATTATCGCCTCATCCTTGATCCGGGCTTGATTCTGACTATCGTAGAAAGACTAAAGCGGATGATCGACCGAGTAAGGAATACAACAACGACTTCTTAAAACAGCGGTGCGTAATGCAGCCGGTAATGATCGTGCCAATAAATGGGCAATCAGCTGGCAAAGAGTGATTTTGACTTAAGGTACTTAAGTTATAGGTCCAGCACGCTTCCATCGCGCACTTTACTGACACTTCCAGTACCTCCAAATCTACCATCCCTCATCGGCGGGCTGGCACATGCAACATAACAAGCCACAGAGGTGTATTTTAACAGTCACATGAGGTCTGGGCGCGTGTGCATGATTGAATAATTGCTGAGTGACGTGCAGACAGTGAGACAGCAGAGGTGGAGGAAGATGTTGATGAGGATGGGAGGAAGGATAAAGGTAGGGGTGGTTGTATGCACGTGGCAATGTGGTGTGGCGCAGCAGGGAGGGTTAAAAGCCCAAAAGCCCAAGTAGAAACAAAGGGACCACTAGCTACGTTTTGCAAAGTTTGATCGTTTAATGAGCTCCCAGGTTTATTGCTAGGCCTTTTCCAATACAATTCAGTTTGCACTTGGGTAATAAATGCTTAAGGGGTCTTTGGGGTTTGAAGCATTCTAAATTCTTAATTAGCAGCCCGATTTAAGCCACATCCAGCAGCTTAAATGGGTCTTTTTTCCACTCATTCAAACCTGTTGTGTATTAACTGCAATGGAGTCCTTGAATTTTGTTGTCTATAGGTTGCCTTTTACTCCTAAGATTATGCACGAAAACTCTGGTTATAGCAGTTAGTGACACGAAAGTTAGGTTGTGATGGGAACATTGTCAATCTGTCTTTTTTTGCCAAAGATATGAGAACCGACGTAATTGGTGCATTACAAACGCCTGCAGTGACATCAGCATCCATTTGCACCCCAGAGACCGCGGCTGTGACGACTTGGCTCTTCTTCTACTAATCGTATTGCGCAAACTATCACTTCTTGGGAAATGGATTACTAGAGTCGTATTCATCATAATAAGGGCTTCTCTTCAACGTAAAATACCACAAGAACAAAGATCCCACTTGGCTCTGGACACATTGATGGGCTGAGTCATCTGCACGACCCAACAATCAGGGTCAAATAGGCTTAGAAGTGTTAAGCTGCCATGACCCTGGAATATCAGCTGTCACCATTTGAAAGCCTGCTCCTACTTCTGAATTTGTCGAGGTATGCGTATCTTCTCGACACCGGCTGCTAAAGCTTTGGAGGTCATAGTCCCCAACAATGCGGTAACGCAGCCAGTGCTTTTTCGGTAAAGTCATTACTTCGCTTGCCCAACAACGACTCCTAATCACCATTTCGTCATGGTGGCCCACTCTGAGCAGCTAAATGCCTTAGGAAATTTTGGCGATTGAGTTGCTCACCATAGGTAACTGCATTTGAGAGCGCGTCTCCTTTTTATTCTAGTCATCTTGGCATCAGCCGCATAATTACAGTCCGCAACTTAAAGTTTTGCTTAGTGATTAATTGATGGAGATACCAGCGGCTTGGTCTCAAGCAGTTAGCTATGGAAACGAGTGGCGAGGAAACCTTGGAAATTCACATTAGTTCTTGGACGTCAACCAGAGGAGTGCAGGTCGAAATCCCATCTCGACTTGACCGGTTTACTCAGTAATGCCGCTTGCCTCACTCTGGTAGATGTCTTATCAAAGTGACTCAAAAAGCACACGTGTCTCCTTCTGTTACCATCAAGACACAAAAGTTCTGTGCCACGTCTTTGGCCAATGCAGACTACTAGAGACGTTGGTCACTGGTAACAGGACTGAATTGACTTTGCACGAGTTCTGCAGCTGTTAATAGTTTTACGCCCTTTCTCAATTCCTCTCTCCTTCATCTCATCGTCGATCCAACAGAAAAGTTGGGGGCGAACCTAGCAGAAATCAAGAGGGGAAAGCTAGTCCCAATGGCTAGCAAAACTTCGTCCGAAAGATGCAATGACACTGAAGTATTTAAGAAGCAGTATCAACATTTATCCAAAGTGTTGACGTGTAGCACGCTTTGTTCTTTTAAGGCAACATTCGCATCGAGACTATAAAGAGACATCTTGTTGTTAAATTCTGAGCCGAGCCTGTACTTTTTAGCAACGTTCACTTTTCAGAAGTTCTGTCGTATTGGATGCACCAAAGATAAAAGAAGCATTCGTATGCATCGACCCTTCTTAATGTATAGTAGCATGTTGGCAACAGATATACATTACCATCCCAAATTCTGCTTTAATATGTGCCCATAATTTAATTTTCATATCACGATTGAATTAGCATATTTCACATTTAGTGAGGCCCGACTTTCATCTCAGCTAAACGCTCATGATAAATGTAATAAATATATAACATGGGTTAGCACCAGAGGCCTTCTCATCTTGTTATGGGAATTCAGGACTCGTCAGAACACTGTCCACCTCATCTCACTACCTCACCACCATATCTGAGAAATCCTACCTCATTAATTTGTTAATTGTTATTGCCAGCCAATTAAGATTCTCTATAAGGCACTTGACATCACCAGTGCAAGTCAACTATTATTTTATATCACTGTCCACGCTAGGTAACCACTGTCGCACATTTTCATCCATTTCTTTTCTAATGATAATACAGGGATTGAAGTTTATAATCTTGACCGATCTCATTAATTACAATAGCTGGGAAGACGCCCGGCTACTTTCATTGGCTCTTTGCTGCCTCATCAATCGCTAATTTTACGATAAATGAATAGAACAATGCACTGTAGCGTGGTGTAGAACCGTCCACCATTGTAAGAATCACGAGAGCTGACAGTGAGTGGAGACCGCAGTTGCGGAATACAAAGGTTACAAATCGTCAAAGCAACGAGAGTCAGTAGAACTGGGCATGTTTGCATCCAAAATCTGATGTGCTGCATTGTAGCTACCTCCAGCAGTGCATATTAGTTAAAAAGCATCAGTGCTCCACAACTTTTCTTCGGTCTACTTTAGCAGTCGGCAAACTCTCACACATCCTCGAGACCGCCAGCGCTGTCATTCACAGAGCTAAATAGCACGACCTGGAAATGCACGCAAATGGACACCTATAACGTTCCACTCGATGGCAATTTGGACCACCATTTCGTTTGCAAAACACTTCTAATCCAGCTCCAAAAATGACGCTTAAAACACTAAGTTATCTAATTACTGCTAAATGAATCGCCATAGACCGCATGGTCAGATAGTTCTCGAATGCACTCAAAAGTGCAGAGCCAGCAGTACTTGTACTCTGAGTCCGATCCAATCCCAGCGTCGTCTCTCGACCCACGCAGTTTATGTGATCAAATGCCTCGGATATCATTGAGCTGAACAATCCTAAACCAGGTGACAGTCACTTTATAAAAAGTCGCCTAAATTCTAATGCGCAACCAAGACAAATAATCATCGCTATAGGCAACTATTGGTGAATGCCCATTATTTCGCAAACTACTGCGGATACAAAACGAACAAGACTTAGGAGTCTTGTCGCTCTTCATTGGAGGGAAAGGTGCTGACCGGCAGCGTACTCGCAAACCTAAGGTATATGTGTCGAGCGGAAGGGGTGCTTTCTTCGGAGTTATAAACATTCCAGTCGATGCAGACTTTGTGCAAATTATGCTGTACTAAGTGTTTCCTCGCAGAATGAAATACTTTCTTCTAGGCACGTCTGATTCGAAACCAATTTTGTTCTCAACTTATCAAGTTTAGTTTCTTTGTTGATGCTTTGAGCCCTCCAATGTTACCCACTATAAGTAATGCTTCTGTTAGGCTAATTTAACTGATTTTGATGGTTTAAGGAGAGCTAACACAAAGATAAAAATGCAAGGGAACAATTCCATTATTCACTGCACCTGTGGTGAATGGGCTGGCCTCTGAGCCATATCAGCTGTCGAAGTCGCTTTCTGCATCCCTAATATGCAAATAATTCATCTAAATTTGTCATCGGTGAATTCGTGGTACCGTCCAGATTGGTAAGAATAAGTTATTAATTCCAATCGGCTTTATATCTTCGTTTCATTCAATCATTTCAAAAGTTGTAAGAATCACGTCTTTGCCGAATATTACTTTGCAGCCGTCCTCATTCCTTTCACCAATTTTCCCACTTTTCCTTCATCTTCACTCCTTTTATTCACATCTGCATGATTCAAACCCTTATTTATCTATTCGCTTCTCATGCGGCACTGTCAACCATATGCTACACACTCGCTCTTGCCTTCGCTCTTCATCCCGTGCTCTCTCACCGCATAACACAAGTTACAACATCCTTTTAATTCCGCAAGGACAATCGTTACGGCACCAATCCGCACATTAACTATGAAACCGCATTTACATATCTCTGCACGGTATCGCCACTAAAATTAATAGATCTCTTTTGCTAGCGCAAGCATGGATAGAGTCAAGCCTCATCGGCGCCAAAAAGGGCCAACACGTTGGAATCCTCTACATGGCTTGATACGAACAATAAATAACTATTAACGGAATAAAAGTGTAGGCAGTGTTGGAACAGTCAAGCACTGCTTTTCTGTTTCCTACCTTCGTTCAGGGCCACCGATTTGGGTAATGCTCGGGAAGCATTCCTGCCGAACTGGAATTTCGTAGTCTGTAGGAAAAACGGGGTACATTATAAGGAGTCTCGTTTCAAATAAATATATTGCAAAAATGGCTGCCTATTTTCAAACAAACATGCAGAAATGCCAAATGCTCTTTTAAGGCTACGTGTAATAGTGTGGGAAATAAATAGCAATAATAGTAACCATTTTAGGTAGGCTGTGTTTCGGCCAGCCCTTTGACAAAACGAATAGCTTTGAGCACTAGAAGTAGCACTTGCACATCCGTAATCGTCACTGCCAAGCAAAGAAACGTCCTCAAATCTTTCTAAGCGGCTTCCTAGCATGCTGCATAAGTACAGGCAGGCGCTTTCGTGCACGTGCTCGGCATTGTTTGGTTAACAGTCCGTGGACCGTTGCTTGGCGTACTCATCGGCCATTAGTAGTAAGCAGACTACATTGATGTTACCCACTTCGATGGATTGTAGCGTGGTTGGAAGAGATGGTAACCGAATTCTTGACGTCATATTTAAACTACTTCACAAAAAGTTAAGCCTTTATAAATAGTCTATCAAAATAGCACCTATGCGTGTTGGCAAATCGCCGTAGCGATCCAGCAGTAATTTTAAGTCGGCCTCGCTTAGGCTTAATTGTTAAAAACAAGTTGACATTTACAGATATTTGATGCGCTTAACGGTGTTAATTACGCCTGAAACCTCGCAAATTTATCGTGGTCAGTAGCATTAAGGTTTTATTTCAGCTGTATTTACTAGGGCCTTGAGAATGGGCTCAAATGTAGTCGCTCCTAACCGGCACGGCAAATTCATACTACTTGTAAGTATAACATTAGTCAGTCCAAGTATGTGCTCAACACGTCGCCATACTCATGCGAATCCGACCCTTACATGTAGCTCAGATGAAGATCGCAGAATCCGGACATGCACATTCGTAAGTGAATGTGTCACACCTGAAGTCTCTCTCTCTATGTTTTCTAGAAGAAGATCCAGTGGATTCAGAGATAATAAAGAAACAATTAAACAAAGCTAGTCGGTTGAACAGTCCTATCCATTAAGGTGCAAATCCCCATCGACAATTACCACTGTATCGTCTCCCTTATTGAGCTTTGCATACTTTGTGGACATAGGCATTTTTCAAAAGAGACGTCTCGCAAGCTGATGAAGATGAAAAACGATAGAAAGGCCGACCCGTGTGACATTCTTCCTTACGCTTAGCGCTTCAACATAATCTTGTGTGTTCTTTTTCCTCCCTAAATGTATTTAACTGCAAACACTTTTTCGCTGGTTTCATATAAAATTACTAAAAAGCGTGACTTTTATCGCTTTGGTGCACTATTGTGGCATGAACTGCGACAGAGGGCTAGGAACGAGTTATCACGCGAAAACAAGGCGAAGACGAAATTGTCCTTGTAACGCTATTCATGTTAGCATTGTCATCATTGCAGTTCATCACCCCTCCTACCGCGGCACGCCAATAATAAGCAGTACAATTGTAGATATTGCTGTGTCACTTAGTTTGAGCGAACGACTAAAATAAGAAATTATTTTAAGAAAATGTAAGGGTGATTGTAGGGGACATCACTTCCGACGGTGATACTGCCAGCTCGGAGGTAACGGTGGTAAGGGCAGCGATAGAATAACGAAAGTGATAGCAAGAGAATACAAGTTAGAGATGTGCTGCAGGTAACTGCTAAAGCGATAGGAGGGAATAATTACTGACCCCGACGTGACTTGAACACGCAACCTTCTGATCTAAAGTCAGACGCGCCACCATTGCGTCACGGAGTCACACTGTTGACGAAGGTGTGGTCCACCACAGTATCATCGCATAGAGTACTGCGCATACCTGTATTGTAAAAAGCAGTACCACCAATTACATGGATAAAGGCACACGCTGGTGCGTTGGACACGTTGCCAAAGATGTTGATGGGATGTGGAGGTGTGAGGAGACTTCTGCCTAATAGCAGGCGTCGGTACTTCGGCAACAGCATGTCCTAGTGCCGCGCTCGTGGGTTGGATCTGATTTCTGACTAGTGAAAATCCCTACTAATCTCTTCTTCCCATTCCCCTATTCTTTTTTCACTCCTTCTTTAAAATGGCTCTTGCAATTTCCTCTTACCATGACTCGACTACTGCTCGTTTAAAACCATTTAAATTGAGTTATCATTTGGGTAACATATGGGTCTTCCAATCGTAATAACTGAACTCTAGCGTTAGATAGCATTCTAGCCTTGACAATTTTGCGCTTACTGAAATCACCATGCAAGTCATGCCACAACTTCTTGCCGGTGCCAATTCTCTGGTAACAGCACCAAATGCAGCCATTTCCTTAAACACCAAGACATAACCACGTAGAGGAATTCTGGCGCTCAATTATTAGTGACCAGCCTACTTTTCGCCAGCACCCTTCCTACGTCTCTATCCTTATTTCATTTATGACGTACAAAATTGACCGATATCTGCTTCCCAGCCCAGCCCAGCCCCTGAAATCCTTGTATGTCTAAGGCTTAAAACTTGTAAAGAGGCACTTCTACGAGTCAGAGTAGGCCTCAACTAAGATTGTAAATGGTGCTAATGCAACGTTACGCGTTCTTTTAACAGCCTAAAAGCGTCCTTAAGTAGAGAGACAAAGAGCTTCCTTGCCCTCGACCTCTAAGCCGAAGATAATCACAGTTACCGGCTTACCACAGCAAAACCGCAAGTAAAATCGGTTCGTGCACCCAATTTCTACTCTCTCATTGTTTGCGTTGTCGCTATATAAAGTTGAAGGTTTTAGAGCAGGGGAGTGGAAAAGGGAAGGGGAGGGATTTACTCACAGCTAAGATGGTGGGTATTTTACTGATTCTCTTTCACCATGGATGGCATCAGAGGCTTCATTTGTTCAAATGTAAATTCGATGCACGATGATGCAAGGCTGCGATTAAAGTTATGATACCATATGCCTTCTAATTTTTGCCAGCTAGGACAACTAGGCCTTCTCCAGTATCGTGGGAAATACTTTATCTCTGCAAAAAAGGGCCTTCTCTTTACCACAAGGGAGTATTAGCTGCCTAAAATGCATTCCAGGAAACAGCACAGAATCTACTTCAGCGGTTTTAAAGACGTTTGCGATATGCTGGAATGACGACACCCTTCCATCACCCAGCTTTACCTGTTCATTAGGCTCCCTATAAGAGCACAACTCGTTACCAAACGCAGGCTCGAAATCAGAATACTGAAAAGTGTTAGTGGCATAATCTGATCAACAAAGTAGGACTTCTCTATTGTCAGATAGGCCCATGCATTCTACAAAATCTTCTTTCGATACGTAGTGGCCAACATTTGACGCCTGGTGCATCCATTACTATTTTCTGTTTATGGTTAGAATATTGCACAATTTATTTGGATGGTATCTCTTCCTTCATTCGTAATTTCGAGAGCATAAGGCCTAACTGAGGTTTCATAACCGAGGCGCTGTTCACCCGTTCTCGTTTTCGCTCACTAAGCCGGTGAATTAATAGGAGGAAGTTTGATATGGGTTTCCTATATGAACCTAAGACTTGTTTATTTAAGATGGCTTCTGCTGCCATACTTAAACGAATTAAGGAGGTTACTTCATATTTAAAATGCAGGTGAACGTTAATTCCAAATATAGCAAAAACAATAAAATTCATGTAAATTAACCAATGCTGCTAGAAGCAAATTATGTTTTGTAAATGAACTTATGCCATAATAAAGGCCTCCGTGCGCGAAATAATTATGATAGGATTCTATTTACGGCAGGGAAGGAATGTGAGTCGTAAAGTCTCCCCATCAAAGAAGCGCCACATGTCATTGCCTCAGTCTAGTGTTTTTGGGTGAGCTCGCTCTTGCAACCATCTCAACGATGCCAGAGAAATGCACAAAAACAATCACTTGAGCTGGCTACAGAAGGTGAGAGAGCATGTGTCGAAAGAACCGCTGAACACATGATTTTCTTCTGTCAGTAATCAAAGCTCGTCAATTTCTTGTTCGCTCCAACTTTTCAACTTAGTCAATTAAGCGGCAAGCTTAAGCGAAATTCAGCTCAGAAATGGTAGTGGCTGCCTCAGTCCTGGGATGTCCCTAGGATACACATACAATTGAAGATTTAACTCGTCTTTACCACTTCACTGCACGATCCTAGGTATCCAGAGAAAGGTGATGTAGTTCAAAGACAGTTGTCCCATCAGCAGAGAAATTAGTGTTTCGTTCCTCTAGTCTTAAACCCCTTATTCTTCCTCCGTTTTTTAATTAGCTTCTACGTCGCTAATATTTCATTTTGACCAAGAGAGTGCCTTTCATTGGATTGATATGTCCTATAATTTGCATAATCAAACGGGAGGTAACTTGCAAAACTGATTTGGATTAGCAACAAAAAAATTGGTTCAGAATGTAAGCCTCTCTAGACAAAAAATTTATAACGACTTTGTGTGTAGGGGGATTGTAGCCTTAAAAGGCAACATTTTGCTGGTTAAGAGTTGAAGCGTATTAGACGAAATACGTTTTGATAAATTGGAGCCATTTTTTTAATGTTGTGACTGCAACAACTTTATGCAGACTTCTGACCAGATTAAGACTAAACTCGGCGTACGCCAAATGTGCACGCGCCTGCCGAAATCCAGTGTCAGTGCAAGTTGGCCATCGCCTTTTTCTCTTACCTAGAGTACTATCTAAACTCTTGATAAGGTACAAAGTGAGCGTTGACAAAAAATGCTTACGCATGCGATAATGGCGTAAAGGGCTTAGAGCACTGGTCTCGTAAATTAGAGATCTAGATTTCAATTTTTCTCCGAAGGCGTATTCAAAGCTTCTCTTAGGCCCTGGCGCCTCAGCACTTCTGCTATTCTTCCTCTTCCAAATGTACAACGTTTATCGTAGCCTCGCATCCGTCCACTAATCATTTTGCTTGCAGCGCGCACGCTCGACCGTCTTGGTGTTCGCAATCAGTTTTGTTATAGTCCATCACATACAACACTCACCTCCATCTATGCTCCGCGATTGCTACTACCTACCGCAATGGCACCAATGCAGTGCTAAATGTAGCTGCTAACTAAAATTTGATCACCACTACCACCACCACCAGCCGTTTGTTATTTTCTTTAAATTACTAAGTTCCACGCATGTACGTACCCGTGCCGGAGTTTAAGGTACGGCAAAGTGTGGTCGTCAGTGTTGACTAGATCCAAGGTTGAACCTGGAGTCTTCTGCATGCGGAGCAGCTATAATAACTGCTGCACCACATCTCAAATTTACCGACACTAACTTTTTCCTTGTGTCCTTTCCTTCCCACGTCTACTTCTCTTCCTTTAATCTACCTATGACTCGCTCTAGTTGGTCTTAACACAGTTAAACTAACTGCCTATAGCCCTAACCCGAGAAAGCAAATGGACACAATGTTTTTAAATAATTAATTTAACTTTGCTATAGGGTAAGCAAATGCGTTATAGCTGACAACAGGTGAAAGATTGGCAGATGATGTGCAAGCGCATGCATGCATGCGAAATCATGCCTTGGCGTACTCTTCAGCATGCTTACCGGTAGAAGTCGATTACATCCTGGCCTATTCGTCATTGAATTATTAAATACTGGTTATGTTTTCGACTATTTGAAGACATTGAGCGCCATAAATTTTTGTCCAAGTGACCATTGCTGGCCTAAATTTAGTTTCACATCTGTTTACTCATGCAATCATCAATGTTGCGACAACTCAATGCACAATGTCATCACTGCACATGTTAAGCTGATACACAGTAGCATGCATAATTTTATTTGCGCAATTCGCAATCCTCAAAAGCGTTATGCTTGCTTAATTTGAATTACAGTATCGTTTGCATCAACTGGCTCATTGTTTTTGACATTTGCGTACTTGCCCAATAAAGCTTTAATTCTGAGCATAGGTTTGCGAACAAATGAAAAGTACAGATAATTTATGCAAAGATTGTAGGACTCAGAAGCTTGACAATGGCAGAATTATTGAACACTTAGTAAGGATTTTGATCCCATATCCACCCATGCACTCAGAGTTAGGCTGATGCTGGCTTTATAAATGCGGATGCTTTAGTTATATGGTGTTGAATACCTGGTGCCGCTGCCAAAATGACGCAGTGAAATCATTAAATCAAAGACGGGGTGAGAGGTATACGGGGAAGTTTGGAGACGTGCTCGAAGGAACTAACAAAAACGCGGATTATAAAATACTATCATAGCATGAAGAAATATATAATTTTTTAGGCTGTTGGCGGAAACGAAGGCCAATGATTAACAGTTATTTTAGCTAAGATTGCACGATTAATCTAAAGCTGCGATAATCACTAAGAAGGGACTCTCACTATGCAATCTATGCTCACCCAGCGTCGGTGAAGTAGTTATGTGAGACATACACAAGAGACCTCGATTGACACTGCTGGTTCGTACATACAAAGACAAAGGGTAGGAAGAGAATGCTCATGTAATGTGTTTAAAACATTAGGAATTGTTGCAGGCATAACTGCTAAGAAATGTTGAAGAATCGTGACCCGTGGTGGTCAATGTGTATTCGTCTGTGTCGGACACCGACTCATTTACTTTCAATGGATTCGCGTAGTCTATGCGTGTCCACCTTTCTTCCTGCATTAAGTCGGGATATTCAGCGTCAAAGAAAACCGGAGTGTAGTTAAGCACTGTTGATGTTTTCTGCCATTTTTCGCGGTAGAATTAAGTCCTTTCTGCCTAAGGAAAATAAATCAAAGGAATTAATTGTTAAGGAGGGCGTTCATTAGATGCTAAAATTTGGGGCCCTGACCATTAAAGACATCCCACTTTACTTTGAGGCTGTAAGAAGCATAGGTTCTAGTGCCATTCATAAAACACGGTCAAAAGATACATCCTGTAAGGTTACAAAATAATCATACAAAAGACAGACACTGTGCGAAAATGAGTAAAACGAAAAGAGTTACTATAGAGAGCATTGAATTCCTAAACAGTGTTCTTTAGGATGCAACTGCTTAGATTCGGTGATAATCAACTTAAAGCGACCTACAAAGGGCGTTTGCGATTCTTGTTGACCTAAATTTGAATCTCAACTTATATAAATATTCTAGCTATAAACTCGTTGGTTAGCTATTTTTAGACCCACCATAAATGAATTTCAGCCTACCTTCCCTCAACTAACCAACTTTAGATCCGTCAGCAGTAAACAATGAAATTGCAAGCTTTTAGTAACCATGTAGCTAGTCTGGTAAAGTCATCGCTGCTATTTTTGCAGTTGATAAAAATAAGCCTGCAAACTTGGACATATTTGTAAACAAAGTGCAACCTATCGCCATTGTAGGAACTATGTTATGTTATTTGTTCAAAAGAATGCTGCAATTTTAGACGGAGAAGGGTCTAAAAGAGGCCTAAGCCAGTAAGCTTGCATAAACTTTCTCAATGCATTGGCACTTTAGGATCGATATAATGCATCCTGACACCCATACACAAGTGGCGTTGCATAATCTGCGGAACACGAAACCAGGATTCGCTTGGACCGAATCCATGATTTCGGATATGGCCTTAATCAGCGATGCGGTGTTAGATAAAATTTGAACCCAAGATATGCTTTAGAGAACAAGTAGCATTTCTCAAAAGTAGCAGCTATGCGGTGGAGGCAGCAACCCAAGGAAACACGAGGAGTCGTGGGTACAATGCCTGCGTTTTTTGACAAGTAGATTGATCTTTTAATTTATTCAGATGTAATTATCGGTCCATATACTGCGTACCGTCAGCCGACTTTAAAGTCTGCTTCCTCGATCTACCGTGAAATTGAATTTATTTGAATCCATCTGGAACGGCTGCTTTTACGCGTTTCGATGCTTTAACTTCTCCTTTAAAGCCACCGACAACATCAATTATATATCCCTTTATATGCTCGAAATAAAGTCAACACATCTTCCACACCTTAAAATGCGTGTCACGCACATTGAAAGCTAGGATAATAAACATTAAATGGCTCTATTGCAAGAAGATGGTTAAATGCCGCGTGTCACTGATAATTTGATATTAGCAAAAGAATGGACATCAAGGTTGACATTAAATAAGCAGTGTTAGCAGTAGAGTGCATACACTAGCCACTTTGATCGCTAGCCCGCCTGTTTTATCTATGTTGGAGCTTAACGCGCGTTGCTAGATCTAAAGTAGGCCTTCTTTGCACTTCTTCTGTCACACCACTAGCCGAAGCGGCACACTGCTCTCTACATTCGACTGAGAGTGCAAGGACTTGATTGGAAGATGTGGCTTAGCCTATTTCCCTAGGATATTAATTACAATTTCACTTCTTGTAGGTTCACTAAAAAACCACTTCCTGGATTCAAGTCGCTGCTACGTTTACCAGCATATCTCTCTTCCATCGCCATACACTGTGCCAAAGAAATGGTGAGTGATTAGGAGAGGGCAAGGGCATGCATCAATTGCAAAAATAGGATAGGAGAGAAACAGCCTTGCTGTCAGGTGGTTAAGAGTGCGTTAATATTGACTCAGACACTTAGTCGCAAAATGGGTTGAAATGAAATAAATTTGCTGATTACTGCAGGACATCACAACGCATGCCTTCGCCTCATCTTCGACTCGTCCTACCATCATGGCCCATGCCTGTGCTTCCAAAGCGCGCGTTAGGTACTAAGTAGATAATCTATCATAGACTAGGTCGCAGACTATTTAGGCCACAGTTGTCGGGGGAGAATCTTCCCACTTTGCGTAACAAATAACATCTGCAATCCACAGGAGTGCAAAGTGACTTTATTCCTTATTGTCGAATAGGTGTGAGAGGAATTGTGTGACTTTGGCTTCTTGCATGCAACAAACTCATCTGACTTTTTCACTATGCTAGAACAAATAAATATGCGTGTTGTTTGTATAAGCATGAGGAACGACTCTGTATACAAAGTTCGTCGTAAGGACCCTTCCTCCATTGAACACCACATTAAAGCACGCTTGATGGGGTAATTTAGAAGACTGCAGCACTGGCGTACGTAGGCGTTGTCTCCGACTTTGTTCAGGAGTGCCGATTTGGGCCTCCGAGATTTGTATGTGACCATTTATGGCCCTGCGCCAGGCTAGTATTAGCTACATGTTCCAGCAGAATCTGGTGACTAACAATTATCATGTTTGGTGGACTTGTAGGCAATACAGATTCGGATCAAGACTAAGCTGACCATATTTGTTAATGCATAGTTCCATGTGTGCAAGGATTCTTCTAATGCGTTTCGCCAAGCAGCCAGATCCTTTGCCCAGAGAAGGGAGGTCTGTATTAACATGTCCATCATAATGCACAATCATATGTTTATTCATACTCTGCTTGTATTTTTTCTTCATAAAGCAGTAGAAACGTTCAAGCATAATGTCGGTTGTGTTACGCACACCTCACTTATACGTCTAGTCATGCTGCAAATGCAATTCATCATTGCTAGACTAACTTAGCATCTCCTTTAACACACTTCACTGAACAATCGTAAGTACACATCAAGCGTAAGATGGACAACGACTACATTGCTCTTTGCGGCAACCATAAATTGCTTCGCGTGTGGACACACCACGACTGTGCTTCGTGAGCATTATGTTACGCTATTTCATCATATGAGAGCTTTAAAAAGTCAGAAAGCATGCGTGAGATGGGATGGCATGTGGAATTAAAAATCGTGCAAATAACCTTAGATGACGCGCAAACTCGAACCGCGAGACATTTGCAATTAGAACAGATTTTGACGGATCGTATCTCTTTGCCTCCATTTTGTCGAAATTTTAACCCAAACACTGCGCCGAGTTCTTGTGTAGCAGCACAAAGTATTCGATTCAAGGGTACCTTTGGGACTAGTGTCCATGCCACTTGTAGCTAATTGTACCTAAATTTCCGTTCCCTTCACGTGCTCACAATCTAGATAAATAGTCTTACAAGTGTCAAAAGGGCTCGAACTTCCCTGCTGCAATCAATGCAAGTGCAAAGCAAGTTCATTATTAATGCCTATGCAGATGTTGCAACGCGAACGACATTCGGCATATAAATGTCTTCTCTTGGCCGACCTCCTTAACACCAAGATGCTTAAGTGCCGAATGCCTATCATACACTAATGGTTCTAAAACACTTCTGTGGCTTAAATTCAGCGTATTTCTATAACTATGAGTTAAGAATAAGAAAAGTTGCTTGGATCTTTTCATTGCACTATTCAGGCAGCAAAACAAGGTGTCGAGGCGCTTAATTAATCGTAGTGCTTTAACCCCTTAAAATAGTCTAAAATTTCGCCGCTGCTGCCAAATCGCGAATCAGATTTTAGTTGCCTTGTTTTAATTGCAATTGGTAGCAAGAGCACTTAGAAATCTTTGAAAACCTTCTCATTTGAGCAGATTTTTGCAATTTTAATCAACGCTTGACGCCAAAAAAATACTTGCCAAAATGTTTTCGTTTACACTTGACTTTACTATACATAAGAAGCAATGTGGCAGCGAATTTTTACGAATGTAAGTGGCAGTGGTACTAAAAGCAGACAAATTGAGTAAAAAATTTATTGCTCAGTGGTTGCTGAGCAGCAACTTTAAGACGGTGCTTGAGTTCATGAACATTTACAAATTTTGGCAGATAGCAACCTGTGATTTGCCATTTGGATTTTTGGGGTGGCGTGACCTGTGTTCCTTTCAACCACAATAAAGCAGTATTTACTCGGTATAAATAGGCTAATGCTGTTAGGGTACCCGCGTTGTGGCCACACTCCAACGCCTGATATAAACCTCATTATTCTATTTTGATTCGAATGTCGCGTCAAATGCGACAGAGAGCTTAGATGAGTTATCACACGAAAATTTGAGCAAGAGTGAAATTGTTCTTACAACGCTTTTTGTTGACATTATCACTGCTGCAGTTCGCCAGCCCTCTCACCAAGTTACAGCGTTAGTAAGTAGTCGAATTTTGCTTATCAGTGTGCCGCTCAGGTTGAACAAAGAGCGTAACATACAAATTATATTGCAAGCAATAACAAGGGGATGTGAAGAACGTCAATAACAGCGACGGTATTGTCACCGCGGAAGTAACGGCGGTAGTAAGAGTAGCGTTATAGTAATGAACGTGATAATAGGAGCAAAACACGAGTCGAAGGATATGCTGAAGGCAACGGCAAAGGGGGGTGAGGTAGGAGGAAACAAGCGCTGGACCCGATGTGACGTGGACACGCAACCTTTTGATCTGGAGTCAGACTCGCTACCACTGCGCTACGGAGTCACATCGTTAAGGAATTATAGTCTATCTTGTTGCTTCCCTCTCAATCAAAATTGATGTGTTGTTACCCTCTATACAATCTGCTAGTATGCAAACACCCTTATTGAAGATGCACCGCTATCCACTGCGATTCATTTTATCATAAGAGTAATCGCAGTGAAAACGCATGCATACGCAGTCAAACCACCATCACCACTAAAACCACAACAGGAAGTTTGGTGTTTAGTTAAATAACAACATGCGTCCTAACTACGGCCCAAACAGTGATAATTAAGAGTGTACTCCTTCAATTATTAGCCAACAAAAGGGCTTAGGATGTTGCTGACTGTCGTGATTTTACTATTCCACGCGTCATCTGGCTCCTCTATCAGCATCAACTTCTTGGTACTGCTGACAATCTTCGCTACTAGATTACGAGGTGGAATGTCAGAACCACTGAATTGATGCCCAGTAGGAGTTGTGTGGCAAAATCAACATTTGATCTGGCACTCTCTGCGGGGAGGTTCGAGTCAATTGAAGGCCATAAGAAGAGGAGAAAGAGGAGGAGAGGGGAAAGTGAGGCCAACATCTGTGCACTCACTGGTCAAAAGCATGTTGTTTGCAAATCAAAAGGATAGTTTTCAGAAGTTGGTCTACAGGTATACGTAATTCTGCTATTTCATAGCTTCATAACCATGGCCTTTGCTTTCCACACGCTGTTGCGCATATTCGCAACAAGTCTTGCCGTTCGCTCTAGAGTGGGCAGCACGTAATTCAGGAGAGAAAAAGGCGGGATGGTAGGAGCATTTAAGACGACAGTCGGTACCCTGTGAAACTGTCCACTGGCATATAGTTCTCACAGCGACATGATTTAATTGACTCTGGCAGCCATCATTAATGTTGTTTCCGATGTGGTCATACCTCAATATTCAGCACCAAAAAAAACAATTTTAATTTACTAACCTCACAACTTATCTGATGGAAAACGTAAACTGGTATAAAGATAGTCCAAATGCGTAGCATATTTGCGTGTGTCTAGAATCTAACCTGGGTTAAGGCGCATAAATGGGTCTGTTAACGGACACTCGTTGTGCCATATTCTTATACAGGACCTCCTCGAGACATGGCTAAATTGTACATTTAATCCATTTTAGTGGACCACACCTCGACGATTAAGCCTCGCAAAGCGCAGTAAATCAGTATTCATCACCAGAGAAGTTAAGCAGACTAGCACCACCATATGCAATGACACCATATGATTAAACTTACATAGACATCAATGAATTAAAACAGGGAGTAGTATGGAACTGTGGGCATGTCGAGGCTTAATAACTGTCTATATATGCGAACTGACGGCTGTAAAGATTTAAGAAATAGTGCTCTACCTAAAGAAATCACCCGATACTTCCTTGGGTGTCAGTAAGTTTACTTCTGAGCTTGATTTAATTCATGCGAAATTACAACGAAATCACAGACGAGAAAGAGGTCACTTTGAACCACACACACTGGCTGCAACGTAGCAGATAAGTTGTGGGTCATTATCACCATCACGGCCAAAAGTGAGTAATAGTGCATTCTGACTGACTCTACTAGACTGATGCATGATGCAGCAAAGCCCTACGAATGAGGTATGGGCAAGTTAACCGCCAAAGCTCAGCAAATGAGCAGTATGAGCTCCGTACAGCTATAAGTGATTCTAGTGGCTAATACTTCTCTTCATAGCCGATGCACGCCATCAATGGTCTTTAGCATATTAAAATGCTACATGTTGTGTAGTACCATTTCAATCAATTTCGCCCACTCTCTCCATCTGCAACGCATTCTACAAGAAGAACGAAACTGCGGTCATGCTGCAATCAGAATAAACAAGATGCGTCTCTTACTCTCTCACTTGCTTCTAATTGTTGATTTGTTGTGTCGGCTATAAATGAAGTGCGAAACATTCCCTCTGCGCTTAACGTCAGTCAGTCAATAGTAGGTGCACATTAATTGGTCGATCGGATGACTGGGATGCATTTGGGATTGAACTTGGAACCAAAGTTGAAATTGACACGCACTCAAGTGCCCAGTATCCACCGGTTAACAGCTAGGTAAAAATCCACACACCCTATTCGATTAGGTCACTCGATCTGCTCATCGAATTAACTACTTCAGTGTTTGGCCGGGAGATCGCTGAGATTGCTGCCACTCACCCAAATGTGAACACCGATGAATTCAAATTTGATTCTTTTGCAGTATAGTAGAAGATGACGATTGCTTTCCTTCTTCGAAAGTCTTTACAATGAATCACTAATTATGCCACCTTGCGATAGCATATTTCTCACCACATCGACATGCTAATCAATGAGTTCTGCCCTACCATGTGAGTGTCAGCACATATTAAGAGAGTAGTAGAGAAAATTTTGAAGTGTCTGATTTGGCCTTGAGGAGAATAACATATATGCAAACTTGAGCAGACCGTTGATATAAAACTTGTGGATAGCCAGTAAAGTGGCTCCAAGTGCCTGGCGGAACAGACGCGACCGCACAAATAGGCATTTCGAGACCATCAAGAGTGATGGAGAGAGCTGACACTGGAGTGGCCTTGATAAGAGGAATGAGGTTATTAGGATAGTGAATCATCAGTCGTAGTTATCTTGCTGGATGTATGTGCGGCAATTCGTGCCTTTGATCTACTGCAACAAGAATCCTCAATGAAGACCATATACTAAGTGCTATTTATTGTTGAATAATGCTGGAGACTTGAGTAGCTTGAGTGCAAATTTAATTGCGCTACTGATTTTGCTACTTATGAAGGATGTAAAGTGCAGTGTCTTTTTAATCGCCATACTTTCAAAGGTTGGTCCTATTGTCATCTTTATTCTTTCATCCACAATAACCTGCATATTTTGTTGGATACACCGGTCTAGGGTCTTACAATACTGGGTTAGTTTCAAGAAGGCACAACTGATTATCTCACAGCGTAAGAGCCACGCCGTGAGGTAATTGATGATTGATGAATGACTCTATCTGCAGCGGTACCAATCAACTCAGCGCAATCTTGATTAGCATAAGAAAATTGAGATAGACAAGTAGCGAGCAAGGAATTAATTTGGTGTAAGGAATACTTGGGAAAGGAAAGGACACGCATTATTAGCATTAAAATTAGCAAAAGGAAGTATGTGGCACCCGACGACATCCTTAATGGAGAACAACCCCTACAAATTTCAAGTCCTGTTTCCAGAATGTGCAAGTGATCCCTACGCAGAAGCTGTGACTGCTGCGCAGCGATTTAAGTGGATTCAAGCATATTCGCAAAGGGTTCGCTTAAAGTTCGTTATTACCGCACAAGCAAATTAAGTCGGTTCTAACATGCCTCTTAGGAAGCATACAAACTGGCGTCACGCTCAGCCGGCAACGAAGCTAACGCCACAGTACTGGCTTCCCATATAGGAGAGTGATCCCAACCCCATCATTCCCCCAGCCTGATAGTCATTTGGCAGATATGAGGACCAAAGTGGGTGCATCAGTCGGTCAAGGCTGGTTGCTGGCCACTGACGACTAGGCTAGTCTCGAAATATTGGCAAGACTCCAGATGTCTGCGGGTGCCAGATATTCCAAATGGGTATCAAACAAACTCCTAGGTGAATATCGTGAATGACACGGAGTTCTGAAAGGCATAAGAAATAAGGAAAGGAATCAGCTTGCATTTTATAAAATGCCTGTTTAATTTTACTAAAGAGCTTTTTATCTCTTCTCCATCTGATTCAGCTTGAACCCCTTTAACTCATCGTGAATGCCCTGACTGCTACCTAACACGAGGAACTTAAAACCAGATCCCGCAATCACCATTTAAATGGGACTATCACAAGCAAAGTAATGGAGCATTACAAGGCTAGCAACAGTGTGATGTTTGGGGACGATACTTTAATTATTGGACACACTCTTACGGCCATAACTGATTCCCTGACACCGCATCAAATCGACTAGATAGTATATATTTCACGTATCTTGTTTTATGTCATGGTAACCCTAACCCTAACCCACACATGATTCAAGACCGCCATCAAATTTCAAAGTCTCGTACAGTCTAAAGAGCAAGCTTTTAAATGGTTGCAACGATTGGAGACGATCCAAACCACTTGCTTACTACTCCCTCAAGTCCACCTTTGTAAGGTACGTGGGCAATAAAAGTGTCACTGACCTCATGGATGAACTAAAAGTTAGGCGACTTAAGTTGTCAAGGAAATTTCGCACATTTTGTTATTTATATATTCTGCCTAATTACTAGGAAATTGGGTTATGATTCGTATTCTGTGCTAAAGTAATCTTAGTAGGTTTTCAAACGTGGCTTAAATTGCACGCAAAACTTCGTGGCTGAATCACAGCACAAGTGTCATGTAATTAAATAGCAGCATGAATTCTATTTCTTTGCATTTGAGGAAGGAGGGTCCACCACACCTAAATACGCTTTTGGTTGTTAAGCAGCGGCAAACATCTGCTTTGACAAGCGGCGTGGCTAAAAGCCGGCATAAATCGAACTGCACGTAGAAATTGCAACACTCTATTGACGATTGTCGATTGCTCTCTGTCATTATCTAACAACTAGCAGATTTCGTGCGACAAGCCTTACTACCCTCTAGAAATCGGTTACGTCAGGATAGTGCGCTAAGTTCTCTCAATACCATTTAGAGAAACAGTCTGACATCACGCTTTTCATTAAATGGCCTTTAATGTTTCAAGTGTCCCTCTCCGAAAGGGAAAGTAAACTGTCTGACTAAAGGTATGATTAAAAGAATGTCAGAAGTCGTTGAACATGTGCGTCAACCGCAGAAATTACGCCTACTCATTGCCCTGTTCTAATTATCTTGTGTATTCTAAAGCTAGCCAATTTTGTCCACCCGTCAAGCTTTAGCATAAATGGATAGCGATAACATATCTTCCCGCTAATAATATTATCATGCACTCATAATTCAGCGGTCGGCGACTCATAGTGGATGATGACCCATATAGCTGGAAAATAGTCAGACATTGCTAGTAAATCGGCACTAACATTTTGTCCATCCCCTATCAAGGCATGTTCATATGGTCTAGATTGTGATAGCACTGTTAATCCTCTTCAGCGCCGCCTAGAAGGCTATCCATTATACTTTTGAGACCTTTTAAAAAATGACTATTTTATTGCGGGCGCAACGTTGGATCAGCACAGACCCGATTTCCTTCAAAAGGCCCTTGTCAGTTTAGGTAAAACAAGACTAGTGACGGCGAGGTGCGTTTAGGATCACCTGTTTTCCAGAGTTGTGCAAAAGAATGCAAACTTCGCAATCTGTATTGGTTTGGCCACCGTTTTGATTTTATGCACACCTGTCCATGATTAGACTCTCCTATGCCATCCATGTTGCATTAATGGTGCATTTTCATACCGATTTTACCAAGTCATATACCACAGAGTGCACCGGTATTTCAATTTTGCCGTGCTTCAATTAATACGCTACAGAAATTGCTAAGATTTTTGTTGGAGACACATGATAACACGGTAATGTTATTAAAATACATAAAAGTGTAATTTCGTCTGCAGCGCTGGCTGCTAGGAACTCCACAAATCTTTTCAATCACTTCTAAGAAGCACTTGAGAATCTTAGTTTGTTAATGTGCTTTGCCGGTTGGCTGGATAAGAGAAGTGATTAGAGTCGACTGGTGACCTCTATTCACATGAGCGAGGTTCATTAGGGTGATTTACTCCAAATTTTGCGTAGTAATGTCTCGGGTGGTTTAATTTATTCTGCATCCGCTGTGAGACTTGACCAAGCTATTTTGACACGCATATCCTCTGCAAATATCACTGAAAGTCACCTTTAACTACATATTTTTAGGAGAGATCGGCTAATCCACCACTGAATTAAGACCCTTCGACTCAAGTTCTTGGTATCAACAACAGTGTAAATTGCACGAATTGGGTGGGTGAGAACCTCTATTTCGTACCGCTTCCGTGAACTTGTGTCGAATGAGTTTCTTGCTGGTGCACAAGCCCCATAACCTGCACGATCACCACGCCATTTCGCTGTACAGGAAAATCGCCATACGCATTAGGGCAATACAAATGCGATTTGCAAGTGTTACACACTTCTCTCTCGACTCGTCTCTGGCTGGACGTGTCATCGGATATCCCATACTCTTTAATCTAGTGAAATCAATGTTTGAGGACAGCAGGTGGCACTGTAGTGGACACATGTGAGTGGTATGAAACGAATGCAGAAGAAGGGAAGAGGATGCAGCTGAGCGATTATGAGTGCGCCATTTTGAACCTTAGTTACTCGGATTCCGGAAGTCGGAATTGTGGACACCTGATTGCTCTAGGTGGTATTGCTATGCCTGAGCAAACAATTGCTGTGTCAGGCATGATGTGAGAAATGACACATCCTTTTCCAAATGTGGACTGCATGCAGAAGATGTTCCAGGCTTTGGATGGCTTTCACCTTCTCCCTTTTTCTAAGTTTCTTCGTAGATGGCACATTTGGTGTAACAGGCGAAAGAACAAATTTATGGTCATATATGCGGGGATAATTCGCTGGGCTTATCTCCATGTCATATGGAGTAGAACTTACTGAGCCTAAGAATATTTCTGACGAGCCAGTCTATGGCGCCATTCTGTGAAGTGTTGAAATGCTTTTATAATAAATAATAAAAAAGATACATGAAAATTTCTGTACATATTTTTAGGCGTTGAGTGGATTCAAAGCAGAATTATATGTTTTTTGTGCTTTCCAAGCGGTGAGTAGTGTATCAAATTGGTACCGTTCATGGGGGTGTCTTCCCATAGGCTGGTTTTGCAACATTCTCTCAGCATGGTCAGTTATTCCGCATTTCGTCGCATCATTCATCTACCGCGCATAAGTTTAAGTTCATTTTCAGGTAGCAATAATAATTACTAATTGCAATTTTGATGTGCACAAGGTTGTTCGCTTATAATCTTAAGTAGTCTGTTGATTCAAATGCTTGATTTGCGTCAAGATATGGTCGGTTCCGTCTCTTTCCCTGCGTACCGCCTAATCTGCTGGCATTGTTTGCCAACAATTGAGACGGCGTGTTTAAAATGAGCGGAGGCGGTTTAATGAACTTTTAGGTGGGAATCCGTCTTGTTATAAGGGAAGAGAATTGCTGCAAGAATAATTAGATGAAAAATGGCCTATACGTCCCGCATGGTTTAACAACCGCTCATCATTAGTAAAGACGACCTTGTTTGACGTTACAAATCCGCTTATTTGGATTCAATAGGGCTCGTGAAAACGCTTCTTTTATTTACTGAACTCAAAAGCACGTTGTCTGTCTAAATAAAGCAGCGCTAAATTATTAATGTAACATTGCAAATTCTATCGTGGCTTTGCTGACCAAGTTCACTCATTCCGGCCATTGATCTGTACTTGCGACCGCCGCTATCAATAACTATAATCTACCCCAGAATATGGAACAAAATCCGGTCCAAAAGCCTGTTACCAGCTTCTTAGCTTGTTATTAGTGAGTTCTATCAAAAAACAGTCAGCACTAATTTGTAATCATTAAAGCGCGTTTAAAGTCATAATTGTGTCACTTGACCATCGGAAGTAATTAATAACTAACTGCCAGGCATCAAATAAAAGGCGGTTTGGTAGGAAATCAACCTAACGATGCTGATCTCTATGTAAAGGTAATAAGTGCCTGCGACTTCTTTGATGCTTGCATATTGGGCATCTACACTGCCAGTATTAGTCACTTTTTGCAAAGAAGTAACGAGTGCTAAGCATTAAGGAAAGTAGCTTCATTCCCTCCATGCACCGTTTTGAGCTAGCCAGCTTGCATGTTGGCGCACTTAAAATTAGTTTGTATGTCTGACCTGATGCTTTGCCTCCATTTGGATAAATTTGTGCCACCATAACACCCTAGCTTCAAAAACTTGGACCTTTGAAGTCCCAACAGCCTTAGACGAATCTCAAAGCAATGTCAGATGCAAAACATGCTAGAAGTTGAGTCTGAGTATATTAAAAACTCCTAGCAAAAGACGTTTAATTAAAGAAAAAAACTGTTCTGCTGAATCGGCAGATATGCAGTAAAAAAGCATGCATTTTATACTTTAAGAGAAAACCAATAGGGCATTCTTCTTCACAAAGGCTCTAAAACACCACGAATTTGTCTCCTCATTAGTGCGTCATTACCAATCCGTGCATGGATTGGCGCCTCAAGGTCAGCCTTCTTACAGCATTTGAATTGATAACTTGGCACTGTTTGCCAAACAATGAACCTCTGCAGGGATAGCTGAGCATCAGCAATAAAATTTATCCCGTCAATGCTGCTTTATGGAAGCCTGTTACATGCTGAGATGGAGCACACAACGATTTTGCGCATTGAGTTGACTCTCCAATGCGAATTCCACCCACAACCTTGACCTCTACCTTCTTTCAGGCCTATTACTGGGCAGAATCAATTTGGGGTTGATCTGACCTGAAATCATGCATACAATATTGTATGCACTTCAATTTTCATATCTCACTTTGCTCTCGAGGCGGACCGTAATGGTTCATTGGTTTTTTTCATTATCACGATAAGTTTGGATTGTGCATTAAATGTACGTGGTAGGAATGGAAAATGAGGTGTGGATCCCTTCATGGCGTGTGCTCAGGAACTTGTTTCGTAAATGTCTATACTGTGAAGCCTCGGCGAATGTGGTGCATCTAAGAAGGTGCTGGGAAAATTACTGACCAAAGGGCATAATTGAATGGCCTCGTAAGGATGTTGTTTTGAGGGAAGTGAAACCGCTTTTTGTTTTAGTAGCATTGCCTGACAAAGTGCCTCACTCCCCTGACAAAATTGCAACATTTTCTTGTAATCAGCCGGAGAAGGAACCGAGCATTCAGTATTTTAGTTACGGCATACTGCTCCTAGTGCTTACAGGAGAAAGACATCCACTGAGGACTACTGGATCAATACAGACTCATTGACAAAATGCTACTAAGACGTTGTCGATGTCAGAGCACTCCTTTCACTCAAGCTTGCATGCTAAACTGTCAAAGTGATCTGTACTAAAACTTAGTTAATCTGGATAGACCCAGTCGAAGTGACCACCGTGTGCATGAACGAAGCAAATTTCTTGACTAGTCTGAGGTCGAGATGCTTTTCTCGGCTTCTTCCGATCAGATATTGTTATGAAAATGGCAAATGTATACAACCCATCTGCAATAGAACATCCACTCAATATCTCAGGCCAACCCTACCTATATGGAGTGGACCAAGTAGAGAATTCTATCTTTAAAATCAATTAAGATGATGTAGTGAATTTGTGAGAGAAGCATTGAAACGCATAGTAGGTCGACTTTGCAAAATTGTGCGTTTCATATTCGTAAAAAGCAGCATTGTTGAAAATGGAGCAAACGATCTTGCAAAGTTGGCCTACTGTGCGCCCCAAGCACGAGATGAGTAACTTCTATCATGACCAAATAAAATCTTCGCTTGAAACTTTGTGTTCAACTGCTTCGCATTTACGTTTTTTGGTTCTATATAAATTCAATACCCAAAAAAGTAATTTGGGCTACCCAGGCTGCCTCTAAATGTAAGACGCATGCGACGTCAGTAACAGTGCCTCACATACAATGGCAGTAGCGGCTTTATAGACAACATTGTGCATAAGGCACGGATAAATGCTTAGAGAACACTTCGATGCGAGGTTGGGCAAAGACGGAAGACTATGAGGTTAAAACTGTGACGGTGGTGACAACAGCTGCTGGTTTATCAATGGACCACTGACACCGCGCCGCTGCATTCATGGTTGCTGGCGCTTGGTACTACACTGGGCGTTTGATATTGGTGGCATTGGTGGTGTAGATGATGTAATATGATGTCAGTCCAACTGCTCGATCATTGCAGCACGCTACCATCATACGTTGCAGGCGCATTACAGGCCTGCTCCATATCAACACAACCGCATCAGTAACATCTCAATTATTAAGGGTTGGGAGCTGGTGTGTGGCGGTGTACAGCATCGATGCTACTCCAGCAGTGGATCGCCAAATCCATGGCTAGCACATGTGCCTTTCATTCGCATAATCTGTTTACGCGATTTGCGCTTGAGGCCGCTTCACTTTCAGACTAGCATTCACTGCACTTTTGGCGCTTCGATGGTGATGCGCCACACATTTTCCACGTACCATCCTACGCTGTGGAATGAAACGCCGTGGAATTACATTGGATCAAAGGATGGAATTACATCTGCGCTTCCAGTCGTATTGGTCACTGCTTCGCACACTATCTTCACTCACGATCTCCAAAGGCTTGCAGTGCTTGCTATGACAAGAAACCAGTACCACGATTTTATAACTTATAATTATAGATGTTTTATGGATTGTCTTCATAACATGGATTAATAAAGAGCAGCAGCTGCAAGCGACTACAATGGATGCCACAGTTATGTTGCGTTAAATAATAGCCTTGCTGCCTTGGCAGCCAGCATCTTTCTGTATGAATTAGTCTTTTGGTCGTCAGCTAGACACGATCATTTGTTTCATGCTACCTTCTGATCATTCCACTTCCTTGGTCTGTGCTGCTACCTCTTATTGAACGCTTTATTAATCATGCCAGCTCCAACTGCGAGTCGACTTTTGAAGGACGAATCGCGACTCGAGGGCAGCGTGGGTCCGACAGGACGTGATTTAAGTAAGGAAAGAAGCAGCATATGACATTGTCTAATGGAGCGAAATTCTAATACATGTAACCCACGATCTTGGGACTTTTTTATCACTGGGCAGCATAACGAATTGCTGAGCGGCTACAGATGCCGTTGTTTAAGAAGAAACTTTGACTGGTGTGCTGCTGACGGATAGATGCTGACACCTGACGCTATGACTGGCTGTGGCTGGACTGAATGGAGTAATAAGATGATCTTGCCCTCGACGAAGCGATGAAGCAATGATAGACCAGCTGCTTTTAGTAAAATTCTGTTAATATAGGACCACAGACCAATCGGTCAGTAGCATTTAAGTCGCAGTAGAATCTGCGCAGATGAAAGTGAATCAATGTGCCACTGTGTATGGGAAAGCGATGGAATCCCACATGTTTCATTGTATTCTTACGAGTTTTAACATCAAAAGGCATTTTTTGAAACGGTGAAGTGTTAGGATGAATGGACGCAAGTTAGCTCCAATTTGCAATAAAACAATCACCATATTAGGCGCATCATTGTCACAGTCTATGCCAATTTCATGACAGGGAGTCGTAAGGCTGAACCTGCGTAATTAATTGAACTGCAGCAAAAGAGTATGGTTGTTCCGATAAAAACTAGACAATTTGAGGTAATGATTAATTATTCAGTGAAAAAGTAGAAGTGACTACCACATTTAGAGCGAAGTTTATTTGCTTTTCATTTTGCCGCCAAATAAATGCAAGTTTAAGTGATCACCCTCATCGACAGATTAAGTGCAGGCATGAGTTTTAATCTAGGCGAAAGAGATAGCTTCCTGCAGAATAAGGTCCGGGTGGTGATTATATTTAATGCACTTGCATAAAAAGGAGAAGAAAATAATGTATCGTAAATTGCAAAAGACGAAAATGTATTGTAACTTTCATTCCAATGTTGCGTGACCCATATGATATGGAGAGAAGTGAGGTGAACAAATGGGCGGCATACATATTAAGCATCTCAAGGCCCATTTTTGTGAAAGAGGGATAAAGAGGAATACAAAATACAACGAGTAAGAAAAAGGAAGACACTGCTAAGAATCGCGGACTACCTTCCATCATCAGTCATTATTTACGAAGAGCAGATAATAATAGTCGTCGACTGTATTGTGCTGCACTTATTGCATTAAATAGGAGTGAAGAATTGGAGGGGAAAAGGCGGAGGAGGGAGGAAAGCGGAGAGGAACAGGAGGTTGTAAGTTGAAACGCAGCGGACGTGTATTAATGCAAAGCGTATTTGAGGAGACCTGGAGGAGTGCGATGAGTAAGGCACAGACCACATTATTTCATTGCGGGGTGAGCAGGATGCAAAAGGGCCCTACAACACTTAACCCGATCATTACCCCCTCACTTTTTCACCTACAAGCTTAGCTATACCATGCTGTTTCCTTTTCTTCTACTTTATTTCCTGTCCTTTGTTCCCCTTTCCTTATTCTCTCGAATGACGTGTGGAGAAGACTAGACGAACAGCGAAGATCTGCTATTATTGTGGCACATTTTACGTCCGTTTCCCTTTACCCACTGTTCTTATGCAGGCTGATTAACACTTCAAGCTATTTTTCACTTCGCGCCCACAAGTGTAAATGAACATAACTTCGCATTTGAAGCCATCCATCCTTCCTCAAGGTCATCTTCTATTCGTGATCAACTGATCAATAATTCAAGTTGACTCATCAATCGAGCAATTAACACACCGCACGTCGTGATTTACTCGCACTTTTAGAAATGTCGGATTGCTGCAAAGTTGTTTGCAGATTCTCAGCCTCCCTTCGCCTCTCCCGGTGGCAGCACTATCGTCGAAAAGACCAACTTTCAGGAGGCGACCCACTCATGTGTAAGTGGATTCCACACTGACTCACTTGCTTTATCACTTTCAGCAATAGCAGTGCACACTCGGCTTAAGCACTTCTTCCTTCTAACTGTTGTTGTAGATGCAAGTGAACATCAGAGTCGCCCAACCTCACTACCGCCATCTTCCTCATCACCAACGCCAGCATTGATGGCGTGGCGACCACAATTGGCGGTAGCGGCTCTGTTCCCACCCATACCTCCAACCCGCATTCCCTAGTACGACTGACGACGACGTCACCATCTCTCGACGACGTCACCAAACATACCGGTAGGTGGCTCCTTCCTTCCCATTGCAGCCTTTAATTTTACTCAGCTTCCTCTGCTCACATTCACTCATTCCTATTTCTCCCCTCACTCAGGCCTCACCCGTGACAATAAGACGCAGGACAGCCTCAGAGGCTGCCAGGAGCAGACGCAGAGCGATGGAGACGAGGTCAAGTTGATAGGGCATGCAGAATCGGAATGCGACCTGTCCGACTACTTGACTTTGGCGAATCAGCGGTCAAATATGGATTAGCAGGCGGAGTGGTGGCAGTTTGCCTCCCTCCCAGATGGCATCAGATTCTCCTACGTCGTCATCGCTCACCACAGTGGCACCATTGCCGGCAAGTCAACTGGCAACCACGTGAGGAGAGACGGAGGAGGTGGGTGTGGAATTCGAGGCTGAGGTAGAGCCAGGTGAAGAGAAGGAGGAGGGTGGAGGAATAGGGAATTTGGATATGGTAAAGGGATTGCAAGAAGGAAAATATAGGATTCTATGCAACTTAATCGACTCTGATGAGTGACTCTAATTCTTGTGCCATTGCATTTAGAACCAAGTAGGTTAGCCAGCCAGCCAGCCAGCCAGCCAGGGCTTGCCTTAATACTTGAGCCAAGAGCTCACTTGTTGTATTTCTCTTATCCTAGCTACTCATCCGCTTCCTCTGGCTCGTCTACTTCCTTTGGTAAGTTTGCACTCTTCACTTCATCCTCCTGTCTACCATGCCAATGTCTTTCCCACCCAAGAGAACATACTTTCTTCGACTTTTCTTTCATTGTAGTGGTTTAAACGACTGGGGAGGCATCTCCGCTACTTATTTCTCTCGTGCTACTGCTGCCATCGCTGTATTTAATCCCAATCTGGCTGAATGATTCCCCAATCCTCATACCGATTCATCGAGCAGTGATTTGACGATTTGTCTGACTAGTTGGTTGATTTAGTTTGACTGATTAATAGAATGGTTTATCCATACCCTTGCTTTTTTGCATCTATTTGACCCGCTCCTTCGTTTGACTGATTATCAATAAAGTGCTTGCGCATTTTAATTACCAGTTCACCAAAGCACTGAGAGGTGGTAGGTTGATTCGATTAGTGAAGACAGAATTGAGGTCGCGGCACCGGTTCTCGAATGTCTACCAGCTTAGTACCACTCTTTAGCCCCTTTATCCCCTGTTAATAAAAGTGCCTGCAAAATGTCTTACTCGTGAGTTCCTTTCTTGTTCCTTTGAATGGAAATTCTGTGACCGGTAACGTGGACCCTTTTTGCATTTCATACGCCACTGACAAGTTGTGATGGCTGAGGCTAGAGGTTCTTCAATGGCAAGACCGAGGAAAACGCTTGGATTAGGAGACGGGCTATTGAATGCCTAAGTGTTTTGATTTACTCTCGACTATGGGAAACGGGACCATTCTGGGTCGCAACCATCGCCTTCAACTAACGCTTGTAACCCCAAATCCTTCTGCGTGCATGCCCCTTTACTTGGTTCCTTTTCTTTTTCAAATCAGTTCCAAACTTCTCGCATCATGCTCTATGTAGTCAATATATCTACATGGTTTTGGCAAGAACTGGATCGGTGTAGTTCGCCTATGCTTCTGCTTGCGATTCGAGACATTTTTTACACGCACAGAGTTGCCACTTTTGATTCCTATCTCTCTCTGTCATGAAATATGTTGCATCACTTGGTAGTAGTGGTAACTCAAGACGCCGCCAATCCGCGGACATGCTCATTGTTGATCCCCTGACTCCCTACACGAGCTATTTTCTTCCCGATCGGTATAAATGCCCTTACAACATCTTGAACCACTAGTAGATGTTCAGTTTTGGCTTCATTAGTAACGTGGTGGCCAAACCTAGCCAAGACATTTTAGCTAGATGTTGAACAGTTGCACAAGAATTTGGCGCAGGCTGAGCGACCTTTGTGTAGTAAACGTCCATGGTCTAATGCAAAAGCAAAGCCCGATCTTTGCAGCCGTTGCATGATCTATTTTCTCCAAAAGTATGTGATCTGGATTCCTCAGAAAGGGATGGTGAGTTGAAGTGCTCACTCAGGTCGAGTAG